>OX442436.1:5565914-5744872 GCA_949361645.1 Spongilla lacustris | reverse complement strand
AAATTGCTCCTCGACACCTCAAACCTACATTAAAAGCAAGCGAACCATCGGCACACACGCGCATGTGCATGTTGCTGAGATCTCGTACATGTACATGTACATGTACATGTACATGTATTGAAAAGTTTTTTGTTACTAAATATATTCACGCACCTGGCGGTACAGCTGGCATTGTTGTCATAACAAGGCAGGCCAGGCAACGCTGGCTAACCACAGCAATGGTCTAATACCCTCAAGGGAACTTGATCCTCTCAACTGTACATCCAATATCCAATTTCTCCACCTCCACTGCTTATGGGGTACACTGGCCTCTCCCCTCACATAACCACCCCTCCCCTCACATACTACCCCTCCCCTCCCATAACCACCCCTCCCCTCCCATAACCACCCCTCCCCTCACATAACCACCCCTCCCCTCACATAACCACCCCCTCCCCTCACATAACCACCCCCTCCCCTCACATAACCACCCCCTCCCCTCACATAACCACCCCTCCCCTCACATAACCACCCCTCCCCTCACATAACCACCCCTCCACTCACATAACCACCCCTCCCCTCACATAAACACCCCTCCTCTCACACAATACATACTTCCCAATGTTAGGGGGCAGCTGCTCCAGCTCACATCCGTTCATCAGAAGTACCTTCAAACGTGGCAATCTAGTCACACCTGCACACACTCTGTACACAAGGAAATTAGCCCACCTGAGTTACCATAGCAACACTGGCACAAAGCATGTTTCTACCGTAGCTGATGATATGGTTATGTGTGTGCATGTGTGTGCGTATGTGTGTATGTGTATGTGTATGTGTGTATGTGTATGTGTGTATGTGTGTATGTGTATGTGTGTATGTGTATGTGTATGTGTGTATGTGTATGTGTATGTGTATGTGTGTGTGTGTATGTGTATGTGTATGTGTATGTGTACATGTATGTGTGTGTTGTGTGTGTACATGGTTCCCCTCTTTCCAGCCATATTTCCCAGATCACAGGCTTACGTTTGAAGGGGATTTGCACTGAGGTCAAGAAACACAAGCTCCTGGCACTGGTGTATGGTGTCAGGGACCACAGAGAGACCTGTTGGAGAGGGGTAGAGGTATGAGGTGTAGAGGGAGGTATGGAGGTGGAGGGGAGGAGAGGTATGAGGTGGGGAGGGAGGTATGGAGGTGGAGGGGGAGAGGTATGAGGTGGAGAGGGAGGTATGAGGTGGGGAGGGAGGTTTGGAGGTGTAGAGGGAGATATGGAGGTATGGAGGGGAAGACATGACTTGAACAGGTGTGAACTGTGACATTGTCTGTGCTAATGTGAAGAATTTCACAGCTCAGCTAAGGATCCTATATTACACCCCTGGTTAGCTACTGGGACTAAGGGAGACTATCCCTCCTCGGGAAGGGGTTAGGAGAGGTCTTTGGGGGGACTACCCCTCGAGAAGGGGTGTGGCAAGGGGTGGGGTATTTTACCCTTCCTCACTTTTGTGTGTAGCTTTCAATTCAATGCAGTGGGACTCTGCATAACCCTTGAACACCAAATGAAATCATTTGTAGTTGACTTACACTGTGTAAACATTACAAACCCTGAAATGCAGACATGGTCATAATTAGGATATCAAAGTTCATTTTCTACAGATTATTAAGCTTACTGCAGGCTATACAGCTGTAAAAGTATTAAAGGACATTATTCCACACTACCAATGATCGTTGCTATCTGCTATTAAAGGTTATTAACCCAGTGATGTAATTACGTAGCTCTTAGGGTGTGTACTTCATGTGTTCACGGCATAATGCGGCTGTGTGCAAACAATCCAGGCATCCAGGCAGATTAGTTTGATGGAAGCATAGCTCCCAATGGACAAGGTTACAGTTCAGATATACCCTAAGACAAGTTGGAAGCTAACTCCACCATGTGCTAACAGGCCTGCACTGTTGGCATGGGGTATGCATAGACACATATATGGGAAAGTCCACATGCAAATGTGGGTGTGTGAGTGTGTTCTGACCAATAAATTGTTATCACGAGTCATGGCATAATGTTGGTGCACTCCATCGCGCTTCACTCACTATTCTTGCTGAGGTTCAATGTGGTTCAAATGGGTGATATGTGAGATGTTTGGAGACATGAACAGAATGTCGTTCTCACTTAAGTCCAGTTCCCTCAGCTCCTGCAGAGAGTAGACATCCTGGAGAGGGGGAGAGGGGGAGAGGGGAGAGGGGGTGAGGGAGGGGAGGGAGGGAAGGAGGAAGGGAGGGAGGGAGGGAGGGAGGGAGGGAGGGAGGGAGGGAGGGAGGAGGGAGGAGGAGGGAGGGAGGGAGGGAGGGAGGGGAGGGAGGGAGGGAGGGAGGGAGGGAGGGAGGGAGGGAGGGAGGGAGGGAGGGAGGGAGGGAGGGAGGGAGGGAGGGAGGGAGGGAGGGAGGGAGGGAGGGAGGGAGGGAGGGAGGGAGGGAGGGAGGGAGGGAGGGAGGGGAGGTTGAGTGGGATGGAGGAGGGAGGGAGGGAGGGAGGGAGGGAGGGAGGGAGGGAGGGAGGGAGGGAGGGAGGGGAGGGAGGGAGGGAGGGAGGGAGGGAGGGGGGAGGGTGAAGGTAAATCCATGCATTTGTCAAAACAGCAGGACACTACATCCTGCTGGTACCAAGCGTTCTGCATTGCACCCACAACACAAACACAAACAAAATCTTTCAATGCGATCTAAGTATAAATCACAATACATGTACTCCAAACACACATTACATGTTTAAAAACACACAATGTCATGCAAATAAACACACACACACACATGCACACACACATGCACACACACACATGCACACACACACATGCACACACACACATACACACACATGTAGTATAGGCAGTAACACACACACACACATACACACATGTAGTATAGGCAGTAACATACACACACACACACACACACACACACACACACACACACACACACACACATTATATATTGCACCAAATAAATAGTCACATAAGTGTGTTTAGGTCGACTCACACATAAATCAATGTTGTGCACACTCACCATCGTTAGAAGCCATATATATGCATTATATTATTATTATTATTATTATCTATGGATGTATGTACAGCTGGACTTAACGGAGCCTATCCCCTGCGTTCCCGCACTTAAGCGAAATGCTAAGCAATCACAGTTATATAGACGCCTCCCAGAGAGAGAGGGGGGGGGGGGGGGGAAGGCGACTAGATCAGAACGACAAAGTTGCTTTCTCCCCCACGGTCGCGCATCATGGTACCTCAGTCTACTCATACTCCCGCCGACAACGCGACGTGTCGTGTAGGTCATGCACCCCTTTTACCTTGGATATCTCGTTAATACGATTGCTGTTGAGAAGGAGCTTTCGCAGACTTTTTCTGTGCTGGTATATTTCCGGCGGCACCTCGGTGAGATTGGCGTGAGAGCCGTCGAACGATTCCACGGGTACCTTCCTAAACCGTACACACGACAATAAAAATTTACTCATGGCTAAACAAACGAAATCTCGGTCGGTCGACTGTTTTCTTTTTTTCGTATCAGTTTTTAATTAATACTGCATGTGGATGTGAAAATAATCACGTGACTTTTGGTGATATCAGTTTCTGCGAGATTTTTTAGAGGCCACCGCTGACTATGGTCAAGGGCGCGTGCACGGTACAAGGCATGCTGCTACATCTCCACACACAACGTACGCATGTTATGCGCGGTAAGAGCCAACCATCGGGTGACCAGGCATATCGTTACAAACACCTCGTTCCAATCTTATTGTAGTGACTTCTTCAGTCTGACCAACAGCTGAATAGCTCTATCGTAGCTCCACTGCTGAAGCTTGAGAGGTCCCCGGGCGGCGTCTATGTACTTTGACAAATATTCCACCCCTAGCCTCGCTGGGCTGAATCCCTCTCTCCACTCCCTGACAAAGTCCAGTCCACGCATAGCACCCATAAGTCCAAAAGGTGATGGCCTGGATCCAGGTGTGGCAGGGCCAGATGCAGATTCACCTCCGGATCCGGACACATATCCAGCACTGGATCCACATTTGCTCTCTGAACCCATTCCAGTTCCAGCATCGGCCACCATGCCTCGCTCTCCGGCATCACCCATCGGTGCAGCACCAGGTTGGCCTTGAAGCAGCTCACCACCCCCACGGTCCAGTTCCCAATACCAGTAGCACATTTCTCCCGCATACATCAGCGCCAACATGTGTACATCACTATAGATACCTGCATGGCAGAGGAAGTGAGTACATCACTATGGATACTAAAACCATCCATATCCCTACAAACGTAGAAAGCTTTAAACAGGTGACCTATAATGGCTATTCAGGCAAGATAATGCCCTATTGGGAGGGTAATGGGGGCATCTGGGAGGGTAATGGCTAATTAGAACCTTGTTCATATAAATGGCCAGTGCCAACATAAATCCACAACATGCAGAATACAGTTCTGTACGTTGCGGCTTGACTAACCTTGCTGGAGTAGGCCAGGAAGGGATGGGTCATTGCACGTATACTCGTCCTCACGCATGGGAGGTAGGGGTGGCTGTACCTGCAGCATCAGTTGGAGGTGACCTACCCCCGCACAGCAGTACTGAGGTGGGTGGAGGTGAAGGAGATGGTGGAGGTAAGAGTGAGATGGTGACAGTGGGTGTGGAGAAAGGAGATGAGCTGACACACTAACACAGTACAGCCTACTTTCTCCTGATCTGTAAGCCCCCTAAGCTGCCCCAATGGTGTGTGCATCACATGTTGTTAATTCTATTTGGAATTTGTGCAAACAATGAAACCACTGGCACAGGCATCCCCAACAGACTTGGCAAGGGCCTTTGTACATAAGCAGCAGCTGTGATTCCTAGACATGGTGGGGGTGCATATCACAACTTCAGACCCACGTACAGGGCTGGCTTAGTAAGGTGCCAAAAATAGCTGATATCTAAATGGCTGCAGTGTGATCTTGGCTTTGGGAAAGTCGTGGAATACATGTAGGATAGTGCCCATAGTGCCCACCCTCACCTCCCCCACTATGTAGTGCCCACCCTCACCTCTCCCACTATGTAGTGCCCACCCTCACCTCCCCCACTATGTAGTGCCCACCCTCACCTCTCCCACTATGTAGTGCCCACCCTCACCTCCCCAGTGTAGTGCCCACCCTCACCTCCCCCACTGTGTAGTGCCCACCCTCACCTCCCCCACTATGTAGTGCCCACCCTCACCTCCCCCACTATGTAGTGCCCACCCTCACCTCCCCCACTATGTAGTGCCCACCCTCACCTCCCCCACTATGTAGTGCCCACCCTCACCTCCCCCACAGCTCAGTGAGAAGCTCTCCCCCATACACCTTTCCTCCTCCTCTCTTTACTTTACCTCCATGATGTCCTTCTGTATCGTCCCTTTCTCTCCAGGGCTGCTCAACGCGGTCTGGCAGTACATGTAGAGAAGAGCACCCACACGCCAGTACAGACATTCCAGCATCTGGTCTTCAAGGAGAGAGCACACCTAAACAGAAGGTAAAACAATGGGCATACAAGGGGGTCCAGTGTACCACAGGGAGGGGGTCCAGTGTATATAGGGAAGGGGGAACCATTGTGTACTCTAGGGAGTGTTCTATTGTAAGGGTGTGGGTCCAAGTGCTCTGGTGCGCAAGGGACACTTCTCATATCACCTTCACACCTCATATCACCTTCACATCCTTCATACCACCTACCCTCTTCACACCTCTCATATCTTCTTCACTCCTTGTCCCATCATTCATTCGCCACCATTACCTCAAATGGACTTACTCACATGAGCACCTCACATGAGCACACCATATGAGCATCCTCACATGAGCACCTCACATGAGCACACCACATGAGCATCCTCACATGAGCACCTCACATGAGCACCTTACATGAGCACCTCACATGAGCACACCACATGAGCATCCTCACATGAGCACCTCACATGAGCACCTCACATGAGCACACCACATGAGCATCCTCACATGAGCACCTCACATGAGCCCTCACATGAGCGCACCACATGAGCATCCTCACATGAGCACCTCACATGAGCACCTCACATGAGCACCTCACATGAGCACACCACATCACCACAACCATCTCACCAAACCTTTCTTTTAAAAAAAATAAAAGCTGCTAATGGTTGCTAATGACAACCACTTTTAAACATAGTTATGCCACTGCTGTGCACACCACTCCCTGTGGTGCCTTTGAACAAAGAAAAGAAGCCAACTATGACATACATGGACCCTGATGGAATACCTCCTGGATACTTCAACAGATGCCATATAGGTCTAAAAGTATTCGAAACTGGGCCCTGTTCCAGGCTCCTCTGGGAAACATGAGCCTTTGGGCTAGGTCCTGTTCCAGGCTACATGAGCCTTTTGGCTGGGTCCTGTTCTAGGTTCCTAGCTAGCCTTTGCTGGGACCTGTTCCAGGCTCCTCTGGGAAACATGAGCCTTTGGGCTGGGTCCTGTTCCAGGCTGCATGAGCCTTTAGGCTGGGTCCTGTTCCAGGCTACATGAGCCTTTGGGCTGGGTCCTGTTCTAGGTTCCTAGCTAGTCTTTGAGCTGGGTCCTGTTCCAGGCTCCTCTGGGCGACATGAGCCTTTGAGCTAAAAGGTACAAGGGGTGTGCCAAGAAGTAGGCAGGGCGATTGGTGTCAAGATGGACACAGCTAGCTGTGCACAGCACTATGGTGATCAGCCCGGCCATACCACTCCACAGCACTATGGTAATCAGCCCGGCCATACCACTCCACAGCACTATGGTGATCAGCCTGGCCATATCACTCCACAGCACTACGGTGATCAGCCTGGCCATACCACTCCACAGCACTACGGTGATCAGCCCGGCCATACCACTCCACAGCACTACGGTGATCAGCCCGGCCATACCACTCCACAGCACTGCGGTGATCAGCCCGGCCATACCACTCCACAGCACTGCGGTGATCAGCCCGGCCATACCACTCCACAGCACTGCGGTGATCAGCCTGGCCATACCACTCCACAGCACTGCGGTGATCAGCCCGGCCATACCACTCCACAGCACTATGGTGATCAGCCTGGCCATACCACTCCACAGCACTGCGGTGATCAGCCTGGCCATACCACTCCACAGCACTACGGTGATCAGCCTGGCCATACCACTCCACAGTACTACGGTGATCAGCCCGGCCATACCACTCTATCACCACCAAGCACTCTCAACTACTTCAGACCAAGCCCAGATCTGAAAACATACAATACAGCTCTCAAACTGGGCAGACAAGAAGCCAAACTCCAACTAGCAACATCTGCGGACCATATTGTTATGAGTGGAAGGGATGCTGTGGACCACAATGGAAGGGATGCTGTGGACCACAGTGGAAGGGATGCTGTGGACCACAGTGGAAGGGATGCTGTGGACCACAGTGGAAGGGATGCTGTGGACCACAGTGAAAGGGATGCTGTGGACCACAGTGGAAGGGATGGACCACAGTGGAAGGGATGCTGTGGACCACAGTGGAAGGGATGCTGTGGACCACAGTGAAAGGGATGCTGTGGACCACAGTGGAAGGGATGGACCACAGTGGAAGGGATGCTGTGGACCACAGTGGAAGGGATGCTGTGGACCACAGTGGAAGGGATGCTGTGGACCACAGTGGAAGGGATGCTGTGGACCACAGTGGAAGGGATGCTGTGGACCACAGTGGAAGGGATGCTGTGGACCACAGTGGAAGGGATGCTGTGGACCACAGTGGAAGGGATGCTGTGGACCACAGTGGAAATAGTCACACTCTACTTCCATAGGAACACCAGAGATGGTAAGGCAGCAAAAGTAATATACTCTCACACACTGAATTCATCGTGCCAACTGTCCCTGGATGGTGTCAACCCTACTATGACCACATGTCCAATATGAAATGGATTAATAAGGAGCCCTTTCACATGTGATCACATCCTCTTTATGCCCCCCTTCAAGCTGGGGGAGACTGGTAGTCTCGTTCCCAGGCCTAAAGTTAAGGAGTTAAGGAAGGGTTGGGGTGGGGGACTGCCTGGGCTACTGCAGACTGCTACACTGTAGTATACTGCAGTATTTGCCAGTATATCTACTGTGTACACTACAGTAGCTCAGTAGCTTTCCACAGCCCTCTAACACCACATTGCCTCTCCATAGGAAACATGGCCCCCTCTAACACCACATTGCCTCTCCATAGGAAACATGGCCCCCTCTAACACCACATTGCCTCTCCACAGGAAACGTGGCCCCCTCTAACACCACATAGGTTCTCTGGATGACTTCATCACTACACACACACACACACACACTCACACACACACACACTCACACACTCACACACTCACACACTCACACACACACACACACACACACACACTCACACACACACCAGCCTCTCTGGCACTTACTTCTTGTGGTGCTATCCCGAGCTTTGAGGGAATGCAGAGGGCATCTGGGGGGGGGGGGGGGGGGGGAGAGATATTGGTAGGATGAGGGAGCAGACTATCAGGACTCATCTTCAAGGGGCTTACCAATGATACCAACAACTGTACCAAATGATGACGGCAGTGAGAATGCTTGGTCCACCAAAAGTGTCTCTTCAAAGTAGGTGGAGTCAAGAACTGACTATATAGAGGCAAATGATTGGTGCAGCATGGGTGGGTGTGGCAGCTGTAATGCATACACAGATCATGTACCACCCATTCCAGGCGACAATTGACGATTTTGAGTAAACACATAAGATGACAAGTTATTATAATGATTCCATCCCAGCACATAATATTCCATCCATCACCATTCTATCCACCATCCCTCACCGACATTCCTAGACTGTTAAAATACCAGGGGTAATCGGATATGAATTCATATCCACGATCACATGCATGAAAGTTAGTTACTATTGTATTTGTAGGGTTAATGGTTAGTTATAAAAGTATTTTTATAGCGTTAATGGTTAGTTATATAGGGTTAATGGTTAGTATTTATAGGGTTAATGGACAGTTATACTGGTATTTATAGGGTTAATGGACAGTTATACTGGTATTTATAGGACCTAATTGTTATTTATGGTAATTATTTCATTCATATGGTTTGTATTTATAGGGCTTTAATAGTTAGGTGATTATAGTTACAATTCATATCTGGTGTAAGCAGCAGAGGTCTCCATGGGAAATAACAGTTGCCGTTTAAACTACAAAGACAACATTCCTGAAGTAGAAAATGTTTACATGTGTCAAGTGTAGTATCACAGGTTTTAAACTTATTTCCAAGTGTTACAATCTCTTTTTTCCTCCTCTGCGGCTGAACTTAACACATGGTCTGACACATCGCTTCCCCCCCCCCCCCCCCCCCCCCCAAACGGGCCCAAACTTACTTGAGTATAATTCTGAACCGCCACCTGCAATAAGTCACCGTTTTTATGGCAGCTATATTAAAGCCGAAGAACAGAGTGGGCTAGTTTTATGTGCGCAGTGGGTCACTTGCCAACCTCTGAGCGGCCCTTTCTGCGAACTCTAACGCCTTGAGCAACAGGCTCTCTAGTTGCGGGGTGAAGTCCGTACAATATATTAAAGGACTGTGTTAGCTAACCTCCAGGGTGAATCTGTAAAAGTTTGCTGCAGGAAGCCACCTGGTACTCAGACGCCTTTAACAATAATTCCATTTCACGGCTTGAACCGGACGTTTACGTATAATAGGGTACGTGTATTAAAATTGCGGTTGTTTGCTGTGAAGTGAAAACACGGCAGCCAGAAAGGATACACAATCAGTACGTACACACGGTATGTTTTTTATGTCATGAACACGTTTGAAAAGAGTGTGCATGCGAAAGATACGTACCAAGCGAACGTAATAATATACATGTAGCGCTATTAAATTTGTTATAGGCCTAGTACCGCTTTTTTTAATTTTATCTGTCTGTATCTTTCTCTCGTTTAAATCTCTCTTTCTCTCCCTGTTATCCTCATTCACTCTCTTGTTCTCACCCTCTCACCTGGTCTATGCAGGCTTGCTTCTTCATAGTACATACTAACACTATATTGTGCGACCCTTCTTCTCGTGCAGCCACAGATGGCTGACGAATACGAAGAGCTGCCCGGCAACAACCCCCCAGTGCCTGCTCCGCCTCCCTTGAAGGCTATCAACAAAAGTTCGACGGTCCCGCGACCCCCACCTCCGCAGCGGGCTCCCACCACTACACTGACCAACGGCGCACCAAAAAAAGACGGCGAAAAAGCGAAGCCCGAACTGCCGTCAAAAAAAGACGCAGGTGGTGGAGGCGGCTTTGACATAAACGAGATAAAGCAACTGGCGAAGAAGCGGACGGCCGCGTTAGACTCCATTAAAGACTTGGAGGGAAAGAAGCAGCAGAAGGCGGATGATGGCGACGACGTCGTCTCCCCGCCCTGGGCGCAGCAGCAGCTGCATAGAAACAAGCCCCCGAACACGGCAGCAGAAGATGCTGCATCGCAGGAGCATAATAATGACGTCACTGGTGGGACACCCCCACTGGGTAAAAAGCCACTTCCTCCCAGAACACTGCCCCCCAAGCCGTCACCAGTGCATGATCATCTCCCTGAAAAGCAATCAGAGCCGTACCAACCAGCGCACAGGACTCAGGTAGATCCTCCAAATGGGGAAGCGGGACCAAAATCAGATAGAGCTCGGCTTCCCCCTAAGCAGCAGAAGGCACCAGTGGACCCTTCGGCTGAAGAAGCAGGGCCAAAGTCACGACCTCCACTTAGACCTCGGCCATCTGATGCATCAACAGAGGATGGGGAAAACCATAAGGCCGAGAGACCTCACCCAAGACATAAGCCACAGCAGGCAGAAGATACTGAACCAAAGGTAGAGCAACTGCGACCTCCACTTAGGTCTGCTCCTAAATCACCCATCAGCCCACCTCCAGTGGAAACAACTGAGTCAAAAGCCCCATCATCCATTAAAGACAGGGCAAAAACTCTTTTCAAACCTCCATCTGAAGACACTCCTGCAGAAGATATGGAACCACAATCACAGCCTGCATTGAAACCTGTTCCCAAGCCACCTCCAGTGGCTGAATCAAAAGCCCCATCGTCCATTAAGGACAGGGCAAAAATCCTTCTCAAACCTCCACCTGAAGACAATCCTGCAGAAGATATGGAACCACAATCACAGCCTGCATTAAAACCTGTTCCCAAGCCACCTCCAGTGGCTGAATCAAAAGCCCCATCGTCCATTAAGGACAGGGCAAAAACCCTTCTCAAACCTCCACCTGAAGACAATCCTGCAGAAGATATGGAACCACAATCACAGCCTGCATTGAAACCTGTTCCCAAGCCACCTCCAGTGGAAAAAACTGAGTCAAAAGCCCCATCGTCCATTAAAGACAGGGCAAAAACCCTTTTCAAACCTCCACCTGAAGACACTCCTGCAGAAGATATGGAACCACAATCACAGCCTGCATTGAAACCTGTTCCCAAGCCACCTCCAGTGGCTGAATCAAAAGCCCCATCGTCCATTAAGGACAGGGCAAAAACCCTTCTCAAACCTCCACCTGAAGACACTCCTGCAGAAGATATGGAACCACAATCACAGCCTGCATTAAAACCTGTTCCCAAGCCACCTCCAGTGGCTGAATCAAAAGCCCCATCGTCCATTAAGGACAGGGCAAAAACCCTTTTCAAACCTCCATCCGAAGACACTCCTGCAGAAGATATGGAACCACAATCACAGCCTGCATTGAAACCTGTTCCCAAGCCACCTCCAGTGGCTGAATCAAAAGCCCCATCATCCATTAAGGACAGGGCAAAAACCCTTTTCAAACCTCCACCTGAAGACACTCCTGCAGAAGATATGGAACCACAATCACAGCCTGCATTAAAACCTGTTCCCAAGCCACCTCCAGTGGCTGAGTCAAAAGCCCCATCGTCCATTAAAGACAGGGCAAAAACCCTTTTCAAACCTCCACCTGAAGACACTCCTGCAGAAGATATGGAACCACAATCACAGCCTGCATTGAAACCTGTTCCCAAGCCACCTCCAATGGCTGAATCAAAAGCCCCATCGTCCATTAAGGACAGGGCAAAAACCCTTTTTAAACCTCCACCTGAAGACACTCCTGCAGAAGATGAGCCTCAGAGTGACAATTATCCACCCCCACCCCAACTGAATATGCCTCCTATTCCTCCACTACCAGGCAAATCACCAGGCCCAGCAGATAAAGCTGTTCCACCACTTCCGGGATCATTAGGGAAAAAAACATTTCCTCAACTGCCTGATAAAAAATCTGACTTGCCTCCAAAAGTTGACCGACCTCCACCACCTCCCATCTGCTCCTCCCCTCAGTCAAGTCCTCCTCTGCCCCTGGCTCATCCACATCAACCCAAGACATCGGCAGAGCCCACACCCACAATGGGCTCACTGCAGAAGTTCAGGCGTCGTCCACTGGAGATAGTTGATTCCAATAAACCCCCACCACTTCCGTCAAGGAACACCAAGCCAGGACAAGGCGGTAAGTCTTATTTTATATTACTTTATTCACCCTTCATCCCTTGTCTTTCTTCATCCCCCACCTCTCCCTTCATAACATTCTCCCCACCTCTCCCTTCAAAACCTCCTCCCCACCTCTCCCTTCATCACCTCCTCCCCACATAACAGCTGCTGCACCCTACCCCCCAAAGAAAGCTCCGCCCCCTGCTCTCCCAAAGGAACCTCTGGCTTACGATGCAACTGGGGAAGAGATCTATGATGACACCTCCCCTCCCCTACCCACCAGGTGAGGCACCTCCCCCTCCCTACCCTCTTTATGTCCATGGCTGCTCGTACCTCCCTTATATGGTATTCTAGGTGTGGGAAGGGAGGGAAGCCATAGATATAATATCACATGCCTACTACATGAGATAGCATGTGCCCATTTGATATGATTGCTCTTTTGATGTTGTATATTATGTGTGAGAGTGTACATGTGTGATGGTGTACATGTGTGGAGGGTGTACATGTGTGGAGGGTGTACATGTGTGATGGTGTACATGTGTGATGGTGTACATGTGTGATGGTGTACATGTGTGATGGTGTACATGTGTGGAGGGTGTACATGTGTGGAGGGTGTACATGTGTGGAGGGTGTACATGTGTGGAGGGTGTACATGTGTGGAGGGTGTACATGTGTGGAGGGTTTATATGTGTGGAGGGTGTATAAAATAGGTTTTCTATAGTTTAGACATTTTAAGCAGGTACTATTGTATGAAGGATGTGGGAGGAGGGATCTAAAGAAGGGTTATGGAGGAGTGGGAGAAGGGAGGGTACATGGGGAAGAGGGAGTATGGAGGAAGGGGGGTATGCGGGAAGAGGAGGGCAGGAAAGAGGGAGTTGGCTCATGGCATCCAATCCACTCCATAATTAGTAGTGTAGGTATGTGTTTACATTGTTGTTTTTACCAAACTCATGTATGTTGTTCATACCCCGCCTGTACAGGTCAGCAACTTTACATCTCCCCATCACCCTCCTCCACCCACCTACACCCCACCCTTCTGCTCCACCCCACCCACCTACACCACACCTCCTGCTCCACCCACACTTCCCTGTTGATGTGCTGTGCTAGTGCTACATTGTATATTTACGGTGATATTTGCACACAGCAATTCAAACGAGCTGGCTGGGGAAGAGGAGTGTTTCTATGACGATATACAGAAACCACCCCCACCTCCACCAAAATCTTCTGGCCCTCCTTCCATGAAACCACCTCCAGTCCCCAGTCCTTCTGTGAGACCGCCTCCCATCCCTGTCACACCTGAGGAGGAGGAAGAGGAGATGGAAAGAGAGGTACACGTGAGTGCGTTAGGGCACATGTGGTTATTAATGCACATGATCCTTGTGGTTATTAGTCCTTGTGTACATGCTATTAATTAATGTACAAGGCAGTCGTTAATAAAATTATGTAACAGCTTCATCGGTTACAGGCAAAATCGCCATCTCAGGACCCCAAACATGAAGAGTAAGTATCATCTTCTAATTGATGCCTCCCTGGGGGTGACCAGGGCTGTTCTTTTGCAGTGGTGATGTGTACGAAGACTATGAGGCAGATGGGAACTCCAACACTTCGTCCCTCCCACCATCCACCTCAGCCTCCTTTTCGTCACTCTTTCCCCCTCCCTTGCCTGACATCCCCACTTCACCTTCAGCGTCACCCACTCTAGACAGGAAGAATAAGTAAGCTGTGAGGAGAGTGTAGCTGCACATGTATTCTTCCATTCTGTTCTATCCCTCCCTGCCATCCTCTCAACTTCCCCTCCCTCCCTTCCCTCTTCTAAACCTCCCCTTCCTTCCCTCCCTCCCTCCCCTCCCTCCCTCCCTCCCCTCCCTCCCTCCCCTCCCTCCCCTCCCTCTCTCCCTCCCTCCCTCACCTCCCTCCCCTCTCCCCTCCCCTCCCCTCCCCTCCCCTCCCCTCCCCTCCCCTCCCCTCATGCTCCTCCATCCTCCCTCCCTCTCCTCCCCCTCCCTCCGCTATTTGTCCTTTCTCTCCTTTCAACTGTACCCTTCCATCAGAACCTTGTCAAAGAATGAACGCAGACAGTTGAAGGAGGAAGAGAAAATAAGGAAGGAGAAAGAGAAGGAAGAGAAGAAAAAGAAGGAGGCCATTTTGAAAAACAAACAGAAATGTCTGAAGGGCCTCAAAGTGAGTTCAGCCTAGCTTCATGTACTCCACACCTCCACATAGTCCACATCACCTCTGTGCACTTCTGTACACTTCTGCACACTTCTGTACACTTCTGTACACTTCTGCACACTTCTGTACACTTCTGTACACCTCTGCACACTTATGTACACTTCTGCACACTTCTGCACACCTCTGCACACCTGCACACTTCTGTGTACCTCTGCACACTTCTGTGCACCTCTGCACACTTTGTACACCTCTGCACACCTCTGCACACTTCTGTACACTTCTGCACACTTCTGTGCACCTCTGCATTTTCATATATTTATCACCCTTCTCACACTCCATCACACACACCATGCACTGCTGCTGCACAGCAATTTGCTCTCACCATGGAGACACAGCCACTGTTTGCAGTGGAGCTCCTTCTGGACTATCCCACTCCTACCAAGGAGCATATAGCTGTTGTGGCAGGGGAGGTGGCTATGGTCCTTCTTATGAAACATGACAAGCTGTCAGAAGCAAAATACATTGTTGAGAAGAGTGATGGAACAGGTGAGGGGATGTGTTTTTCTTGTAACCACGGGGACCAATGAAGCTTCTTTTTATGATAAAAGGATTAGCCATTATGCTTCCCTATCATTATGGACAGTGTGTGGGGGGGGAGGAGAGAGAAGACTTCTTTATAATTATCCCACCTTTCTTCTATTTTTGCAGTTGGCTACGTGGACAAGAAACTGTGTCAGAGGGTAAAATTTAAGTTATGATGTCATTAGTACTGATTGTGTTGTTGTTCCACACAGACGACATATCAAAGCTCATCAACCCCGTACCAAAACAGGTGACCACACCCCTCTTTGTGTATTGAAACATATTATTGTGTGTGTGGGGGGGTGGAGTGTCAGTGTTTCTGGGGGCAAGGGTTAACTTCCTGTGCACTCTACATGTAACCAGGGAGCTTGAGATAAACATCCTCAAGATTGCTAATGTGCATGGCCTTTGACTAGTACACAGTTAGTACTAACAGTATACTAACCTTATACTAGCTATACATTATAACTCCACTGTGTTAGCATGTTTACGACAGTTGGAGGGATGACAGGTGAGAGGTGAGGGTTGAAGGGATGACAGGTGAGAGGTGAGGGTTGGAGGGATTACAGCAAATGCTTATTCTTGTGCTTCTGTATCACATTTAAATTTTGTCCTCCTACTTCTCTTTGAACACCAATCTCACTCTCCCTCCTTCCCCTCCCCTCCTCTCTCCATTCCTTCCCCTTCCTTCCTCCCTCTCCTCCCTTCCTCTCCTCTTTCCACTCCCTGCCCAATCCTCACATTCATCCATTAGTGTCCTGGGTACAGCTCTGCCTGTTCCTATAGAAGCAGAGGAGGAGGACATCTACGAGAGACTGGCAGTAGATGATGAAAAGCGTCCTCCCCTTCCGTCTTCTGCTCCTCCCCCTCTCCCAACCCTCCCTCCACCCACCTCCAGGTCGCAGGTATTCTTCCCTCCACCATCTTGCCCTGCACCACCTCCCCCAGGAGAAGGTATGAAGACGAGAGGGTCGGTGGGGGGGGGGGGTGAGGGAGAATGGTAATATCACTTACCCGCATGCCAGTGTTGTAGGAAATGGTGGCTAACATAATATGTTGATGAGGGAATGGTGAGGCTACAAGGAATGGTTATGTACATGCCAATTCCTTTTCAAAACTTATTTTTGGTGATTTACTTGGTCCTTAGCACGACACTTGTTTTACCAGTTTTGTGGTGTCATCTTATTTCGCACTCAGCTGAACCAGAAGAAACCTACGAGGCCCTCCCTGATGAAACATAGTGTCATGGAAGAACTTTAATGTGTGCACTGGTGTTTGTGTAAAACGTTTGTAGTTATTTTTCAAGTGTGTTTGTGCAATGGTGATGAATCTGTGGTATTTTAACTGACAGGCCAATTTACTAGTTACAAAGTTACAAATATGGTATATCCCACAAAGTTCAAACGTTTGGAAGCAGTGTCCAATGTGCATAGCTAATTGGCGTTTTCACACGTAATGATGATGTAATACATCCGCTGCTGTGACGTGTTGGGTCTGGGTACGAGACTAGTTAGCAAGGTCGCTGCTAACTGGGTCTGAAACCGAGAATAGAGAGCACATACTTGCAGTTCCATGCAGGATTTGACCCCGATTATAGAAGTCATTGAAAATCCCCAAATCCCTTTTTAACCGATCGGATCGACGCCAAAAAAAAAAAAAAAACTGATGTTGCCCGACAGTCAGGGTAAAATTAATATTTTTATTCTGATCGTTGCTTATATACCATACAGTGCTCCAAAACATTTCTAAATGCGCACACCACATAGCTTGTTATCCCACTAAAACAATCCATGGAAAGTTTAAAATTGGAAGAATCGCACTTGCACACACAATAAACTAAAGTCATCTGTGGAGAGATCGTTTGGCTCCATGCATAAATTAATTGGCTAGCTGGTTCAGCGTTTCCGCCTCCTAGCCATACCTAACAGTATAAGATGCCGCCAAAGCACCTAGCTACAAAAGTAAGGGCTTTTATCCTACCAAGCTGCGATGTGCATATAGCGTTGGCTACAGGGGGAATTCGACGAGGCGCTGAAAAATGCTGGCGACAAACTCGTAGTGGTGGACTTCACGGCTGAATGGTGTGGACCATGTAAAATGATAGCACCAAAATTCGAGGTGAACCATCAGCAAACTGTTTGCGCCGCTAGGTTACAGCAACATTGGCTTTTTTCGCAGGTTCTAAGCGAAACATACAAGAACGTGGTGTTTTACAAAGTCGACGTTGATCAAAATTCAGTAAGTTTTGGCATCACTCTACATGCTCATATTATGTGTACATATTGTCAGCCGGGTTTGCACTGAGCTCAGCTAGTTGCATGTGAGCTATAGCTATCGCGTCATGCAGGGCGTATATACGCGTTTACAATTTCTCAGGCTACCTCTGACGCTGAAGGAATCGAGGCCATGCCAACTTTTAAATTCTACAGGAAAGAAAAGATGGCAAGTTTGCCGTATTGTCTAATTGTGTACTTTGCCGTATTGTATGCTCACTCGCATCTTAACGATCATTACATCCAGGTGGACAAGTTTACGGGAGCCAACGTGCAAAAATTGGAAGAGATGATTAAGAAATTAAAATGAACTATCTAGGGATTTGCAGCCCTTGTTGATGAATAATACAATTACCACACATGTATACTTATTACTGTATACGTTGCAACCCGTGCTGGCCGCGCTGCTCGAGCATGGGGGGAATTACTGCCGAGTTGGAATATTTTCGTATGTACCTTACAGTAACAGCCCAGAGCCCATAAAGGGCCACATTGGCCTCGGAAGCCATATATTGGTGGGATCCGGTTGGGCCTGGGGCCGAGACTAAGTGAGCACATGTACTCTCATGTGCTTTGTGGTCAGTTGTCAGTACGAAGCCACATCATACCCACAGCCAATGTTATTACATACATCGCACTACGATGTGAAATGAAAATGGCAGATGTAGGATTTGTAGACAGCAATTGAGAAGAAACAAGGCAATACAGAATTATCCATTCATTGCTAAATTCACTGGTTTATATTATACATTACATGTACAGCGCTACATTAATCAATTAGCCAAGCAACAGGTGAAATATGATCAACTAACCAATAGATATACACACAACTGCAAACTAAAGAAACACATCAAGAAATAAAAAAGCACAAATGGTGCCTTATGATTAGAAGTCAGCATCAAGTGTGAAGACATGTTCTGATCGCACAGACATGACACCAGTTTTTTGATACTCCCCAACGCGCTTCTCAAAAAAGTTTGTCTTTCCTTGCAAAGAGATGTTTTCCATGAAGTCAAAAGGGTTTTCCACATTGTAGTACTAAAAGGAGAGTGAAGGGAAAGGTTAGTTTACAGCTCAATTAACAAGTGACCTCATATCACACCTTGGGTTGTTCCAGGGCTAGCAACAAGCGATCAGCTACAAACTCAATATACTGCCTCATCAATGTGCAATTCATTCCTATCAGCTTGACAGGGAGAGCTTCTGTAAGAAACTGGAATGGAACAAAAAGTGAAGTAAAATTATTCAAAAATTTGTTCTTACCTCTTGTTCAATCCGGACAGCATCAGTGATGATATCTCTTATTGTCTCAGGAGCTGGTCTTTTCTGTAGTTTGGTAAACAGCAGGCAGGCAAAGTCTGTGTGAAGTCCCTCATCTCTGCTGATGAGTTCATTGGAAAATGTCAGTCCTGGCATAAGGCCCCTGTATGACCATAATAAACATCTGAGTCACCATGCCCAAAAAAAAAAAAAAAAAAAAAAAAAAAAAACCCATAACAAACCTTTTCTTTATCCAAAAGATGGATGCAAATGACCCTGAGAAAAATATTCCTTCTACTGCTGCAAATGCTACAATTCGCTCAGCAAATGATGCCTGCAAAAAAGACAGTACATGTACTATTACAATACGAACTATCTCCGTTAAAAACACTTACTGTTTTGGATCCAATCCATCTTAGTGCCCAGTCTGCTTTTCTTTTTACACACGGCACTACGTAAAGCAATCGTTGATGATCAGATTGGAAATGTCGCGTGAATACCTTACTTGTTTCGATGGCATTGAAAAGATACTCTTTCTCACGTGGGTCACGGATGTAAGTATCCAATAACAAGCTGTACATTTCCGAGTGAATATTCTATTTGAGATAAAATGATTATATTCGCTCACGTGCGCACCATTAAACTTAATACCTACCTCAATCGCAATTTGAAATCCGTAGAAGCAACGAGCCTCGGTCACCTGAACTTCGGCACTGAACCTTTCAACCTGAATGGACACGCTAAAGGTTAAGACGTACACAAAGCGCGCTGGACCTGCTTACCAAATTCTCGTTTACAATTCCATCACTAGCGGCGAAAAACGCAAGTACGTGTTTCAAAAAATGTTGCTCCTCGGGCTTAAGTCTGGTCCAGTCTCCCAAGTCTCTAGACAAATCTACTTCCTCCACGGTCCAAAATGAAGCTGAGAGGAAAGTACAATACGTTTACAGGACGCTCGATTTCGCTCTTAGTACCTTTTGCTTTTTTGTAGAAAAGCCAAATGTCTTTATGTTCAATGGGGAAGAGGACAAAACGTCTCGGATTTTCTTGGAGAAGTGGTTCTTCTCTCTCCATCTCCTTCATCCGTCGGATCGCTTGATGCTCTTCCGCTTCCATTTCCATCTAAATACAAGTGTGATGAACGGTACGCGTTGGTTGGAACACTAAAACTTACCTCGGTGGTGCGAGGTTCGTCTACCAGCTGCCTCTTCTTTGCGAAATGGTGGTCATTTTCCTTGTTGCCTATCTCACCGAAAGGCATTCGTTTCTCTGTTGTCATCATTCTGAAGAATCTTGTCGATTAAACAATCCCGCCAAGTGCGCGCTAAAAAGCTGTAATGGCGCTACCGCCAACTAGTCCTTTCTTATAAACAGACGGTTAGGCGGGTTAATTCACGCGCCAAAACAAGGCGCATGCGCATAATTGTGGTTTTGCAGGCATACCGTAACAACTTATTACATGTACAACGTTTGAATATTGAACTATGCTTCGATGTCGGAAGGCTTCGGCGACTTGGAACTTCGGCTGCAGCACAAGAAGCATGAATTGCCAGTAGAAGGCGGGACCTATTTTTCATCCATTGCGCTATCAGTATGGGATAATATACACGGACCGAAGGTACTACATGTGTGGACAGGACAAAAAGCCTTAAGAGGTAAAATTAGGCTATATTTACAATCGCAGTAGTCGTTATCTGTCCTTACGCATGCATGGCTGCTCAGTTCTAGACGACGATAAGAAACTTGTGTCTATAGCGAATTTTACGTTGAACGATGAAGCGGGAAGAGACCAGGAAGGGATTGAAACCAAGTTCTATTCTTTGCCCAAACACGGTGTCATCGCTACAGCGTTCGTCCTATCTATGGAAGTAGTTGAGGGGAAGCAAGACGTATTTTCTTTTTTCGTAATCCTTCCCTACCATGAAATATCGGAATATCTCGCTCGCCACAACTTTTGCCAGGAAAAGGTTGAAAAGCTTCTTGAAGAACATTTCGTGACGCATCTGAGAAAACTGGTAATGTAACATAGCGTGATTTTGGTAATTGTCCAGTAACTTAGCTTCTGTCGTTAGAGCTTGGAAAAGGTTTTGCTGATAGACAAGGTGGACAAAGTTGTCAATGAATATTTTGAAGAACCGCTGAAAAAATTTACTGAATTGATGGCTAGTATTCGTGCCTATGCAGTGCCACACCCTATTGATGTGAGTAAAGTGGAGCACAGGTTTTGTATGCTAGAGAGCTCGTAAAATGTGTCCTCTCTCAGATCAAGCAGACCTTTTTGCCAGGGAATGTTCGTGGTATAGAAAGGCTAAATCCAGACTTCCTTAGGAAGTAAGAACCTTCTTTCTCCTTTCTAATCTTCCCACTTCCTATGCTCTGCACCTCCACATCTCCTCCCCCATACCATCACTGCACACAGGGCTATCACCAGTCACCTGCAGACAGGTGGGTACACAGTGGTATTGGGGCAGGACAGTGAGGCTGTCAACAAGGTATGTAGAGATCACCTGTTTCTTATCCCTGTGGTGGTCAACCCTGTTGTTCTGATGGGCACAGATGATCCTCACTCTTGGCCTCTTCCTGACACCCAAGGAACAGAAGACCTCCAGGTTGTTCTGTTCACCTATTACCACAGATGATGGTGATGGAGTCAGCATCAGTAACATTTACCACTATGAACCAGGTCTTTTCCTGCAGGGATATGCCTCAGTAAGGAGATATTTGGGGTGGTGGTATTGGGGGAGGGGGGAGATGTGTGTATGTTTGTGTGGGTGTGGCTTTCAACACGTCCACCATTGTGTTCTTCCTCTGGGCCTTAGGTTGACACCAACTTGCTGCCCTTTACCAAGAGTGAACTTGAGGACAACTGTATGCCTTCAACCATCATTAACATGGATAAACTTGAGGTATAACCAACACCTCTTCATTAACTGGCATCCGTGATGTGTAAATTTTAGGTCTGGGTGTTCAGCATGAAACTAGCCAACTACATTAGAGAGCGTGCCGAGCGTATCAAGAAAGTGGAAGAGGAGAGGAAGGCCACCAGAAAAAGGTGCCACACCCTTGCAATGCTCTTCCTATGATGGTATCTTTCCCTCTACCGAAATAGTGACCGTCTCTCTTACAAAGACAAAGATATGTATTTTTTCGATGAATCTGCGAAGCATCTGGACTCTACACTGGTACATGTGTATCTGCAAGAGGTGAATCAATGATGTTGTCAATTTTTCACTTGCAAACATACACCACACACGCACACACATCCCTTTAGGTTGAACTGCTTCCTGTCAGTACACCAGGGGTCATTGAGTCATACACCACCCAGTTCATGCGTCTCCTCAACCTCAAGGCCTTGGCCCTTGTCAAATATGTGGAGGTGGAGCTAAAGTGGGTGTGGGAGGGATTCATACCATATGCACATGTATACACACATGTACTACTGTTTGTTTGTGTGTGTGTGTGTGATTGTCCTCTTAAATGCACACAGAGCTGTAGCTGAAACACAAGCTGAAGCTAATCCATCACAGCGGACACCTTCTTCCCTGCAACGACTGAATACTACCCTTCTTATGCAGAACCTCTCCATCGATACAGATGGAGATCTGAAAGTCATTGTCACCAGGGCAGAGAGGATCAAGCCCAAGATCTGCCTGGATGTGCTTGACCCGCAAGAGGCAGCTGCTAAAGTCATAGCAGAGTTTGAGACTTTTTAACCTCAAGTTGGGGCTGTGTGTGTCGTTCGTGTGTGTCATGTGTTTGCGACTGTGTGTGTGGTGTTTGCGAGTGTGCGTGTATGTGCGCCATTGTTATGTTGGGTACTGTGTATGATGTTCAGTACGTACAATAATGAGGATTTAACTCAATTTGTTCATATTGTCATGGCTGCCTCCGGATATGGATGCCGTCTTTGCTTGGTTCTTGGTGCCTCCGTATATGGGATTTGTATTCATGTATAATTTCGTGACGTCAGAGGGTTTATACCGTAATACCGTAAACTTCTTATTAAACGTTTAAAGATGTTGAGAGGCTTCAGAACTGAGCTTGAACTTCACCACAAGAAGCACGTAGTAACGGTGGAGGGTGGAATCTATTTCTCTTCGGTTGTGCTGTCAGTATGGGACAATATACATGGGCCAAAAATACTCCACGTGTGGACCGACGATAGAGGTACCTGGGCTGTCGTAAATAAATACGCCGACTTCTTGTAAACACGTATCACTATTTTGATCTGGCTTAGTCCTAGATGACGACAAGAAGCTTGTAACAATAGTAAATTTTACTTTGAATGATGAAGCTGGGAGAGAACAGGAAGGGATTGAAACCAAGTTCTACTCTTTACCCAAACACGGTGTCATTGTCACAGCGTTTGTGTTCTCGATGGAAACAACGACGAAAGGAGACCGGATGAGGGACAGAATGAGGGGAGAAAAAGACGTCTTTTCCTTTTTTCTAGTCCTTCCCTATAGGGAAATGTCGGAGTATCTCGCTCGATACAACTTTTGCCAGGAAAAAGTCGAAAAGCTTCTTGAAGAACATTTTTTGGTTCACTTAAAAAAACTGGTTAGTGAATTGACTTGAATAACGAAGCTTAAGGTTTTAGCATGTACTTGTCTATGTCACTAGTGTGCGGAGAGGGCCTTGCTGATTGACAAGGTGGACAAAGTTGTCAATGAACATTTTGAAGAACCACTGAAAAAATTTACTGAATTGATGGCTAGTATTTGTACCTATGCAGTGCCACACCCTATTGATGTGAGTAAAGTGGAGCACAGGTTTTGTATGCTAGAGAGCTCGTAAAATGTGTCCTCTCTCAGATCAAGCAGACATTCTTTGGCAATGTTCATCATCTAAGGCAAAATCCAGACTTCCTTAGGAAGTAAGAACCTTCTTTCTCCTTTCTCATCTTCCCACTTCCTATGCTCTGCACCTCCACATCTCCTCCCCCACACCATCACTGCACACAGGGCTATCACCAGTCACCTGCAGACAGGTGGGTACACAGTGGTATTGGGGCAGGACAGTGAGGCTGTCAACAAGGTATGTAGAGATCACCTGTTTCTTATCCCTGTGGTGGTCAACCCTGTTGTTCTGATGGGCACAGATGATCCTCACTCTTGGCCTCTTCCTGACACCCAAGGAACAGAAAACCTCCAGGTTGTTCTGTTCACCTGTTACCATGGAGAATCACGATGGCACCAGCATCAGTAGCCCCTACCACTATGAACCAGGTCTCTACTTGCAGGGATATGCCCCAGTAAGGATTGCTATTGTGTTTATGGTTACCTATGTAAACTAGGCTTCTAAGAGGTACACCTGTCTGTGTGTATTCAAATGAAATCTCTCAATCTGATTGGTCTACTATATTTTATGTAGTGACCACATTATATAAATGGGCCTGCACTACTTAGGGCTGCTGGAACAAGTAGATCCCTCAGCCCAGGAAGGCCATGAATCTAGATCCCTCAGCCCAGGGTCCTATTATAGCTTGCCAAAGGCACGTGAAGCGGGGTTTAGGGTTTATAGTCCAAAGAGCACGAAGCGCTTGAGGATGCCGACCCCAACTTTCCACCTGGAGCACAAATCTGGTGTCAAATTACACCCCGGGTGCCATCTCAACACTTTATTGCACCAAATGTGTCGACCCTGGAGCATGTAGATCCCTCAACCCAGGGCCCTGGAACATGTAGATCCCTCAACCCAGGGCCCTGGAGCATGTAGATCCCTCAACCCAGGGCCCTGGAGCATGTAGATCCTTCAACCCAGGGCCCTGGAGCATGTAGATCCTTCAACCCAGGGCCCTGGAGCATGTAGATCCCTCAACCCAGGGCCCTGGAGCATGTAGATCCCTCAACCCAGGGCCCTGGATCATGTAGATCCCTCAACCCAGGGCCCTGGAGCATGTAGATCCCTCAAGCCAGGGCCCTGGAGCATGTAGATCCCTCAACCCAGGGCCCTGGAGCATGTAGATCCCTCAACCCAGGGCCCTGGAGCATGTAGATCCATCAACCCAGGGCCCTGGAGCATGTAGATCCCTCAACCCAGGGCCCTGGAGCATGTAGATCCCTCAACCCAGGGCCCTGGAGCATGTAGATCCCTCAACCCAGGGCCCTGGAGCATGTAGATCCATCAACCCAGGGCCCTGGAGCATGTAGATCCCTCAACCCAGGGCCCTGGAGCATGTAGATCCATCAACCCAGGGCCCTGGAGCATGTAGATCCCTCAACCCAGGGCCCTGGAGCATGTAGATCCCTCAACCCAGGGCCCTGGAGCATGTAGATCCCTCAACCCAGGGCCCTGGAGCATGTAGATCCCTCAACCCAGGGCCCTGGAGCATGTAGATCCCTCAACCCAGGGCCCTGGAGCATGTAGATCCCTCAACCCAGGGCCCTGGAGCATGTAGATCCATCAACCCAGGGCCCTGGAGCATGTAGATCCCTCAACCCAGGGCCCTGGAGCATGTAGATCCCTCAACCCAGGGCCCTGGAGCATGTAGATCCCTCAACCCAGGGCCCTGGAGCATGTAGATCCCTCAACCCAGGGCCCTGGAGCATGTAGTCCCTCGGTTTCAGTGTAGGTGGGTATGTTTGTGTGGGTGTGACTATCAACACCTCAGCCATTGTGTTCCTCCTCTGGGCCTTAGGTGGATACCAACAACAGTGGCTTGCTGCCCTTTACCAAGAGTGAGCTTGAGGACAACTGTATGCCTTCAACCATCATTAACATGGATAAACTTGAGGTATAACCAACACCTCTTCATTAACTGGCATCCGTGATGTGTGGATTTTAGGTCTGGGTGTTCAGCATCAATCTAGCCAACTACATTAGAGAGCGTGCCGAGCGTATCAAGAAAGTGGAAGAGGAGAGGAAGGTCACCAGAAAAAGGTGCCACACCCTCAGTAACCCCTGTTGTGTAAATGTGTAGAGGGGCTTCTTGTAACAGTGCTGCTTATTATTGGAATGTCATATCTGGTCCTATGTACAGGCCTGTTCAATGTGGTCCTATGTACAGGCCTGTTCAATGTGGTCCTATGTACAGGCCTGTTCTATGTGGTCCTAAGTACAGGCTTGGTATATTAATAGTTGACTATATTCAGTTCTTTCAATTTGAATAGTCCTTTAATTAATTGACTCACCTTATATGTTTGAAGCCTTTCTACCAGGCTAGGACCAAAGACACCTTGCATGGCATGTAAGTGTATTGTGTTAGGTATTGTCTCAGACCTCTTGACCTCTTCATAAGATATTGGAGGAAGTGAGGGCACATACATTGTTAGAAAATGACCACTGAACTGCATATCAATACAAGGAAAGGGTTGGGGGGGGGGGGCCTCAGTCCTGTTCCCACAACACATAGTTGTCATGGAATTGGATTGCTCTCCTTGGCAATGGGTGTCACCTTCATTGTTCATCTGCTCTGCAGCAAGTACTTCTACTACAAGAGCTCAGATATGCATTTGTACGATGAATCTGCAAAGCTGTTGGACTCTACACTGGTCCAAGTGTACCTGCGAGAGGTAGGCTAGTGACATGATGAATTATCCACTACATATACGTAATGACACACATACACACACATACACACACACACACACACACACACACACACACACACACACACATCCCTTTAGGTTGAACTGCTCCCTGTCAGTACACCAGGGGTCATTGAGTCGTACACCACCCAGTTCATGCGTCTCCTCAACCTCAAGGCCTTGGCCCTTGTCAAATATGTGGAGGCGGAGCTAAAGTGGGTGTGGGAGGGATGATTGGGGAGATGTGTGACTATCACGTGCCTGTTACCGCATGTGCACACAGAATTGCCGACAGCCAGTTGTACCAGGCGGGAGAACACATTGCTAATGCACTCACTCTGCAGGCAGCTGCGGCCGCTGCCCTGCCACGACTGAACACCAGCCTCCTTATGCAGAACCTCTCCATCGATGCAGACGGAGATCTGAGAGTGATAGTCATCAAGGCGGAGAAGATCAGACCCAACACCTGCCTGGATGTGCTAGAGCCTCTGGAGGCAGCTGCACAGGTGCTACAACAGTTTGAAACCTTATAACCAGCCCGCTGAAACCTTATAACCAGCCCGCTGGATATGTGTGGGGGATGGTGGTGGTGAGGTGGTGGTACATTGTTCTTGTCATGTGGAGAGTTGTTTTATGTTTTATGTGTTGTTTGTGAATTCCTTTAAAAACCAAATTCTATTTTCTTTTTACAAAATCATGTAGTGGGTATACATGTCCCTGTCTATATGTGTCCCAATAACACCTTTTTGCAGACTGCATAATCTATTCTATTAAGTGTTTGTGTAGTGAAAGGAGGGCCAGGAGTATGTGTTTACACATGCATCTAGACCACTACCCTATAGTAATATTTACCACCACCTTTTTTTTTTGGGGGGGGGGGGGGGGGGGGGGGGGGAAGTTTTTTTTTTTTTTTTCATGGGTTTCAGGATGTGGCAAGACTTTGTTTGCTGCCTGCAAATGGCAGCTGCAGAAAGTTTGTGCCGTGCGTGAAATAGGAACGGGAAGCACCAGAGGTGCATTAATTGAAGCTGAATGCAAAGCAAGAATGATGTTTCTGTTGTTCATCTTTAATTTCTCTGCTAATATGCCAACTAAGGGGTGCGATTCTTCAACTGGTAGAAGATGGTAACAAGCCCAAGTCAATCATGATAAGTAAAGCCAATCATGATCAGTTTAGCATGCGCGTGCCCCATATCTGCAGTTAACCTGTACGGCTAACTTACCTTTAATGGACTCTCATGCATGCAGCAGTGACGCCCGGTAAGAGGTACATGTACCTGTACCGTGCCCCTACCTACCCAACCGCAACCCGTCCCTAGCAAGGGTTTGGCAGGGTGCTGGGCCCCTCCCCCCCGGCTTGCGCGTGCCGACGGCCAGCAGGCCCAATAGGCACCCCTTCCGATAGCAGCAATGCTTGGGGGGGAGCCAGGAGGGAACTTCTGGAAGGCCCAAAGGGGCGACAACATTAACCATGGTGATGGTTGGCCCCTCCCCCAAGCCTTAACTTTCCTATAAAATTATCCAATGAAAAACGTGCTGCATAATATAAACGGCCTGATACCAAAATACCTAACGCTAACTTATGCACAAAGACGGTTCGCCACGCCCTGCAGCACCCCCGCGGGGTCCGTACTTACACAGTATATGCCGAGCTCTGCCAACGGCCCAACGTTTTAATCAAGGAATCCAGCATCCCACACGTGCACAACGCCGCTGTTGTTGCCGCACCGATCCTGAAGCTTGTCAATCATGATCAGTGGAGTCAATCATGATCAGTGGAGTGCATAAAGGCATAAACTTCCAAAAATTGCATCAGGGTGGTTCAAAGACATTAACTGGCTACCTGTACTTTGTGCAAAACATTAATTACGATACAGACTATGACAGTGAACAGTTCTACAGTTATATGTCCTTACACACTTCTGTTAGCTGAGCACAAAAATAAGCATTTATTTATGCTTCTAGAAACTCCCTCATATACTGGTTGACGGTGTCTGGAGCATCCTGCTGTACCCAGTGACTGCAGTTGGGAATATGCCTGTGTGTGTGTGTGTGTGTGTGTGTGTGTGTGTGTGTGTGTGTGTGTGTGTGTGTGTGTGTGTGTGTGTGTGTGTGTGTGTGTGTGTGTATGTGTGTGTGTGTGCGTGTATGTGTGTGTGTGTATGTGTGTGTTGTGTGTGATCATATTTCTTAATGCTCTCTCACTCACTTCACAACCACATCAGTGCAAACAGAAGTATGCATGTCAGCCATTTTCTTGTCAAGTACTGGATCATCATCACCCTGGCAAGGAGAGGAGATAAGCTGGAGCTGACAGGGACAGCTGTCCTTACCCAGATGACCAGTGTTGGTACCTCCAGAGGTCCTTTGGGCAGCTTTGAAGGTCTAGTGAACATACATCTGTAGTAGTTCACCATGGAAGTCAGGGCACCTGGCTTTGATAAGACATATTTATACGCCTCTACCATATCTGGGGGATAAGAGGCCTTAGAACAGTGTGTGCGTGTGCATCTTGATTAATAGCATTACAAACAGGGCGTGTCTGCATACCGCTGATTCTCCATAAGCCTTGTCTATAAAACCGTAGTCATTCAATCTCAGCATTAACTCGGGTAACCATGGCAATTGAAACACAAAGATGTACTAGGGACAAAAAAATATTGCCAGCCGCCCCCCGGGAATCATCCATGCCATAGTTACCCAAGCTTTCAAGAGCTGTTTTGGATTTGTACTCATGAACTTCTGAAAGACTCTATATGAGCATGAAATGGTATCATGTCGTCAAACATCCATGGCTAGCCCGCTGTAATAATTTACCTCGACTGTGGGCAATTCATGATCACCAACTTTTCCACCAGCTGTGGATTCTTGGCGGCCACACCCCTAGATGGTGCCTAATGATGAAGGCACACCACACATCCCCCCCCCCCCCCCACACACACACACACGTACCACGCAATCAGTGCACCCCAGTCGTGTGCAACAAGAGTGCACGTGGTGTGTCTAAGTGCAGGCACCTGTATCAGAAATGAAGCGTGAAAGGTAAGTGTCTTATGACACGGGAAGAATACAATAACTAGTAAGGGGAGTGGCAACTACAGTAAATTGGGACTGGTCACACTGATACTTTGCTCACCAGCTCTACAACGTCCTTGTGGAGGATGTCGAGGGCATAGTCGTTCTTATTGAGCGGGCGTTCAGTCTCATTGTAGCCTCTGATGTCACACGGATCTGGTAAAATACGTACGTGGACAACCACTGCTCGCACTCACCTCATGTCGACGGCTACTACATGGTAGTCCCTGGCAAACTCTTTCAGCTGGTGGCGCCAACAGAACCAGAACTGGTACAGACGAAAAGAGGCAAAAAAAAGATACCCCTGTGCCTAAATAACCCGCACCGAGCACCGCACACCTCCGGGAATCCGTGAAGCAGGAGCATCAACGGCTTGGAGTCGTTCCCTGCACTGACGCAGTGGAATTTGATTCCGTTGGCAGTCACATATTGGTGAGTTCCCAGGGTAGTGTCCAGCAAACAGGACGGAGGCACTGTACAGGTTATATTATTACACTACTAGTACTAGTACATGCCATATATTAACCCGGCCAGCCGTGTAATAAGCTGGCTAATGCTGTTACCATCTCTGCGTTTCTTCTTAAGTGCACGCTTCGGGTGACGAAGGATAGTAATAAAAGTCCAACAGATGGCTATAGAGCCGAAAAAAGCCGCCAGGATATAAATAATGCCTAATACAAGTACGGCAGCCATATTTGTGATAATAATAAATACAGCTGCGCAGCGTCCCATCTGAGCTGCAGCGGGTCCGGGTCTGGGTTTTTATTTATTTATTTTATTTATAAACAATATGTGACTTATATATGTTCTACACAATAACAAGTCACGAAAATGATGCCGATCGAGCCAGGAGGGCTCGGGCATTTTGCCTCATCAGAACAGTGCCGAGGCGACAATATATTGCATTTAGCATTTCAGTATTGGATGAGTGGGAGTGGATGGCCAAACGCCTAGCAATTCTTGAGAATGTTTCTTTTGCAGTGATTCCCCAGCCGCCATATGCCTCCACTACGAGAGGGACACATATCCAACCTCTTTCCAGACAACCCAAAGCATTGTTTTCTAATTTCTCTTGTTCACCCACTGCAGCTGAGGCACCTGAGGTCTGACCAGCATCTGAAATCAATGAATTATTGAGGGATGTATAACCTTGATGTCAAATGCAGACAGTGACCAGTTTGGTATCAAAATGTCAGCTGGGCGTGATCTGTCTTTGGCTGGACCAATACCACAACCTTGCTCCAAAAGAGGAGAAAGGTGGGCACGACGGCAAAAGTCAGCAATACAATCACGTATACAGTTGTGTCGTGTCACCACATCCCTAGCATAGCGACAAGTTAAAGAATGGTGTCCCAGGGGGTCAAGCTGGCTAGAACAATAGGGGCATGTTTCTTCCAAGTTACAGAGGGGAAGGCCCAACCACCATTTCAGAAGAATGTGGGTTTCGTCAGGTTCAAGTGCTAGTCCAAGGCCTGGGGATGGCACTGTTCTTAACCATGCATGAGCCTGTGGGACTGACTCTGCTAACAGTCGGGCTTTAGTTGCTGTTGTAGCATTGTGCAAAAGGCTACTCAATGCAAGCTTCTCGACTTTCTCTGATAGTAAATGCTGCCTGGGTGGTGAAAGGAGGACTGAAACCATTGTCAAAGCTTCTCCTTCGGTGACCTGCTGATTAAACATTGCAATAGCAGACTGTAAATGTGTGAATTCGGTGGTGGGTGGAAAAGCTCCTGAGAGAGAAATACTGGCCGATGCGATGAAGGCAGCTGTAGCATGGGAAAATAGGGAGCGAAGGCCAAAACCTCCATGACGAAAACTGAGCTGTGCTTGCCGACTTGCCATTGGTGTAAGCTGTAGTTCAGTACACTGCTCAAGGCAATGGAGCACGTCATTGTCAAAATTAGCAAGCAATTCCAGCACGGCAGAAGTAGGTGGAGTGCACCGGGCCAGGTGAGCCAATTTACAAAAACTGGCACACTGCCTCAGAATACCTAAAGACAGCTGAGGGTCACAAAGCTTTGGAAGCAGTGACAAAAGTTCGCAAGCTGACAACCGTCGTTTCTCAATGAAAGAGGCACAAAAGTCGTCGTCGCCAATGGGGGCACCCAGGATGTCAAAGTTGAGTGCCGACTGATGGGGAATGGAACAATGAAAACGTGTTGAATCACATGGTCCATACAGCTGGCATTTGGATGGATTCAGTAGCAGACCCTTAGTAGAACCATAGGTATCTAATAGATGTACTGCCTTAACTAAGGCAGCAGTGTCCCCTGCAAGAACACCATCATCTATGTACCAACAGTTAAAATCTAAGGAATTGCATAGTGCATCCTCAGCAAAAGATTTGAGAATAGATTGCAGGACTATGGAGAACAGCAAAGGGCCCAAAGGGTCTCCCTGCTGGACCCCAGAGGCAGAGTGAAGCACCCCCAATGGATGCCACAGTGTAGGGTGTTGGGAGTAGCACCACACTACCCAAGGCAGAAGCTCAGGAAAGTTGGCCAAACACTCATCTAGGATGGCTTGGCGAGAGACAAGATTAAATGCATTCTGCATATCAATTTTGAGTACTCCAAAGTCCAAATCCGATTTGTGAGAGATGACACATTGTCGAAGACGATGAATGATTTTTTCGGATCCCCCTGGACACGCAACTCCAAATTGAAAAGGTTGGAAAAAATCTTCTGCCTTGTGTTTCAGAAGGTAGCAGGCACATTTGCTCACAAGCCGTCTAAGCACCTCCCCAACAGCAATCGGACGAACGTCCCAGCCAGAGTCCTTGATTTTGAGGAGGGCTGTTAAGTTGCCTCCGGCAATTAGTGGGGCCAAACAGGCAGGGGCTTGACCAGCCAGGAGCATATTAACAACATGGCACAGAGTGGTTTGCAGTGATAGAGGCAGGATAGCTTTCATTGCATCTAGGAGGTGCTGAACTCGCATTCCAGAAGGCCCACAGGCAGTTGCTGTTTTAAAGGATTTGAGAAGTTTATACATATTGTACCCTGGGGGAAGCTGGAGAGGAGACTGAGGAGCAGATGATGGGCAATGAGGAATTACTGGAGGGTCTGAAAATGGATGCTTGGATTTGAGACGTACAAAGGTCTCATCACAGTTGGGTGCCAGACCACTGGAAGTAAGAATAGAGCATGCCTTTGAGTAAAGGCCATCCCTGGCACACGCCAGAGCAGCAGCTATCTTGTTTTCTTCTGCCTCTTCAACTGAATAGGTAGTGGGAGGGCTGCAACGATGTGTGGATTGTCCAGCTGCGACTGCTAGCTGCCAGAGGGCTTGTATTTTACCTGCAGACCACATTTTACAGAGCTGTTCAATAGGAATCCGAGAAGATTTTCCTTTCCCTTGGCTGCTGGAGCCATGATTACCGGTAGACAGTACACATTTGGGGAGCATGAAGGGTAGCGTCCACGCCTCTGTAGAGTTGTCAGATATCACCTTTCTAAGAGTAGCAGACAAAACCTCACCAAATGCTTGGCAAGCTCGCTGTGGGATGTACTTTAATGTTGAACAGCGACAAGACATGACTTCCTCCAAAGAGGGTAGAATGGATGCACTGTCTGTAGCTTCAAAAATAGGAGGCGATGAGTGTGGCGAGGGTGCGCATTTTTTAGAGTGTGAGGAGGTTCTCGAAATTGAAACGATGTTATTGCAACGGGAACAAACATAAAAATTGTTTTCAGACAACCAGGAAAGTGGTGCCTGCCCATCTCTTTTGCCGAAGGCATGTTCTTGCATATGTTTCCGGATGTCCTTCGTTGCTAACTCTGCGTCGCACGTAGCGCATGTGAAACGAGAGCCTGTACACGAGCCGGCAACAGGCGACACTACAGGGTCCCTTGAACTCTTCTGGGAGGGAGCTAGCATCTCTCTGTGTTCCGAACTCAACGAGGAAGTGTCGAGGGCAACATGTGGAGACAAAGGGCCATGGCTGCTAAGGCTCGTGCTAGGGGTAGTAGTACCACCATTATCACAACTTCCAAACCTGCTTGGTAAACAACTAGTACAAAAAGTACCCCTCTTCTTACAGACACAGCCTTTGCAGCGACCACGACGGTTGCAGCGACAACTTTTTAATTATTTACATTACAAGAATTCATACAAAATGATTAATAGTCTATTGTGTTGCAATGATCTTGAAGGATAGGCTACAACATTGGCTCTAGCTAAACACGCCATATTAAGGATTCCTGCCTACTGAGCAGGTCAGGTCAATGGCAGATTCCAATGGGAAGAATGCGGCTCGATGGTATGATGATCTGTGAAGAGTTTAGCTTAAATTGCATATTGGTATGTCACTGTGTTGTTCTACTGCATATTTGGTATGTATTTCCATTTCAGTCCGTACATGTCAGTGGTGATTTATGTTACAATGAGACCCCACACTTCATTATTAATTATTAGTGATCAAGGTGAATGCATCTGCTTGGCTTGTGATTCATTCATGACAGTCCGTTAACTATTGTGAAGATGGTGGGTTTTGCTTACGCAGTGTTAGTATATTTAACCCTGCTGTTAACAGGAGTGGCCACACATGGATGCCAATATGGGACACACCAGGGCAATGGCCATTGATAGAGCCCAACAGACAGTCGGATATCATTTATGCTTGCTAATTTAGGTATATGTTTTTTAATTGTCTGTTTTCATTCATATTATACAAGTAAGTAAAAACATCCGGCTCTGAGAACATTGGTGCATGGTATATAGGATTTGAAGGCAATGGTGGTGTAAAAAGGAAGTGAACAAGGATCCAATAAGGATAGTTTTGTATTTGTTAATTTAGCACAAAAACGTATAATAGACCCCCCCCCCCCCCCCCCCCCATTGCCTTCAAATCCTATATACAACAAAACTTTGTCATATAGAGAATATTTTTATGTACTTGTTAAATATAGTTGCCAGTTAGTCCCCTGCACCAATACTCCCTATGCCCCCTCCCCCAACACTACCTATTGCCCCCCCTCCCAGTTGTGCAGAAGGGCTTGGGAGACTTGCTGTGGTCACTGTCATGAAGGCACCCCTCAAGCAAGGCAGAGTCTATCCTGCTCAGAGCACTGGTGTTGCTAGGGTCTGCTACTAGCCTCCGCCCACCTGTTCCTCAACAGGGAGGTATTATAACTAAGAGGGTGCTTGAGTGGGGGAGGGGCATGCTTCAATGGATGATGGAGGGAGGAACAGGAAGGCCTGAGGAGGAGGAGAGGTGCAGGTGTATGAGGTGTGATCAGCATAGGTCAGGCCTTTCAATGCACAAACTGAGCTGTAGTACAATGGCTTCAGTCAGCAGTTCCTCATCAATGGTAATCTACATGTATGGAGGAGGAGCTATCCATTGATATTAGAATGGTTCCAAAGGTTTAATCACATGCAGATCTTCTACATGTACCATAGATCAGCCACATACATGTACACAACCACCAGAATGAAGCAGTACAAACATATTCAAATACCAGGTTATGTGACATACAGGCTAGACTAGATGGACTTCTATAGAGAGTGACAAAGACACAAATGCGCATACTGCTATATTGGGGACTGAAGGGACGGGTTGGTAGATATAAGAATTAACTCGAACTGTATAGCTGCGCAGAGATAACTATAATTATAATTATAATCATAGCCTGGAAAAAGAAGTGCCGCCTTAGGCGCGCGCATGCGCAGTTATCGTTTCTAACATTCTGACTTTTTCGTGCTCAGACACGGCTGCTCCGGTGCTCCCATCGTTCCTGTACAACCTGTGAGTGGTACACCTCTGTGTTTATATGTATTTCCAGCCAGTATTTATCCACACGCAGCTTCATTCCTCTACCACTACCGCGACCTACAAGGCTTAGAAGGCTACAACTTCTCCCATGTCATTGTGCTTCAGGTACCATGAGTCCATGACGGCTGCAACGTGCGTTGGCAGCCAGGTAAGCAGAGTAGGCCTCTGTTCGTCTTTTCCTTCTCCATTTCTATTGGGAACTTTTTATGCATTTATAAATACGGGGCATAATGGCCGCGGTGGAAAAAGGTTCCGGCGCATGCAAGCGACATGCTACGTACATGTAAAGCATTTGCCTTGACGCCATGCCCATGGTAAGTCAGCTGCATGCAGATGTATTAGGTCGTTATCCTCGAGTCATGGTTGTATGCGCGCACGTGCCCAGCTCTCTTCCGTGCTTTTCCTCTCTCCATTGTATGTAATAGTATCTGTACATGTGCAGGTTTTAGTGGTGCTGTGGTGTGGTGGCGACGGCGGCATGCAAGGCCAATAATCATACGGATTAATGTTTTTAAATTTAGCCTATAGTTCTCGTACTCAGACCCGATCCGAAGAGCGAGTATGTCTGCACATTGCGTGTGGAGTGCGCATCAAATAAAATGCCGTGAATAGAAATGAAACAATAATTATAGTATTACATTTTTGGGCAAACAATTAGCTTACCACATATCCCTCACTACACGTGATTATTACACAGTGTTAAATTACTAAAGTGTTTTAAAATAATCCAACTCATCGGTATTATCTGCTCCTTTCAGAGACAGGAGAGAAGGCTCTCAATTCTGGAGGCCAATGTTGCAGAGCCGAGGGCACAGCTGCTCTCCATAGGGGATGTGGAGGAGGTGGTGAGTATGCTCGAGGCTCTGCCCATGTGTTCTCTTCCCCTTGCTTCTCTTCTATATCCTCCTATGTGCCCTCCACATGTGCCCCCGTCATGTATGTTGTCCTCCTACACCTCAGTGATGCTGATGAGATCATTGTCATCATTGAGGAGACACCTTCTGTTGTGAACCCTCCTGTGGAAGAGAGATCATTTCTGGTTCACTTCATGCAGTATATCCGAGCCCAAGTCAATTAACGTATACAATGGTACCATTGTTCATGTTAAGTACTCCACTGCTAATAAGGCAGGCTGACATGCTCTTAGGACTGGGTTAAAGGGCTTAGGAGTGAGCGTGTGTTGTGAGGGACTGGGTTCTGTTATGCATGCTCCTAAATGTGTATATGTACATGTATGTGTGTGCAAGAGTTTCAGAGAAATTTTGATATTGGAGGATTTAGTATTTTCTGCAAGTATCAATAGTCAAAATGATCTGAAAATCTTCTAAGTGTGATTTGGGTTCCAAATATACCTACATAGCAGTGCATTTGGTACCAAACTGACGTAAATTGTAGCTATGTAGGTGGAAGAGTAAGGTAGCTTTGCCATAGAATAGATGTTTGAGTTAACAGTGCTGGCCTTGGCCCTGTCACCATTCCTCCAGCATGTGCAGGTTGGGAGGGAGGGAGGGGGAGGGAAGTGAGTTGGGTTAACAGGCTGCATCTCACTTCAATGATGGGTAATTAAATTCAGACTCTCTTTTGCGTATACTTTTTTCCAAGATGTACTTCATGTGTGTGGTCAGGAATCTCAAGCACAATTTTCTTCTAGCTCTTGTATCTCGCTTTATACCTTCTGTCTCTAGCTTCGTACGCTTAGTGACCTTAGCATCCTTCTCTTGTGCTTCTTATTGCAGTCCCTTTAGGCAGGAATGTCCCCTAGCTTTCATTTAGTGGTATCACATACATAAAATACAGATTGGAAAACAGTTACCAAAATGTTCAGTCTTGTATTTCTTTTGCCCCGTTGGTGTGAGATGCAGCCATTTAAAATAAATTAGACATTTTTGTGAAGGTTAGTGCACTAGTGTCCTTAGGTTTGGACACCCACATAGTAGCTGTACTGGGGTGGGAGTACTTGTTCCACTCTCCATGTCTCCTCCTCTTTCTCTCTTGAGGGTGTCCAGGGGGAGGGCACTTTGGGCATGCCCACCCAATAGTGCTCTCCCAACTGGAGAAGCCTTACCCCTCCCTGTCCTTAAGCCGCAGGTCCATGGGTGGAGGGGGGTGGGCACTTTGGGCACGTGCCCACCCCTCACACACCATGGATCTGCCGCTGCCCCTTTCTCACACTTCTCTTCCCTCTTCCTTGACAAGGCCACCACCCCTTCCCAGGGTGGGCAATTGTGTTTGTGGGGAGGTGAAAAAAAAAGGATTAAAAACTTATAAACTAGCCAAGAAGCCTGCTGGGCCCATGGCCACAAAGAAGTTGTGTCTGGTGAATCTGTTGATACATGTGTAGGTTACAGCAATTCCTGAGCATGTCATGCTGTCAAGGAGGGACTGAAGCCACTGCTGGATCTCCATTCCCTCCCCCATTGACTTCTCTCCACCGCTACTGCTGGGAGGGGCAATCACAGAAGCCTGCAGAGCTATGAGCACTGGTGAGCTGCATGTGCAGGGATATGTGTGCAGGCTGTGTGTGCAGGGCTATGTGTGCAGGGAAATGTGTCCAGGGCTATGAATAGATTAAAATCACAACACTAATTATGGGGTGTACTATTTTTCATAGCTCATGCTACAGTGTGTTTATACATTTGTTATGGAAGTCATACACGAGTAATTTGCAGCATAATAAATCTAACCATAATGATTGCACAATACAGATGTAAAATACAACAAGCTAGGCATGTCTACATGTAGCTGTCCATCTCTTACAGTGTGCGTACCTCTTCTCTCCACACGGATTAGTTGCTGAAGGAGGACCCAGAGGCAAATCCCTTGGGAAGGTGGAGGAATATCATTCTGCAGGACAGGGGTGAGTTTTCAAAGTACCAGTTTATACTTAGTGGGGACTGGCTTAGGACATGCACGTGTCCATTGAAATACATTACATTGAATTCCCTACCAGGTGATTTGTTTGGATACTTAATTTATATACAAATTAGAAAATCGATACTACAAATTTTAGTTTGATTCATATTTTGTGATTACACTATTGTACTGTCAGCATAGCTTTTGCCTCTGCATATTGTACTAGCTGTCACTGCTCTGAATGTTTTCTGTTGTGCGGTATTCTACCTAGAGCTACATAGGTGGACATAGTATGATCACAATAGGCAACACTGGAATCATCCAGGTGCTAGGTTATTGAAGTTCAAAGTTACCAGCCAACCATTTACATGCATGTACCTTTTGAATTTAATTAGCTTGTTAGTGTACCATACTGAAGCTTTCAGAATACAAAACAACTGATAGGACATGGAATTAACAGGAGTATGAATGCACATGTACATCATAAATACATGTGTCAAGGGGAGGTTAGTTAAAAGTTACCAGCCAACTGTTTACATCATGCATGTAGCATTAGACTTTAATCACCTATTAGAATTGAAGCTGCATGTCTGAATTCAGAACAACTTAAGACATAAGATTGACAGTTGTCTTTCTTGGCATGCTTTAAATCATTTCAGAGAAAGGCATCTCAAAAGTAAAATATTTTTCACTAGGTACTGCAGGCAACATGTTGCAATGGGGCCTGAACAGACTACCGCATGATTGCAGAAGGAAACAAGTAAACCTTTTTGTCTTACTGCCTGATACAACTAGAGGTAAGGGAATTAGCAGAGCTGTTTTGTGTGCCTTGTTCCCTGATCCAACCAGAGGCAAATGCCTTGAAGTGGATTGGGATGATCTGTTTGTTGCCTTGCTGATCCAATAAGAAGTAAATGCTTTGAATTGGATAAGCATTTGTTTGTTGCCTGATCCAACCAGAGGTAAACGCCTTGAAGTGGATTAGATCTTTTTGTTGCCTTGCTGATCCAATTCGAGGTAAATGCCTTGAATGGGACTAGCATTTGTTTGTAGCCTGATCCACCTAGAGGGAAATGCCTTGAAGTGGATTAGACCTTTTTGTTGCCTTGCTGATCCAATTCGAGGGAAATGCCTTGAATGGGACTAGCATTTGTTTGTTGCCTGATCCAACCAGAGGTAAACGCCTTGAAAGTGGATTAGCATTTGTTTGTCTCTTGTCTAATCCAACCAGAGGTAAACACCTTGAAAGGGGATTAGCATTTGTTTGTCTGTTATCTGATCCAACTAGAGGAAAAATCCTTGAAGTGGATTAGCATATGTGTTTGCCTTGAAGTGGCTTTTGTGTAACCTGTTTGTCTTGTTGCCTCCAAGTGTAGGTAAAGAAGAGCACAGACGTCACATGGAGCGCAGCGATCAGCGTGTGATTACTCGTGTGAAGACAGGTGTGCATGCACCTTGTGTGTATAACGATCGTGTGGTATTTCAAAAGTTCCTTTTGCAGGTGCCATGACTATCTCCTGAAGGTATCCCATCACCTGGACTTGAGAGAGATTCCCATTCAACAAGAACCTGTTCCAACTACTGTCTCCAAGGACTGTGTTCACTTAAGAGTCATCGCATGTACGTACATGTGGCTGCACAGGGCACAGGACTGAGGGAGCAGAGGGGTACATGCAAACAGAGGATGGCTTTCTTCTCTTAAGGTGTGCTACTGGACCAACTCAGTGGAGTGATAGACCTTGCAACCCCATCCCCAGGTCTGTATTTAGATCTACATATTGATCTCCCAACCCCCCAAGTATCCAATGTGTCATTTAGACAATGTCTTTGCCATAATGTACTTTATTTATTAATGCTGTGTGTGGAACAGGAGGGCAGAAGAAACAGGATCATCTTGGGGGACTTCTTGACCACTACTTTGCTGAGGAGTGCTGGTAGTGTTTGTGAGTAGTTCATGGAAACGACCACCAACCAGCGCCATTGGCAGTTGCAGGCAGGTACACTTATGTACAAATGCATGTGCACACACATGACACATGCTGTACACATGCACACATGCAACAACATCCCTGCATGTTTTACCAACGACACTTAATTTTTAAAAAGTAGGTGTAAGTAAGTACATCACTACCACATAATTATATGCATTGATGCACGATGAAAACAGTAGATTATAATAGTGTATGTTTTACAGTAATTCAGTTGGTGTTGATGCTTACAAAACTTCTCTCCTTCACTACAGAGAGGACCAGATTGACCTCTCCTGTAAACCATACATGCAGGCTCTCAACATGTGCTTTTTACCAACTACTACATGTACGCATACTTGTATGGATGACAGCTTGAGACGTTAGAGGTCACACACTGCACGCAAGCCTGTACATGTAAGCGATATAGTCATGTACACTTTGGGTTTAATTCCTTGTTATACATTTACATGTATATATCAGTGACATGTACATGTACATGCACATAAATGTGTTAGGGGAAGTGATATTCAATATGTGTGCAAGTATCATTGTCACTGGTTAAAACGCTGGAAAAAGAAATGTCAAACTGAGCATGTACATTTGTGTTAATTAGAAATAGAAAACAAATATACTAATATTTTTATCAAGAAGTTATGTTAATAAAAAATACATAACCATCTGTGTTTCTCTGCCGAAAAGTGAGGTCACTGCTGATCTTTTTGGCAGACTTAGTCTGGTGCTAACTCGTAGCATAGCAAGAGCTATTTTGCGAGAAGCCTGCCCCAATCATTTGAGTAGACTGTGTCTGAAATATTAGTTAGGCTTAGGTACTTTGTAGTAGTCTGTTTAATGAGCAATTATTATTTAGTGTGTTATTATTGTGTAATTATTAGACGTCCGTGTATTATTATGATATAATTAATATATTATAATTAACCAATATACTAATATTGTTAACAAGAAGTTAGAATATGTCAATTGCGCAAACTACGCCCTGGCGAGACGGTTCACATGTATCTACATCATTTAAAGCGACTCCTGGATGCAGCTGTGCTGGATCTAGAAGAAGATAGCAAGAACAAAATACTGTTCCAGCAATTCTTAGCGAGCAAACCCTGACATCACGACAACCATCGATGCTGCAGTTACCAGCGCCAAGCTCCTGTTAACGGTATCAGTGGATAAGTCCGCGTTATCAGTTGCCACAGTCACAGATGCAGCTAAGTGTCCTGAAGTACGAGCCTTGCAAGACAGCGTCAAGTACCTCACAGAGCAGATGTCAACCTTGAAACTTCATGAACATACATTTACTGCTGCCGTTCAGCCCCCCACTTCTGTTTCAGTCAGATGCTATAATTGCAACCGCCCTGGACACCTCTCGCGGAACTGCAGACAGCCAAGACGTCAGCCAGTGTGCTACAGCTGCAATCAACCTTGACATGTAGCAAGAGATTGTCAGCATCAGGGAAATGGACTGGGAATGACCACTTCAAGGGCCACAGGTCGTTCTGCTCGTGTCTAGAGGCCCAAGAATTTATCACTGCCGTTTCGAGTGAGCATGTACCCATCATTGAAGGAAAGCTGGGTGCTAGCAATGTAAGAATTGTGGTAGATTCAGGTTCAACCGTTTCCTTAGTAGACAAGGCGTACCTTCCTGCGGCATGTTTAATTAGGACAACAGTCGCTTCGTACAGCAGGTGGACATAGTTGGAATGGTCAGCTTATGGTGCAATTGGGGTCTTATACAACTGAACATGAAATCTTGGTAGCTGAACACTTGTTAATGCCTGTTATTCTGGGAGTGGACTTCCTTTCTAAACACGCTGTCACAGGGGATTTTGAACAGAGCCTAGTATACATACGAATTGGAAAGGTAGTCATCCATACAGTTGGCAGGCAGGACAAGACCAGTATGTGCTATGCTGTTTCTACCAGGAGTGATCCAGAGGAAAATGATGGGGTGGATGAATGTGCTGTACCAAGATTTGGTGAAGCGCCATCATATGACATCCCATCATACCCAGCAGAACTGCAGGCCGTGGTTGACGAGTACATGCAACTTTTTTCAACAGTTCCTGGTTCAACAGATCTTGCTCACCATACCATTCCTACAGCTAGCAACCCTCCAGTCCGTGTTCCTCCACGGAGCAGTGCTGGAGCAGGAAGGCCACGTGATTGCTTATGCCAGTCGCAGTCTGACTACACCCGAAAGACAGTACAGTGTCATCGAACGGGAATGCCTGGCTGTTGTCTTTGCAGTCAAACACTTCAGGTTACAGGTAGACCATGACTTGCAAATGATGCCTCCATCCTTATGAAGGCTGCTGCAAAAGTATCACATTCCATTATGTGTGCTTTGAGCCATGCATCCATTATCAGCAGAAACATCTTCCCCATGGATGGGCCAGCATAGTCAGCATGTAGAGCTCAGGCCACTCCCAAGGGTGCAAGGGAGCTGCTGCTGGAACCTAGTGTTGTGCTTGACATACTTCACACCTCTTGACATGTTCCTCCACATCTGCATCCATAGTTTGGCCACCATACGAAACTTCATCCCTAGCTCTTCATTTGAGACATGCCCTTGTGTTCAGTGTGTAGTTTCTCAACGTCTGCATTGGCCTTGTCCTTTCCTGACTTGTGGGCACATAGGCAGTATAAACCAGCTTGTCCTCTCTAAACAAGCGCTTCAGAGGCTTGTGATCCGTGAAGATGGTGAACTGTCTTCCAAACAAGAAGTTGTGAAATTTCTCCACCCCAAAATTCATGGCTAGCCCTTCACTATCCAACTGCAAATAGTTTTTCTCCACTGAGGCTAATGTTCGTAACACAAATGCCTACTTTTTGCTGTCAAAGTGAGTCAGTACTTTTGGCAATGTCAGCAGTTCCTTCGCACTATCAAAGGCATTCTGATGAGCCTTGGTCCATTGCCAACATCTCCAAGAGGGAGTGCAAGGGTGTGAGCTTTGTTGACAGGTTTGGAAGGAATTTTTAGCAGCCCTAAGAAGGCCTCAACTGCTGTTTGTCCTTGGATGCTGGTGCTTCCTTGATGGATCTGACCTTGGCCATTGTGGGTAAAATTCCATCCTTCGTGATGCATGTGCCAAGCCTCTTTGGGACTTCATTCAGATTCTTCAGATGGTCCTCCTCTGTTTCTCCTGTTATGAGAATGTAATCAATGTAGGCTTCATCCCTTGAAGTAGACTCTACCATTCACTGGAAGATCGCAGGTGCTGATGCTACACCAAATGGGAGCCTGTTGTACTTAAACAGCCCTTTGTGTGTATTTATGGTCACATACTGCCTGGACTTGTCTTCCAGTGGCAATTGCAAATATGCATTTGCCAGATCCAACGTAATAAATTCTTTACCACCTGAGAGTGTTGCAAAGGTCTTCAATGCGGGGCAAAGGATAATCCTCTGTCTTAACACACTTATTCACAGTCACTTTATAGTCAACACATATCCTCACAAAACCATTTGGCTTGACTGAGCACTGGAACGATGGGTGCTGCCCACTCAGAAAACTATGCTGGCTTGATGACCTTGTCTTCAAACAGTCTCTCCAGTTCCCTCCCCACTTTTGGTCTCAGTGCTAATGGTTAATGGTACTGGGCGAGGACGAAATAAATTGAGGCTGTGCATCAGACATCTGGATCCATGTGAGTCTTTACTTTCATCCCTGTTTCTTGTCATCCACTTGAACAGAGACAGCAATACCTTCATACCTGAAGGATTTAATGGGGTCTTCATTCATCTACACTGTTTTCCTACAGTGTTGACAGGAACACTAAGCGGCACAGGGGATGGCGCAGGATGTAGATCTAAAGAACCGCGCTCTGCTGTCTCCATCGCTTGGACTATCTCTAGAGCCTTATTCAGAGTCAGGTTGGGTTCTGCTAGGAGTAGAATACTGCAGTCAGCACTTGCCCTCCGGCTCTTGAAGTTGTCGGGTCAACCACTTATAATTTTGCTCTCAACAGGGTCAAAATGCGTGGGACACAATTTAAAAAAATGGTGCCATTACCAGAGTCATGACAAAGGAACTTGAAAGTGTACACTGGTGTGTATTTCGACACAGCCACAACCTCCAACTGCTATGAATGTCTACCATCTGGAACAGTACACTGCTTCCCCAGAAATGGCCCTATGGATGTGAGCAAGAAGGTCCCACTGCTGAAGCACTACTGCAGGTGGAGATGTCTTGCTGGCTTGTCATGCATGACACTCATTTTTGAGCTGAGGAAACATTAAATGGAACTCTCAGCCATCAGTACTAGGAGGTGGGTCCCCAGAAAGTGGCAGGCAAACTAGGCTTTAAATACATGAAGCCATCCTTGACACATAACAGAAGACCATGGCAATATTCAGCAGAATGTCATCCAGAGGAGGCACATCTCCTACGGTGGAATGACCATCAAGCTCAGATTCTTGTATAGGCACTTCAGTTTTTCTGCCATACACTTATCCAGCCTCATAGGACAGTGGTTTCAGGCTCGGGGCAGGCATGCGACAACATAGTATGGTGCTTAGTCTCCAATATCTCAAACCAACCACATCAACACCTTCTGTCGGTTATGTACTTGGACTTGACACTGCCCCATTGACTTCCTTACTGACCTGTCATACATGTACATGGTGAGAATATATTTTGGAGTTGCAGGTTTCCAACCATCCATACCCACTATTGACCTTTGATCAAGCAATGGATTGTCACTGTTGTATGCACTAAAGGTCATTCCACACAACATTTATTCAGCTTCTTAGAGACCTGTGCTGATGACAAGTCTTGCTACCTCCCACCACCTCACTGTCTCCACTGTTGGTCCCACCACATATTCTTTCAACAGCTGGACTGCTTCTATCACATGCACATTGCTCCACCTTTGTGGATGACCACAGCGAGCATACAACCTTGATCCTTGTTCTTGTCATTCTTGGTCACCTGTTGGTCTTAACTTTGTTCTACTTGTTCTCTCATCTCTGCACCTGTTCTGGCACATCATACAGCTAGAGACATTAATAGCTGAGCTTGCTGGTTGCAGTAGGGGGACGGCTTGAAACCGAGCTCCTTGACAGCTACGAAGCAGAGTTCCTGTCAGCCCACCAGACATGCTGTGTGCCAGCCACCAGGTGAGGGTGCTGGGGCAATGCCTTGCTACCAACATCATTCCTGTTGGCATGGCACACCCGCAGACCATCACCGGTAAGAATCTGGCCCCCTGGCTCGTGGAGGCCTGGCTGAAGATCGAGAGTAGAGCTGCACGTGAAAAAGTACATCTCCTCCATCGACACTGGAAGGAGGAGGATGCTTAGTTGTGTAGCTGGTACTTTGGTGTTTAATACCTGTGGCCTTGGTCCTGCCCCCAACACCTAGAGAGCAGTGAAAATATATCCTGTAATATTTATCAGAACAATGCATAAATGAGGAATCTGCAGTGCAGCACCAACTTTAACTGCAGGATGCAGGAGGTCATTAGATGGTTGTATCAGAATGAAGGTTAGCTATTTTCATTGAAAATCACACTTATAAGACTCCACTGTTGCTTAACTACGATGCACCAGCTTGTACAGTAGTCAAACTCTGCCAAGATCAGCAATAAATGGTTGGGTCACTTTACAAATACAATCCATTGCTGCAGCCATAAAGTGCTTCAAATAAAATGGCAGGTTAAGATGTTATTATTTGCCACTGCTTGCCAGTGTACTGATTACCTGGCCCACATGGTCTAAAATACTTCTTACAAAGACATGGATTCAGGATCTGGCTCTGAGTGCAGATGTTGCATTAACCTCATCATCCAGTCTAAACAGCAATACAATGAATGTATGCAATCTTTGGTGGTAGTAGCAGAAATGGGAACATGGTACAATGGTCATGTAATACTAGTCGATTATGGAATCAATCCATATCAGTTCCCAGCAGTATGGCGAGGTTGGCCCAAGGATTAGTAGACCATTAGTTGACACCCTGAGCTCATTACAACGGTGCCTATTGCATATCAAAAACACTGCTTGTGAAAATGGGGAGATATAGTCCTCTGTTAATACCTAGTAGAATTCACCCACAGTGTCTTGAATAGTTGCAATCCAATTCGCAAGGCACAGATTGGACCACACATGCAGCTAGTGGTCAGTACTTCCTCAGTTCCAGTGAGTCAGTGTGTTTCTTTCAAGACTACACACATCACTGGTTATCAGGGTCACATATGTCCATCAGTCAGGAGTAATGTCAGTGGAACCACTTCCATAACAAGAAGACACAGTAGTTGGAGTTGTTAAAACATCAATCTTCTATGGCAACATGGACTTGATGATTTGATCCCATGGTTACTAAAGTCAACACAATGTAGTACCAAATGAACAGCAGCATGGATCAGTCCCTTAATAGCACAAACTGAAAGCAATAAGCTCATACAGCTCATACATAGAAGTATCCTCTCAATCATGAGTGGATTCAATGTAAGTGGTATTCATTACAACTGTGACTGTGTGTTGTACTTGACAATGATTTGTACATATTTATTCACAGATGCGCTGGATGGCAGTGTAGAGAGTGGTCATGGGTTTCCAAATAGTTGGACTACGCAGAAAATCACTTGATAAGTAAATAAGTATATTTGTGTACTGGCATACACAAAATGAATGCATTGGACCCTGTATTATGTGCCTCTCTAGTTGCAGAATCGCTGTGGAAGGAAAGTCATGTGATGTCACATCTTTGCAGCCTTGCCCAATTGCTCAAGATTCCATTGACTGTAGTCTATATGTACACACACACACAAAATGAATACATGTACATCAGACCACTGCATTATGTAACTGTGTACCTCTAGTTGCAGAATCCATATGGAAGGATAGTCATGTGATGTCACATCCTTGCAGCCATGCCCACTGCTCAAGATGTAGGATATCTTTGGCCACTCCTGGCACAGAGATGTTGAATATCTCCACACCTGTGGTGCACTGGAAGTAACAAATACCAGGGTCAATGCTGAGATCAGAGTACTGCTCACAGTGAGTTTGTGGTGAAGTATAAGCAAGCTCTTCCCATTCTAAAATAACCTTCTCCAAATAATGACCTCATGAGCCATGTATCGTTGCATGAATACAACATGTATACATGTACATGTAGCTATGCATATTGTATTGGTGATGGATTTGAAGGCAGCATTGGTGTCTAGTAATGTAATGGACGTAAATGACATTGTCTTTTTTACCTTTGATTTGCTCCTTCAAATTAGCCCCTCCCCCCTCACGGATATGTCCCTAGGCTGGAGCCTGCCCCCATCTGTCCTACTTACTAGTGCCTGATGTCCCTCCTCAGTGTGCCTCTCCTAGGGGGTGGATACACTGTGATTGTTGGATTGTGCTGACATTGGACGCCTGAACCAAGGTTAGTTTCCACATCTGTGTAGAGTTTGGTGTAGTTCAGTTGTATTGGGCATTTGATTGTGGTGTTGATTTGACCTTGATTTGACTTTGTATGACAATCTGGGTTGGTTATGTACAATGCAATTAAGGCTGTGTGCTGGGATGTGTGGTGCTGTGATGTGTGTTATGGGACGATATGTATTCTGGGATGATGTGCTGTTGGGATATGTGAGTGTGGTTAACACAAACAATGGCTTATAAATGTTGGTGAGATGTGTGTCCATTACAAAGCCAATGGGTAGGTTGCCCTTGCCCCTTGGATACTCTCCAAATGATGCGCACCCCTCTCCCCTTTCCTTTCAGACATTTTCAGACCTATGCATGAAACACATCTTGATAGACATGCCCTATAAGATGAAGTCCTGGAGGTCCCAAGTTCTGTATGCTTTCACTTCTAGTACTGTGAAGTCACTTGACACAAACACATACACACTCACAAACACTAACTGCAATGCACACACACATATCTACATGTAGATCTTAGCAGCACTGCGTTGAGGTATGTACTAATTTTTAATAATCCCAATTCGATGGCATTGAAGCTTTTTTTGTATGTGTACCGGCTGTACCTATTGATTACCGAGATATGGCCTGTAGCTGCATGTTTTGATTGCTGTGTTTACATTTGTTTGTTGATGAGGTCATAAATTAATTGTTCTGCACATTAGCCTTACTAATTTGGACTATTTGCATCTTCAGGGTTCACCTAGCTCAATTCATCTCAATCAATGCTCCTTCCGATTCCAGCACAGCAGTGTTAATGTTCCTCCTATGTTATGACTGTAAGAAGCTCCCTTCCCCTTCCCTTATTCCCCCTTCATCATACCACTCCTTCCACTACCTCCCCTCTACCTCTTTTCCCTTCCCTCAGTCCCCTCCCTCCCTAAGTCCCTCCCTCCCATAAGTCCCTCCCTCCCCTCAGTCCCCTCCCTCCCATCAGTCCCCTCCCTCCCTCCTTCCACACTCCTTGTCCTCCCATTCACCTTTACACCTTACCCTTTCCCTTCTTGTGGGTTTCACATGACTACCTTTTCTTCCCCCAAAGATGGAGGCATCAATATTTAATCCAATGAAAGTGTTTCCAAGGATAGCTAACATTGGTGGAGAGAAGTACCTTCATCTGTTGGTATGTAGTAATATGTATGTCCTCTCACAAAATTCTCTCCTCCCCTCCCCATTCCTACCTCCTCTTCCCCATTCCTTCCTCCCCTCCCCTCTCCCTTGTCCATATTTACTCCTGTAACCATATTGCCATACATGTGCTGGGATGGTGTGTGTACAATTAGCTGTGCATATTTTATTGGTGATGCAGCATTGGTGTCTACTAATGTTATGGACTTAAATGTACATGTAGTTGTCTTTGTAATGTGATAAATATAGACATTGCATTTTTACCTTTGATTTGCACCATTATTGCCTCCAAATCACCTCTCCCTCTTCACGGACATGTCCCTAGGCTGGAGCCTGCCCCCATCTGCCCTGCTTACTGGTGCCTGATGCCTGTAAGCTTCCCTCCTCAGTGTGCCTCTAGGTAGTGGATATACTGTGATTGTTGGATTGTACTACCATTGGAAGGCTGAACCATGGTTAGTTAGTATTGGGCATTTAATTGTAGTGTTTGACTTTGTACGACAATCTGGGTTGATTATGTTAAAAGATATAAACATTGCAAAGGCTGTGTGCTGGGATGATGTGTCTATTTGGAATGATCGAGTGTGCCAGGTGTGTGATTGGAATGATGTGAATATGTGCCGTGATGATCCATGTCAGTTGTGCATTGTCTACATGTTACACAATCAAAGAAAATGAACAAATAACGGCTCAAACTACATATGAAATTAAAATGCTTAGATGATGTGGGTGTGCTATGATAGTGGCACTGCACATTCCACTATTAGTTCCGCCTTCCCCATCCTCACACTACATTTTATGGTCAACACATACATGTCAAAATGGCTTTTATAAATGTTGGTTAGATTGAAGTTGAGAACAGTGTGTCCATCACAGACCCAGTGAGTAGGTTGCCCTCACCCCTTTGGACACTCTGCTCAAGACTAGTACATGTACATATATCATGCTGTGCATCAAAGATCTAGATATATATATATATATATATATATATATATAGGCTGTAACTATTGGTTGATGTCTTTACATTCATATCTGTTGTTGAGGTTGTTTAATTTTAGCTAATTTATTATCTATATTAATTTTGGCATTTATAGGGCCCATGCAGCTCAATTCATCCCCTTGCCATCAATGTTCTGCCCAATTCCAGTACTGCAGTGTGTTATGACAGGAATATTCTCCCTCCCTCCCTCCCTCCCTCCCTCCCTCCCTCCCTCCCTCCCTCCCTCCCTCCCTCCCTCCCTCCCTCCCTCCCTCCCTCCCTCCCTCCCTCCCTCCCTCCCTCCCTCCCTCCCTCCCTCCCTCCCTCCCTCCCTCCCTCCCTCCCTCCCTCCCTCCCTCCCTCCCTCCCTCCCCTCCCTCCCTCCCTCCCTCCCTCCCTCCCTCCCTCCCTCCCTCCCTCCCTCCCTCCCTCCCTCCCTCCCTCCCTCCCTCCCTCCCTCCCTCCCTCCCTCCCTCCCTCCCTCCCTCCCTCCCTCCCTCCCTCCCTCCCTCCCTCCCTCCCTCCCTCCCTCCCTCCCTCCCTCCCTCCCTCCCTCCCTCCCTCCCTCCCTCCCTCCCTCCCTCCCTCCCTCCTCCCTCCCTCCCTCCCTCCCTCCCTCCCTCCCTCCCTCCCTCCCTCCCTCCCTCCCTCCCTCCCTCCCTCCCTCCCTCCCTCCCTCCCTCCCTCCCTCCCTCCCTCCCTCCCTCCCTCCCTCCCTCCCTCCCTCCCTCCCTCCCTCCCTCCCTCCCTCCCTCCCTCCCTCCCTCCCTCCCTCCCTCCCTCCCTCCCTCCCTCCCTCCCTCCCTCCCTCCCTCCCTCCCTCCCTCCCTCCCTCCCTCCCTCCCTCCCTCCCTCCCTCCCTCCCTCCCTCCCTCCCTCCCTCCCTCCCTCCCTCCCTCCCTCCCTCCCTCCCTCCCTCCCTCCCTCCCTCCCTCCCTCCCTCCCTCCCTCCCTCCCTCCCTCCCTCCCTCCCTCCCTCCCTCCCTCCCTCCCTCCCTCCCTCCCTCCCTCCCTCCCTCCCTCCCTCCCTCCCTCCCTCCCTCCCTCCCTCCCTCCCTCCCTCCCTCCCTCCCTCCCTCCCTCCCTCCCTCCCTCCCTCCCTCCCTCCCTCCCTCCCTCCCTCCCTCCCTCCCTCCCTCCCTCCCTCCCTCCCTCCCTCCCTCCCTCCCTCCCTCCCTCCCTCCCTCCCTCCCTCCCTCCCTCCCTCCCTCCCTCCCTCCCTCCCTACCCCCCTACCTTTCCCTTTTGTGTGTTTCACAAGGCTGCCTTCTCTTCCCCCAAAGATGAGGGATCTACATTGTATATTTACTCCAATGGAAGTGATTTCAAGGATACCAGACTTTGGTTGAGAGAATTACCTTCATCTGTTGGTATGTAGTAATATGTATATCCCATTCCTTCCTCCCCCTCTCCTCCCCATTCCTTCCTCCCCTCTCCTGTTGTCCCTTCTCATATTATCACTCCTATCCATCACACATACTGCTAGCTCCAACCATGTGATGGGCTGGTGGTCTATTAACATTGAGATATGATCTGTGGATGATGTGGTGTCATGCACAAAGGAGAACAAGGGAAAGCTGAAGTTTCTGTGCAAATAAGGTGCATTACAGGACTCCCATGTGTGTTGTGTATGTTAGTATATTATTGTACACATGTATACGCATGTGCCTTAACCAATTGTCTATATTTCATGTGTTCCGTGCTTCCATCTTCCAGCCACCCCTGGCACAGATGTATTGAATGTCTCCACACCTGTGGTGCATTGGAGCTACCAAACTTCACCTTGGGCCTATTCAACAGCATGCTGAGATCAGAGGGGATGGCAGTGTATGGTGCCAATATGCTCACAGTGCGTTTGTGATATCGGTCTGCGTTGAGGTGGTGCATCCACACTAGGCAATATTAGCGAAGGAAAAGCATGGGGGGGGGGGGGGGGGGAGGGAGAAGTAAAACAAGAGGGTATCGGGGTTAGAGGCGAACAATCCGAGAGAATGAAGGCCTTACAGAGAGGGAAGGATGGGGAAGAGGGAGTGGATGGGAGTAGCAAGAATGGGATGAGTTAAAAGCTTGAGGAGAGAGGAGCGAGTGCTCTGCTTGAACATACATGTATATAACAGTGTAGCGGTGAGTGTGCTTTTATTTTTAGGTTGGCCACAGTACACACTAAAGGGGGATAGCTCTGCAGTAAACCAGACATGCAGACTCAGCATGTGTTTGTAGGTAAGTATGTGGATGGCTGCATCGGAGGTTAGAAGTCACACACTGCACATACAAGTACAGGGGATATTTTCATGTATACGCTTTTGGTCAGATTCCCGTTACATTTTGCATGACCTGTCTTAGTTGCACATGGAACTGTATGTTTATGTACATGATAAGCATTGCTAGGGTCTCCTAAAGCTAGCACTAAAGTCCATAGGTGGGAGTGCTCCAGCTGCTGAATCCACCTCACTTGTAAGTTTTTGATGGGCTATGTTGATAGGATATGAATAAAGCTTGCCTTGTTTTTCAGCTGGCTTTTCTGCTGTTGTCTGCTATTCTGCTCCAATCAGCTGTTGCGGTAAGTGCACCTTACTTAGGTATCTAAAAATGCTTTTTAGAAACGAAACATTACTTTCTAAATACATTTTTCTGAACACTGGAATCTGCCTAGACACTTGAAATTTGATTTGAAGCATCCTATTTTTAACCCTACATTTTATGAATATGAATTGAGTGGAAAGGTGCATTAATAGAACTGTATGATTTGCAAGCACATGTACCCATTCTTATTAATGTGTAATATAACACATGGAAAAGAATTTTTTAAAGGAAAAGAATTAAAAAGAAGTTACAAGTATACATGACTTTTTTTTATATACAGTGATGCTCATGAGCTCTTGTCATCATTGAGGAGGCACCATCTGTTGAGAACTCTCCTGTGGAAGTTAGAGTACATGTATATCCGTGGTGTCTGTCCTGTGGTAATATGTTCTGTTCTGGTATAATTATGTTCTTTTCTGTGGTATAATATGTTCTGTTCTGTGGTATATATTCTGTTCTGTGGTATAATATGTTCTGTGTCCTATGGTATCTGTCTTGTGGTATAATATGTTCTGTGTCCTATGGTATCTGTCTTGTGGTATAATATGTTTTGTCCTATGGTGTCTGTCTTGTGGTATAATATGCTCTGTCCTATGGTATCTGTCTTGTGGTATAATATGTTCTGTGTCCTATGGTATCTGTCCTGTGGTATAATTTGTTCTGTCCTATGGTATCTGTCTTGTGGTATAATATGCTCTGTCCTATGGTATCTGTCTTGTGGTATAATATGTTCTGTGTCCTATGGTATCTGTTCTGTGGTATAATATGTTCTGTCCTATGGTATCTGTTTTGTGGTATAATATGTTCTGTCCTATGTCCTATGGTATCTGTCTTGTGGTATAATATGTTCTGTGTCCTATGGTATCTGTCTTGTGGTATAATATGTTCTGTCCTATGGTGTTCTGTTCTGTGGTATAATATGTTCTGTGTCCTATGGTGTCTTGTGGTATAATATGTTCTGTCCTATGGTATCTGTCTTGTGGTATAATATGTTCTGTGTCCTATGGTATCTGTCTTGTGGTATAATATGTTCTGTTCTGTGGTATAATATGTTCTGTGTCCTATGGTGTCTGTCTTGTGGTATAATATGTTCTGTTCTGTGGTATAATATGTTCTGTCCTATGGTATCTGTCTTTTTTTATAATATATGTACAGTCATGTGGTATAATATGTTCTGTCCTGTGGTATAATATATATGTAATGTCCTGTGGTATAATATATGTAAGGTCCTGTGGTGTCTGTCCTGTGGTAATATGTTCTGTTCTGTGGTATAATATATGTAAGGTCCTGTGGTAATGATATCGGAACCTAGGTTCCATATAGGATTTGTGCCATATTAAAAAAGCGCGACCCGCATATAACTCACGTAACGAGAAACGGATAGTTAGCTCTTTGTTGCTATCGACCCCAACGGAAAGGCGATCCATTTCCATGTGTTGTTCAAGTCGCCAGTTTGCTTTAAGAGAACATCATACTGTTCTTCATTCACAGTCCCATTTTTCTCTGTAGTCGTCTTCTTTCTTTCTCGGTGAGTATAACTCAGGATAGGAATGGTTATAAACCACTTTTAGCTAGCAAAGTTGTTATTGTCGAAATACCTTCAGGACAACAAAAGAGGAGAGCTAAGCGACAAGAGGAATAACTCCAAAATCGAGATCCAGAGCAAATGCGGGCTTCTGCCTGGGTGTCTGCTTGTGAAAGCTACAGAGCAGATCCTGAAAAAAAAAAAGCAGGCGTCTGCTCGTGGCAGCTACAGAGTTGATCTGGAAAAACCAGCAAAAAGAGCATCCAGAGGGGAAGCGTGAGATGGAAAGAACATACAACCACAGCACGCAATGGTTAGTTGTTCATGGAATATTCAGTGTGATTCGCTTGGCAAGGTCTGGTGCACACATGGACTCAAGAGTGAGGCTGGTGCCTTTATCAGTCATTGCTTCAACACACAGTACAGCCATCATTGCCCACTAATCAAATGTGCAATGCAATTTGGCTTCATGAAAAGCATTAGCATCCAATTCTCCAATCTGGTGTTGTATTGTAATGCAATATTATCAGCTGATTGACCAAGCAGATTCATTTGCCTAAAATAGGCGACAATGAGTGAGGTTGGGCCTCATGATACCCTCCACCTTGAGTGGATAATACGTATATGTCTGAGAAACAGACATATATGGGGGACCTATCCTCAATGGCAAATGGATGTTTAGTCAGAAGTAACCTTAATTGCAGGACTGTAGATGTTTACATGTTGAAGGTAACAGCAGGTAACAGGTCACAAACATCTACAGTCCTTACCTGCTGTTACCTTCAAAATGTAAAGTGTTGCTATGCTTATGTACTGTCAAAACCAAACCACAAAACATGATGTTGCTAGGCAATGACATGTTCAGTGTTGCTACAGCTGTAGCATTTAGGTGGGTTCTTCTGCAGCTGGTATAAATGACTGATCCTTTTCTCTCTACATGTACCTCCACTACCAGCAAGTATAAGGCCATTCCAAATGTGATAATGTCCCAAACAAGACACTGGCCAGACTTCCATGGGGCAATGGAACAACTGTCAGGTCGCTTACCGTCTGATCTGCATAGGCGAGTGGGCTCAAGGGTTGACTGTACATTAACTGCAGCTAGTGACCTATGCATGATGGCATTGATAGCAGCATGCCTCGAAAAATGACCTTGGCTTTTGATACAGCTGAGCCCATGATCATGAGTAGTGAGGGCATCAACATGACATCCACAGTGGTGGCAGATGTGGGGTTAATTGTTGACAGAATGGTGTGCCCAGATGGAGACCAACAGCTATCCTGGTTGTGTGATCATCCATCCATAGGCCTATGGAAGAGACAGGGAGGGCATGCAACCAGGCCCCAGACTCACCAGTAACCTGGCACAACATCTGCAGTCAGAGGCACATGTAGTGAACCTTTCTTTCATTGCCCACAACTGACAATTGAAGCATTAGTCTTACTGGATCATGCGTTCACACTATTGTAGTATTGATTAAATTACATCTCTCCTTACAAAGACACAGGCATGTGCGTAAACATAGAGGTGTTCACAATTAAATAAATTAAATAAAATGAAATAATTTTTTTATATATGGGACAGTGTCCAGCAAAATCGGGCTTGTGGGGTTATAATTTTATCACTATAAAAATTGCACGTTGTACTAAACAACACATCTTCGCGACGGTACTACATTTTCCTTTCAAATTTCGTACACTTGTTCCCACACCATTTCTCTGTGTGAAAATCGATTTTTGTGATCTAAAAATTTTCCGTGCCGTGGATACAACAATCGTTAACCCCGCGGGTTAGAATTCCTCATTTCTCCACGTACGAGTGTTGAAAACGCGTCAAATTCGGGTTGCACATAGAGGAGTCCTGTAGCTATTGATTTGTTCTGTTCGTTTTAATTTCTATATCATCCGTTACAGAGATACAGTTGAACAAACTACGGGAACGTTTTCCCGCTTGATTCGCGCCAATGATTTTGGCAAATCGCGTCCCGCTATATCGTTGGCGCGAATCAAGCGGGAAAATGTGCCTGTAGTTTGCTCAACTGTATCTCCGTAACGGATAATTCAGAAACTAACGAACAGAACAAGTCAATAGCTACAGGACTTCTCTATGCACACTCCGAATTTGACACGTTTTCAACACTCGTACGTGGAGAAATGTTGATTTCTAACCCGCGAGGTTAACGATTGTTGTATCCACGGCACGGAAAAGGTGTAGATCACAAAAGTCGATTTTCGCACAGAGAAATGGTGTGGGAACAAGTGTATGAAATTTGAAAGGAAAAGGTAGTACCGTCGCGAAGATGTGTTGTTTAGTACAACGTGCAATTTTTATAGTGATAAAATTATAACCCCACAAGCCCGATTTTGCTGGACACTGTCCCATATTTATAATGGTAATTATAAGTAGTTGTTTATTTGATAACGATACACTATCATAAACTGCCTATAGTTAATGCAAAACACATCTGGTGAGTATGGCAGTGGCATTGGCCCTCACTAGATGGAGATTGAGCCTGCCATAGAAGTCTCCAAGGGCGGTCGACTTGGGCCTGCATGTTAGAGTGGCAAGCCGTGATGCCAGCTGAGAGAAGGCTTCAATAGCTTCATTTCCCCATGCATTTAATTATGACATTATTTTATTAATCTATAAATATTCAAATGCACGAGCAGGGTTGGTCATAATGATGAAATGTGAATTTATTTAGATTGTATCTCGACTGTTTATAGCATCCATGGCCAGTTATGAATAAAATGTAAATCATCCAGGAGAGTGATACATGTAGTTCCTAAACATAACTTTGTGTTTTATTTATTCATATATATTCCGAGAGCTTCATGGAGCGCACTGCTATTGACTTGTCACCTAACTGCCCAGCCTGGAAGCAAGCCACGCTTAGCTTATCCTTTGGGCCTCCGATCTGTTTTCCTCCATTGCTCTGCTGCATACATCAGCTCTGTTGATGACGTCATTTATGGCATTCAAAGCCACGAAGTTTTTAGGACATTAAATGGTGGTAAGAACTAGAATTCTGTGTGCATGACATAATGCCTGCCAGACTTTGAACAGATATTTGCAAAATCAAATGCACTTAAGGAGTTCATATAATTAGGTTAGTTACAAAATAATTACATGTACATAGCTATTGTTTCAGATCCAAACAAACAGGAAAACAGGTAAAATAATATTGTTGTGCTCAATCTACTTCAATGAAATTCCAACACTCTGCAGAGAGGAAACATGTCATGTGAGCCTTCTGGAATTAAAACAACATACAATTTGAATTGCCTCCTTCAGTTTAGCATAAGCATCTTCTACAGTGTCATTGATTATGATGTGATCAAATACACCAGGTTGCTCAGCTAGAGGAGTCAAACAGTTGTGAAAGCCAAGAGTAAAATTATATGTACAACATGGGAAAAAAAAAAGAAAAAAAAAGGAAAAAAAAAAAAAGGTATTAGGGGGCACCCGGATTTGAACCGGGGACCTCTTGATCTGCAGTCAAATGCTCTACCACTGAGCTATACCCCCTTTCATATCACTATAAGGGGCGTTGACGAGAACAATGCTGCGGATTATATTTATGATCTGCAATTTGATGGATTCTGTTGTCCCACATTGAGGCTATACGTGGCTTGAGGAGTCAACATGGCTAGCTGTGTATCGAGAGAGCTGGATGGTACGAACATTTTTTCTGTTGCCAAGGACATGGAAAAAAGTCCTGGTAAGCTAGCTAAACATCCTGACCTAAAGAAATCGTTTATTCGTGCAGCCCCACAACCATATGTAAGCTTTTAAAATGTCTCTAATTGATTGATATTCATGCAATCATTGTCATGCACAATTAACTTTACATACATGTATGTCTAATCTACTTTATATATAGGCCTAGCTCTACATTAGCAAAGATACAAATCATGACCAGAAATAATTGCAACTTTGACCCCTCAATTCTATAACCTTCTAAACTCGTGTATTAACGGGGGGGGGGGGGGGGGGGGGGGGGAAGATGTACATAAACTCGTGTAATAAAAAAAGGTGTACATAATTTTTTAAAACACGGGGGAATTATTAAAAATAAAATAAAAAAAGTCGTACAGGGGACACCCGGGTTTGAACCGGGGACCTCTTGATCTGCAGTCAAATGCTCTACCACTGAGCTATATCCCCCTGCACATTTTTTTATCAGATTTAGAACTAGCCAAAGACAATCTTTTATTTTGGCCGGCTCTGTATTGATTATTGTCTGTAACTGTGTCACTTTTAAAGGACTCACCATATTCCAGCTCTGTTTTGGCAACGGACAGCCTTTTGCTCAGGCTTTCCTCAGTCTCTGTCCCTCTGCCCCTGAGCCTCTTCTCCTGTAAGTGGGAGACAATACCCCCCGTGAGATGACTGCTGAAACCAACCAACGCCAGTAGACAGACCAACTCTTCCAAAGATGGTGGCTTAATCAAGATGTACACAGGACTGAGGCTGGTCTTCTTGATGTTCCTGACTCCCTGCAAGAGTAAATTACCCACCGTCACAGAGCACATAAAATAGACCTGCAGCCCACACATGTGCAAACCACAAAACACATACATACAGTACACGTAAGTTGCATGCACAACAGCTCGCACACATATCATTATGTGGGTGTATGCACATGTACCTGCATATCTATGTCCAGGATACACACTTGTCCCTTACTCAGTACATCTTCCACAGCCTTTTTGCTAGACAAGAGCACCCCATGATGAGTGGACACACCAAGCTATAGGGAGCATCCATACCTTGTTCCATACATATTACCGGCAAATTCTGCCCATTCTATGAAGTCCCCTTTCTCGATGCTCTTCCCCATCTCATCACGAGTGGTGAAATAGTATTCTGCCCCCGGTGAGGTGGGTGAGGAGAAGGCAGAGAGGGAGTGATGAAGGTACCAGGTACACTTGTTATGCCTAATATTACCTTTTCCATTGGTCTCACCAGCTCTTGGCTTACGTGTAGTGTCTGTGAGGACAGATACAGAGGTGCCCAATTACACCCTCTTTCCTTTTAACTTTCGCCATCCTACTTTTCCCCTCCCTCCCCTCCCTCCCTCCCTCCCCTCCCCTCCCTCCCTACCTCCCTCCCTCCCCCTCCAATCTTCTCGTCCTTACGGGAAACGCTGAACCCAAAGACATCTTTATTATCTGCAAATAGCTTCTTAATGAGGGTGCTTTTCCCAGCACCCGAAGGTCCAGCCAACACAAGGGCTTTAGAGAGGGTAGGCTGGGCACTCGTGGAAGAAGGTGCAACCTGGGTGGTCTTGGGGAGCTTGGCTGCCATGGCTACAAGGGTAAAGGTCATAGAAACAGAACAGAACTCTTGAAATTGAGTGTCAATATATACCCATACCAGAGGATCCGCATCCCATGATGGTCACTTTGTAACCAGTCAAAACGGAGGGGGCGGAGCCTGGATTCTTCTCTCCTCACCTGCGAATGCTTTCTTGAGAGCAAAATATCCTACCAGAAGGGACACTCCCGCGAACACTGCGACTCTAAGGGACGAGGGATCGAGGGCCGATAAAGATCATTGGGGCGGGGCATGAGGACTCGAAGGGGGGGGATGCAAAGGGAGATGGTGCTCTTGATAGCAATCGAGCACCGCAAGAAGTGTCTCTATGCCCCTATAACTGATCGCATAAGGCACGCACGTAACTTTGTAAGTGTCATATACGCCCACAATAAAACACAAGCGCAAAGCTGGAGAGATCACCACCACGCATGTGTGAAACATAAATTCATATAAATGGCGTACACATAGGCCAACATGTATAACTGGGCCGTAAACGCCCGCGGACTGTGATCGTTTCCTAACCTTATCTCTGCCTTTCTCAAATACTGCAACCTTTCCTCGGGAGGAAGGAGTTTGGTCTGACCTGCACCGCCTTTTGCGGCAGCAAGTTCAACGATTGACGTCGACACTGCGCGTAGCCCGGGCAACTGCGCACACGATGTAAAGCCAAGACGAACCAAATACATGCCTTATGATTACAGTTAATACACGTGTCATAAAATTATAGTTATAATTGCGTTTAACAATTTGTGTACTCAAGCCCAAGCTACTCAATATGTATTGTATGTAATTGGAAGCTGCGCATTCATATTTAAACAATTGTAATATAATTATTATATAGATATATTCAGCAGCACAAATGGTGGCTTTGAGAAAATAGAGGGAGTATATTCCCCACTAATGAAAATGAAACAAAACATTAGGCCAGTTACAGAACGATGCTACTCATGTCCACACGTCCACAGTACATCATGCATGTAGGTAGGCATCCAAGCTATGGCGACTTCCATACAGAGCATCAGTTTATGGTAGAACCAAGGAGGTGCTCCCATTTAACCCTTCTTTTCCTCCTCTTCCAAAAACTCAATCAACGTGCTGTTGTCAACCGGAACCAACAGGTACTCAACACCATCATTACCATGACGACAACGCACCAGCTTGTGGTCTCGGAACTCGGTCAGCTGGGTCCGAAGTGTCAGTTCGCTGTTGACCAGGAAACGCTCGCGGCACTGCATGTAACAGTCGTGGAACGGGAACCCTTGGTACCCACTCTGGCCACTGTACTCGAGGTGGTGCCGGACAATCAGCTTGAAGATGCCCTGTGCATTGGGGGTGAGGCTCTGCAGCACATGGCGCAGGCCGTTGAGGGCCAACATGCCAGACTGCTTCACCATGAGCGAGTTCTCGTAGGATGTCTCCTCCAGGTAAGGTTCGTACGTTGTGATGTCATGCCAGATCCAGTTAAACCGACCCAGCCGACCCTGGTCCCAGATGAGTGAGGCGTTAATGTGGTCGACGGATGCGACCACGTGGATGTGGGGGCTCCGGGCCAGGATGCTGAGTGCCACCTGGGCCTTCTCCGAACGCAAGGACGTGCCATCTATGTTGTGTATGAGGAGGAAGACCTCCTTCACACCTCCCCCTCCCTCCTCCTCCTCCTCCAGCCTCCTGCAGATGGACTTTGCATGCTCACTGTGGTTCTTGAAAGTGCCCACCTGGCCAAGTAAGTCACCCGATAGTGTGTGGAGGACCTGCTTTATCGTCAGCCCTGGGAAGTAGCCGTTGATAGCCAAATGGGTGGAGCCAGAAAGTTTCTCGTTGCGAAAGCTCTCTATCAGTTCACGTTTGGATCCAAGCCCGTACAGAAGGATGTTGAACCCTGCACTCATCTGGAACAACCAGTACGAAAACAGGTTCATGTGCGCTTGATACAGTGACCGACAGTCGTTGTGAAATGGCTGCGGAGTAGTCTGGAGTGCGCTGCGGACAGCTGCTGCATCCATCTGTGGACAGGCAAGCCGGGCGAGGGTGTGGTCGGAGGTGGGTCCGGCAGCCCCCGCGTGGGCAGAAAAATAGTCCTCGAGCATGGATTCTGCGGCAACAGCTCCCCCTCCTCCTCCCCGGTTCAATTCTCTCGCCACAACGTCTGCATCGTCCTCGCTAAGCTGATAGTCCGATCCTTCGGAGTCTTCCTCTTCGAGTTCTCCTCTCCGCTTTACTTTACTTTCGGCGATGCCTTTCTGCGCGGACGTCTGGCGTGTGGTACTAGCTTGAGGTTGCTGCGAGTCGTTTCCTGTCGCTGCCTTGACTTTTACCGATTTCCGAGGTGCGATCGCGTATAGCTGTCGTCCCGTAATGCCTCCATTCGTGTCGGCAACGTCTGTGGACGCGAGGTTGATGCGAGGGAATTTGGCGTCGACTTCCGCAACCGTGCTGGCGATGTCTTGCGCCAGGAGACCGCTGTGTTTGGCCCCACTCATTTTAGCCCCCGGCACGTGCGCACTAGAACCGACACCCGCGCTCTTCCTAGCACCGAGGGCGGCCGTGCTGCCCTTAGGTGAGGTTCCTGCTTCTTCATTTTTGTTTGACGATGCAACTTGGTCGGACCTTGTAGCCCGCCTCTTCCTCGACGACATATAATTCAATATTAATTAAATGGCGCGCAATATCAATATTAATAATTAGTATAACACGTGGAACGGGCAGGGTATTGGATATAGAATGGCCATGTTCTCGGAAGACCTGTTCTCTGTATTTGAGGAGGAGTCGGACTCGAAAGCAGCCGCGAGTAAGAAAAGGACCCGAGATAAAAACGAAGGCGGTTCCATCAAACTCAAGAGGCCGAAGTCTGACTGCGCTGACAGTTCGAAGAGTACAATCACCACGCCATCAGGAGCCGATAGTCAGGAAGATCTGGCCGCGCAGAACGAACCGGTCTTGCTAGATGAGCCTGTCGTGCAAGATGAACAAGCCGTACAAGAGGACATGGAAGAGGCCGATGAGAAGGAGGAACAGTAAGCCATTTCATTTGTAACTGGTTTTGCGACTGGCTACAAATACATCGGGGTGCAATTTTTTCTGGCAGAAGCGAAGGGGCGGCACCCGCAAAGAGGGCTCCAATCTTCGCCGAAGCTGCACAGATACACACCGTGGACACGCTGGAAGGTTTAGCGTGCACTCACGAGGTACGTGCCTGTGGTAGGTCATGTGTGACCGTTGTAGCAGTAGTTAGCTTCGAACGGCATTCTATGTAAGGTACGCTGTGGACTATTGTTTGTTTTTGTCACCAACAGGTAGCTGTTCCTGCGGGACAAGTGTATGAACCTCTGAAAACAAGAGGCGGTCCACCTGTGAAGGTACTTCATAAAACATGGTGAAGCAGTATGGGTGGAGATTGTTCTGGTTACTATAGTTACAACACTATGCATGTCTACTTGTAGTACACAAGCACCGTGCGTGCATCAGCCCCATATCCAGCTTTATAGTAGGTCAGGTATGGCCCTGTTAAAAATTGCGTGTTGTTGCTCAATTCTAGCACTGGCAAGGTCCAGATTCAGAGTGCTGTACATGTGTTTTCATGACATTTGGTCTTGTCTTGGCTTGTAGGAGTACCCGTTTGTCCTGGATCCATTCCAGAAAGAAGCCATCAGGTGCCTTGAGGGCAATCAGTCTGTCCTGGTGTCGGCGCACACCTCAGCTGGCAAGACGGTGGTGGCCGAGTATGCCATAGCTCTCTCGCTTAGGGACTCGCAGAGGGTCATTTACACCACACCCATCAAGGTCAGCAGTCTTACTGCTGTGTAGATTGATATGCTGTTGACTGAGTGTGGCATAATTAACGAAGGGATATGGAGGTAGCTTGTGACAATAGGGTGATGTGTACATGTAACTCATTTACCACGGCTGGAACTGTGTTCTTTCATTCCTCCTCCTCCTCTCCCCTCTCCAATCATAACCTGTACGTACATACATACATACATACATACATACATACATACATACATACATACATACATACATACATACATACTCACATACATACCTTTAAATGTTTACAAACCCTTTCTGTCCTCACATTTTTACCTCACTAGTTCATTCAAGTGTAATCTTGAGATACTTTGGGTGTGGCCCTTAAATTGTACTAAACCCACATATGCTTGATCGTTTCACATGCTATGATTAGACTTAACCAATTGAAGTTGGGGGCACAGTTTATCCATTTTCGAACTTCTACTTCCCTCCCTTTCCCCTCCCCTCCCCCTCCCTTCATCCTCTCCCCCTCCCCTCATCCTTCATTCCTCCCCTCCCCTTCACTTCTTACCCCTCCCCTTCATCCTCTCCCTCCCCTCCATCCTCTCCCTCCCTCTCCCCTTCATCCTCCCCCTCCCCTCTCTCCTTCATCCTCCCCCTCCCCTCCATTCTCTCCCTCCCTCTCCCCTTCATCCTCCCTCTCCCTTCATCCTCCCCCTCCCCTCCATCCATTCCCTCTCTCTTCCCTTCATCCTCCCCCTCCCCTCCATCCTCTCCCTCCCTCTCCCCTTCATCCTCCCCCTTCCCTCCATCCTCTCCCTCCCTCTCCTCTCCCTCCCTCTCCCCTTCATCCTCCCCCTCCCCTCCATCCTCTCCCTACCTCTCCCCTTCATCCTCCCCCTCCCCTCCATCCTCTCCCCTTCATCCTCCCTCTCCCCTTCATCCTCCCTCTCCCCTCCATCCTCTCCCTCCCTCTCCCCTCCATCCTCCCCCTCCCTCTCCCCTTCATCCTCCCCCTCCCCTCCATCCTCTCCCTCCCTCTCCCCTTCATCCTCCCCCTCCCCTCCATCCTCTCCCTCCCTCTCCCCTTCATCCTCCCCCTCCCCTCCATCCACTCCCTCCCTCTCCCCTTCATCCTCCCCCTCCCCTCCATCCTCCCCCTCCCTCTCCCCTTCATCCTCCCCCTCCCCTCCATCCTCTCCCTCCCCCTCCCACTCTTTCAGGCTCTCAGCAACCAGAAATACCGTGAGATGTATGAACAGTTCAAAGATGTCGGTTTGATGACTGGTGATGTCACCATAAATCCAAGTGCCTCCTGTATCGTCATGACGACAGAGGTATGTAAATTGATGTGTTTGATTATATAATCTGTATTACATAAACATAAGAATAATCACGTTAGGTTGCTGCTGCAATTTACTCCTTCCTTTAAAAATTTATTTTCTTTTTGGAGGGGGGGGGGGTCAGGGTGGGTCAGCAAACATTTGTGCATTAGCTTTAGGGGCTGGGGATGAGGGGATTACTTGTAGGGTGTACTGATGAAGGCATTACTTTCCACAGATTCTGCGAAGTATGTTGTACAGAGGTTCTGAGGTAAGGACTATGTCAGGTTTGCTGCATGTACAGGACTGGGTGAGGACCGACCTCTGCCCACACAGGTGATGAGAGAAGTTGGATGGGTGGTGTTTGACGAAATCCACTACATGAGAGACAAAGGTATGTGCCTTTGGGGGAGCAAGGGGAGGTGGCCAAAGAGATATTGTGGTTAAAGGCCCGCCGTTGGCAGATAACATAGACCTCTATCATTCAGTTGATAATAGACCGTTCTATTAAGAGCCTCCTAACCAAATGATTCAGCTTCTACCTGCCATTTTGGTCTTGTGCCCAGACCCAATGCGTCGCAGCTGCAGATGAATTACATTACCGCTACGCTTGCATAGGGTCTGGTGACACTCGCTCACGTACAATGGTTTTCCCAGAGAGAAGGAATAAAAGTAACGATCAGAAGTAATCACACTCCTTAGACACTATCTTGTCCAACTGTAAAGATCAAGAGGACCTCTTTGTTTTTGTTTAATACCCTTTGGTTAATCCAACATTTGCCCCCTATCTTCAGTATTAAGCTTGCGGGATTTTACACACAGTCTGATGCCTTCCTTCAGAGCGTGGTGTGGTGTGGGAGGAGACCATCATCCTGTTGCCTGACAACGTACACTATGTCTTCCTGTCTGCGACCATCCCCAATGCACGCCAGTTTGCTGAGTGGATCTGCCATCTTCATAAGCAGGCATGCTGGCCTCTTGCACACACACACACACACACACACACACACACATGCACTCACACACACACATGCACACACATGCACACACACATATACACACACACACACACACACACACACACACACACACACACACACTTGTCCCCTCATTTTATTTTTTGGTTTTTCCCTTTCTTGCCTTCTGTTTCATTCCTCTCAACAACTCCACATATGCACACACACACACACACACATACACACACACACATACACACACACACACATACACGCACACATTCACACACACATACACACACACATACACACACACATACACACACACCATGACTCAGCCTTGCCATGTGGTGTACACAGACTATCGCCCGGTCCCCCTCCAACACTACCTCTATCCTGCAGGAGCTGATGGCCTTTACCTTGTCGTGGATGAAAAGGTCAGTGCCTGTTTCCATGACACCATGCAAAGCCTTTGTTGTGTTTGCCTGTCCCACACCTGATATGGTCCCTCCTCCTATGTGTTGGAGCCTCATCCCCTTCCATACACTGGAGAAGGTCACTCCTTTCCCCATTAACCCTTAAGTACAAAATATGTCTCTTTCTACAGGGAAATTTCCGTGAAGACAACTTTCAGACTGCTATGGCTGTATTACAAGATAGTGGGATGGGCCGGGAGCAAGAGAAGGGGAGAAAGGGCGGGACCAAGGGTCCCTCCAGCTGCTTCAAGGTGGTCAAGATGATAATGGAGCGGCAGCTGCAGCCAGTGATTGTGTTCAGCTTCAGTCGCAGGGACTGTGAGGCATATGCCCTCCAGATGTCTAAGCTGGACTTCAATACCAGTAAGAGGGTGTGAGGAGGGGGGGGGGGATATCCACCTGCAGCCATGTGTCCTCCTTGTCAATGAGTCATTTAAAAAATATTTTTTGCATTTGTACCCTTATTTTTCCTCCTTGTCTCCCAATCCCCATCTTCCATCTTATTCTAGTCTCGTTGCTATGGCAGCACATTGTCATCTGTCTAACGTTGTACATCCTTTCCCTTCATATACCACACCACACACACACCCCTGAGGTGATGAGAAGGCATTAGTTGAAGAGGTCTTCAGTAACGCTATTGACTGTCTTTCTGATGAGGACAAGGAGCTTCCCCAGGTCGGCCATGTCCTGCCCCTGCTTAAGAGGGGCATCGGGATCCACCACTCTGGACTGCTCCCCATCCTCAAGGAGACCATCGAGATTCTGTTTTCTGAGGGGCTGATCAAAGTATGTGTGCTCGTCTGTGTGTGTAAAAGGTGCATGTATTATATGCTTATGCGTGTGCATACATGTATGTGATTTGTGCGTGTATGCATGTGTTGTGTGTATGTGGGGTGCATATAGTTGTATGGTTCATATTGTGTGTGTGTGTGCATGTTGCTGTGATGCCACTTAACCCCCCATCTTCAGGCCCTCTTTGCCACGGAGACATTTGCTCTGGGTCTAAACATGCCCGCAAGGACTGTGGTCTTTACAAATTGCAGGAAGTTTGATGGCAAAGACTTCAGATGGGTGTGTGACTCCTTTCCTGAGCTATGCTGTTTCTTTTACTGATATTGCCCACAGATCACATCAGGGGAGTACATCCAAATGAGTGGGCGCGCTGGAAGGAGAGGATTGGACGAACGAGGAATAGTAATGTTGATGGTCGACGAGAAGATGGATTCCACTATAGGCAAAGGATTGCTCAAAGTGAGTCCTTAATCGAGTAGGTGTCGCAGTATGAGAAGACGAGGTGGCCGAGTGGTTAAGGCGATGGACTGCTAATCCATTGTGCTTTGCACGCGTGGGTTCGAATCCCACCCTCGTCGATATGTTTTTTTTTTTTCCTTTTTTTTTTTCCGGCTTAAATTTTTGTATGTATGTGTGCGTGTGAAGAAATGTAAATTTACTTCTTCCCTAGGGCCAAGCTGATCCTCTGAACAGTGCCTTCCACCTGACCTATAACATGGTGTTGAACCTCCTGCGTGTGGAGGAGATCAATCCTGAGTACATGCTGGAGAGGTCATTCTACCAGTTCCAGAACAACTCTGCCATCCCTTCCCTTGAGAAGAGTAAGCTACCTTTGACCTAGTTATTAGTGGTCAGTACCTGCTAATTGGTCACACCAAACATACACAAAACACACAAACCACAGCACTTTCACATACAGTATCCATGGGCCCATATATAGCTCAGTAAGGCCAGGGTAGAATTCCGATTGATACCCAACACCTAGGCACGCATGTACGCACGCACACACACACACACACACACACACACACACACACACAGGGTTAATTGTTAATTCTTGTGGTATCATTTTCATAGTCCTTGCCTGTTGTCTTTGTTGGGTATGGGATTGTAGGTCCCCATGCTGTGTGTCCGCTCTTACTTGATATAAGCCCACTGGTTCCCTTTGCTTTGTTAGGATTAGCTGCACTTGAAGTGAAACGTGATGCCTTGGCAATAGAGAATGAGGAACAGGTGACACTTTATTACCGGATACGGCAACAGCTGCTCAAACTGGAGGCAGAGATGCAGGTGATGAACTAAAGATTGAGGGTTTGTGGCGACCTTAGTCATGTAACATTTGCCCTTCCCCCCCCCACACACACACACACACAGGTATTTATCACAAAGCCACGGTACTGCGTCCCCTTCCTTCAACCTGGGAGGCTGGTCAAGGTGGTAGTTGGAACCGATGACTTTGGCTGGGGTAGTGTAGTCAACTTCCAGAAAAAGACCAATCAGAAAGTATGCTGTTCGTTTTTTTTGTGCTTGGTGGTCATTGTACCCCTTGACGCACCCTTTCGTTATAGAACTCCACGGAGACAATATATGTTGTGGAGGTACTCATATGCTGCTCAACAGAGTCGTGTCGGAGCGCACCAAAGAACCCTCCTCGCCCCCCCCTTCCTGGGGATACAGGGGAATTCCAGGTACTGTACTGCTTAATACATGTGGTTCTGGTTTGATCTTAACCCGTTTGTTTCCTTGACAACAGGTGGTTCCTGTTGTGCTAAGCCAGATAGCCAAGATATCTGCTGTGAGGATCTATCACCCAAAAGACCTCCGGTCCGCTGATAACCGCCATGTTGTCAGGAAGTCTATTGATGGAGTGCTGAAAAGGTTTCCAGACGGTGTGGCCTTGTTGGACCCTGTGAAGGACATGCACATCAAGGAGGAGGAGTTCAAGAAGATTGTCAGGGTAGAGATTTTTGGGAGGGAGAGGTGGGAGATAGTTGTCAATGTTGGGTGGACTGTTGCTAGGAGATTGTTGTCAATGTTGGGTCTACTGTTGCTTTCTGTAGAAAATAGAGGCTCTTGAAAATAGGCTCTTTGCCAACCCTCTTCATAAAAGTGCTAGCTTGGAAAAATTCTATCTACTGTGTCAGAAGAAAACGGAGGTTAGTGGAGGCAGTGGGGAGGTGTGAGGGGATGTGGGGACAGGAGGGGTGTGAGGTGTGGGGACAGCGGAGGAGGTGTGGGGACAGTGTAGAGGGGGTGGGGACTGGAGGGGTGTGAGGTGTGGGGACAGTGGAGGAGGTGTGGGGACAGTGGAGGAGGTGTGGGGACAGTGTAGAGGGGGTGGGGACAGTGTAGAGGGAGTGGGAAGGAGTAAGAGGTGGGAACAGTGGAGGAGGTGTGAGGTGGTATGGAGCAGTTAAAGTGTTGTGTTTGAGGATGTAAAGATTTGTTGCCATGTGACTGTGTGCAGATAAACGACGAGGTGAAGATGGCTCGCAAGGAGCTGAAGAAGGCTCAAAGCATTATGCAGCTGGATGAACTCAAGTGCAGGAAACGTGTATTGAGAAGGTACTCATATTTCACTTCGCCACCTTTTTCTTGCTGTTTGAAATGTTCATTTCATGACATTTTTTGTCATGAACACTATTCTGGTAGGCTTGGCTATGCTAATGCATCAGATGTGATCGAGATGAAAGGAAGAGTGGCCTGTGAGATCAGCAGGTGAGGGGTGGAGCCTTGAGATTGGCATGTGAGGGGTGGAGCCTTGAGATTGGCACGTGAGGGGTGGGGTCTGTGAGGTCAGCAGGTGAGGGATGGATCCATGCAAACACATATGCTTTGCTACAATTGCTTTTATATGCACACACACACACACACACACACACACACACACACACACATACACACATTATTTCTACTTGTCTCAGTGGGGATGAACTTCTGTTGACTGAGATGATATTCAATGGAGCCTTCAATGACCTCTCTGTTGAGCAGTGTGTGGCCCTGATGTCCTGTTTCGTATTTGAAGAGAAGGTTGGTGTGCTTAAGATGGCAGCGCATGAGGCTTTTCTTAAGATGGCAGTGCATGAGGCTTTTCTTTTGTTCATATAGCACTTAGTTACATCATCGTACTTCTGTGTTTAGTTGTATTTTTGGGGCAATCTCCTGAGCTTCAATATTCACCAGACACCCTATACATGTTCCTGATCACTGTGGCATCCCTGTACGTGTTCCTGATCACTGTGGCACCCCTATACATGTTCCTGATCACTGTGGCATCCCTATACATGTTCCTGATCACTGTGGCATCCCTATACATGTTCCTGATCACTGTGGCATCCCTATACATGTTCCTGATCACTGTGGCATCCCTATACATGTTCCTGATCACTGTGGCATCCCTATACATGTTCCTGATCACTGTGGCATCCCTATACATGTTCCTGATCACTGTAGCACCTATATACTTACTGTGGCATTGATTGTTGCCTTGCCTATGTCCCTATACGCTAGGCTGATGCAATGCCCAAGCTTACTGATGAGCTGTCTGGCCCACTCAAAATGATGCAGGTATTTGGTGGGAGTGGCCTTGAGGATGGAGGGAGTGACCATGTAATGGTGGTGTGCTCTGTGCATTTAGGACTCTGCTAGAAGGATTGCACGTGTTTCAGTGGAGGCCAAGATGGAGTTGGATGAAGAGGGATATGTGGAGTCCTTCAAGCCTCACATCATGGACGTGATGCATGCGTGGTGCTCTGTAAGTGGTAGCTTAGCATCTGGTAGACAAACAATATCACAAAGGTGTGTGTGTGTGTGTGTGTATGTGTGTGACAGGGTGCATCATTTGCTCAAATATGCAAGATGACCGATGTCTTCGAAGGTCAGCAATATGCGGCTTGATTTGTCTATGGAACCTCTGGTTTGTTCATTGTCGTCCCTAACACGCACAGGGAGTGTCATCAGGTGCATAAGAAGGCTGGAGGAGCTGCTAAGACAGATGTGTCAGGCTGCAAAAGCCATCGGCAATACTGAGCTGGAGAACAAATTTGCTTCAGGTCTCTAGCATTGATATTGGCATTGATAGGACACTCATCTCACACACCCCTTCCATTTGCAGGAATTGCGAAAATTAAGCGAGACATTGTGTTTGCAGCAAGTCTGTATTTATAACCGCCTCCATCACCTTTGCATTATGTTTTAAAATAATCTTTTTTTGTGTACCATTATGAAGCTATAGAAGTTACTTTTTAACCCTCCGTGCATGGAATATTAAATAATGGCGAATCGAACTGTAAAGGATGCACAGTCGGTTAAGGGTACTAACCCACAACATCTTGTTGAGAAGATTATCAGAAGCAGAGTTTATGATTGCAAGTACTGGAAGGAAGAGTGTTTCGCTCTGACAGGTTTGTTCGCACCTACATGTACTGTAGCTTAGAATGACCACGTTCCGCGTAACCAAACAGCCGAACTCCTGGTCGACAAGGCCATGGTTCTAGACCACATTGGAGGAGTGTTCGGAGGTAACGTGAAGCCTACTGACTTCATCTGCCTGGTTCTGAAGATGCTTCAGATCCAGCCTAGCAAGGATATTATCATCGAGTTCATCAAGAACCCAGATTACAAGTGAGCCCGCGCCGAGTTTCTCTCGTAAACTGTTGGATACTACAATGTATGCGAGGACTAGCCATACTTGTAAGGCACGGGACTTATGGACAGGCGCCCTGCGTACGGCTTATTAATAAAATTATATATATGAGGGAGGAGTTATGTTGGTATGGTTGCATGGCTGTGGATGGTACTGTCTTTGTGCCGCTCTGTACTTTGTGGGCTAAAGTTGCAACCTCTCCCCCCCCCCCCCCCCCACAGGTACGTTCGTGCTCTGGGAGCCATGTACCTTAGGCTGATAGGTACTTCTCTGGAGTGTTACAACTATCTGGAGCCACTCTATAATGACTACAGGAAAATCAAGATGAAGAACAAGCTTGGAGGTTGGTCAGTGCACACAACAGTGACCAGTGAAATCAAGTGTTCTGTGTGTGTTTGTGTGTGTGTGTGTGTGTGTGTGTGTGTGTACGTGTATGTGTGTACGTGTATGTGTGTACGTGTATGTGTGTGTGTGCTATGTGTATGTGTGTAGTGATGGAGCTTCTGCACATGGATGAATTTGTTGATCAACTTCTTACACAAGAGCGAGTGTGTGATGTCATTCTCCCCAGGGTTCAGGTACGTTTAAGTAGCTACTCGTGCCCAGACTCATTTTGAGATGGTATACCATTTTAACTGAAGTGGGTGTGGTCAGGCTGACCGTAGGTAAAGGTTGACTTTTTTTTCTCATCTTCTCAGAAGCGTCACATCTTAGAGCAACTGGAGCAACTGGAACCGAGGGTAGGTTGGGGGTGGAGCAATGTGTAGTGGGTGGAGCCATGTGTAGTGGGTGGAGCCATGGGGGTTAATGTACTGCAAGCCTAATACTGAGTTATGACAACCGGAACAATTTAGTAGCTATTAGCACACAGTTATGACAGATTGTGGTAGTTATATAGCAGAGTTACAGTATACCTAATTAATGTGAGCTTATTCTAACATTGCATAACCGTGTCTGTTGCCACATGGTGAACCAGTGATCAGACAGCTGATTTGATCCTACATAATTATCATTGTGACAGTATGAGTGGTGTGTGTGTGTGCATGTGTGTGTTGTGTGTGTGCATGTGTGTGTTGTATGTGTGTGCATGTGTGTGTGTGTGTGTGTGCATGTGTGTGCATGTGTGTGTTGTGTGTGTTGTATGTGTGTGCATGTGTGTGTGTCTGCAGATGTAATGGTCGGTCCCTCCTCTTCCTAGGTCAGCGCATTGGAAGAGGATCTCTCTGATGTTGATACAGACGAGGAGGAGGAGGAGGAGGACAGGAAGGTGGGTGTGGTCTGTGGGCTTTCTCTAGGCGACCTTGAGAATGTGTGCACCCTTCCGCGCCCAAGTCACGTCCCAGGTCACGTAGTCCTGAAGGAGAGAGGGGAGGGCGTAGAAGCTCATCACCACGTGCCAAGAGGTTGGATTGGTTTTCAACTTCTGATGTGTGTATTATTTATGTCGTTGTTTGGCAGACGCAGTAGGTCACCCAGGGGCAGCAGGAGTCCCTCCCCCTCCCACAGGAGGAGGAGGAAGAGTAGCCGATCCCCTACACCTGACCATCGTCACCATCACAGGTCACCATCCCCTTCGGCACAGAGACAGCACAGGCAAGTTGGTGGGGGGGGTTGCTGGTATTACTGGAGTGTTGTACAGTTTGCTGGTATTACTTGTATGCTGTTGTGTTGCAGGCATGGTAGAAAGCGTTCCCAGTCTCGAAGCAAGTCGCGATCGCACTCCCCTCACCGCTCTCATCACCGCTCTGAAAAGAGGGAGAGGGATACCTCTGACAGGAGAGAGAGAGACATCTCTGATAAGAAGGCTTCAGAGAGGAGGGACAGGGATACCTCTGACAGAAAAGAGAGGGATTCTACTGGTGGAAAGAGGGAGAGGGAGAGGGACAATTCTGATAAAAATGATAAGAAGGACAGAGAGATAAAGAAAGAGAAAGATAGTTCTGACAAGAGAGAGAAGGAGAGCTCTGGTAAGAAGGATACCTCTGATAAGAAGGAGAACAAGGACAAGGCCAAGACAAAGAAGAAAGCTAAACCAAAAGAAGAGGCCACAGCGGAAGAAGAGGAAATAAGACAGGCCAATGAACTGCGAGCGAAGCTTGGGCTCAAGCCGCTCAAAAGAGACTGAGGGGGCGGGGGGCGGTGCGTCATTATGTCATCTCCGTTCTTGTTCGCATATCTTACGAGGCATACTATCCGTACGCATGGGCTCGCAGGCCCTGAAGATCGTGGCCCTATGCACGGCGTGGTACCTGCTGAGCGCGGCGAACAACATCATCGGAAAGCAGATCCTCACCGTGTTCCCTTACCCCGTCACGCTAAGTATGGTCAACCTGGTAGGGCTCGCCTTCGGCCTGGGACCGAGCTTAGCCATGTTGCGAGTGGCACCAGCGCCGCATCTCTCCAGGAAGATGTACATGAGGAGAATCATACCCCTGGCCCTCGGGAAGCTGCTTGCCTCCGTCTCCGCTCACGTTAGTGTGTGGAAGGTGCCCCTCTCCTACGCCCATACAGGTGCGGACGCACGTTAGCAACGCACAATTGTGTCAGATGTATGCGCACAGGCACACTCGCATAGAACTGCAAGTACAAAACTACCACCGCGGTGTCTGCTCATATTTCATCTTTCTTTGTCCCTTTATTTAAACCGCACCTGTGCTGCGGTTGTATGTTTACGTCCGCAGTGAAGGTAAAATAATCTTGGCGGGATACCGCTGGATGTAATTACTCTCTCCTGCACACACGTAATGCAGGCCTCTATGCCACTGTTCACGGTCGTGTTGAGCGCCATCGTTCTCAATGAAACCTATCCATTCAAGGTAACACGCAGGGAAGGGGTTTAGAGAGGTAAGGATTTCTTATCCTCCTCCCTTGTTGCAGGTTTATCTGTCTCTGGTCCCCATTGTACTGGGTGTGGTTCTGGCCTCGGTGACAGAGATTAGCTTTGACCTTGTCGGGATGTTGGCTGCACTCCTCTCCACCTTAGCCATCTCTCTGCAGAACATCTACTCCAAGAAGGTTTGTATTTGCATTTGGGTGCGTGTTGGTAGTGATGATGTAACAGTTGGGTGGTGGGGGGAGGAGGTCCTTTGCCCTACACAATTGGATGGGGGGGAGGAGGTCCTTTGCTGTTCTTATTCCCTACACAATTGGGTAGTGGGGGGGAGGGGGGGGGAGGTCCTTTGCTATTCTTATTCCCTACAGTGTACACTCATATCTTTGCGTACTTCTCGCCCACTCCTCCCTCTTCCTCCCACCCCTCCCTTTACCACGCAGTGCATGAGGGAGGCACACATCCACCATCAAAGGCTCCTCCACGTCCTAAGCCAGTCTGCATGTATTGCTCTCTTCCCCATGTGGATGTATGTGGACGTGTGGGACCTTATACCTCAGCTGCACAAGGTGTGTGTTATCTACATGTATGTATGGATTGCATGTGTGTGTGTATGTGTGTGTGTGTGTGTGTGTGTGTGTGTGTGTGTGTGTGTGTGTGTGTGTATGTGTGTGCTAATATATGTGTGCATACATGTGTGTGTGTGCATGGGTGTCTACATGTGTGTGTATGCGTATGTGTGTCCATGTGTGTGCATGGGTGTGTGTGTATGCGTATGTGTGTGCATGGGTGTATGTGTGGGTATGCATGGGTGTATGCGTGGGTGTGCATGGGTGTGTGTGCATGGGTGTGTGGGTGTGCATAGGCAGCTTGCTCTCCTATCTATTGCACACATGCATGACACCTCTCTCCTTTAGGTCCAACACCTGGGCTGGCTGCTCTTGATGATTCCCATCAGTGGATTTCTGAACTTTGCCCAGAACATTGTGGCCTTCACCATGATATCAGCCGTGTCTCCAGTCAGCTACTCTGTTGCCAACGCAACCAAAAGGATAGTTGTGATCAGCGTGTCTCTGCTGTTTCTCCAGAATCCTGTGACTTTGTACAACGTCGTAGGAATGTGCATGGCCATCACTGGTGTGCTCCTGTACAATAAGGTGAGGGGGTGTGAGGCAGTGGGGGTGGGAGGGGATGTGAAGCAGTGGGGGTGGGAGGGGTGTGAGGCAGTGGGGATGGAAGGGGATGTGAGGCAGTGGGGATGGGAGGGGTGTGAGGCAGTGGGGATGGGAGGGGTGTGAGGCAGTGGGGATGGGAGGGGTGTGAGGCAGTGGGGATGGGAGGGGTGTGAGGCAGTGGGGATGGGAGGGGATATGAGGCAGTGGGGGTGGGAGGCAGTGGGGATGGGAGGGATATGAGGATGGGAGGGATATGAGGCAGTGGGGGATGGGAGGGGATATGAGGCAGTGGGGGTGGGAGGGGATATGAGGCAGTGGGGGGATGGGAGGGTCGTTAGGGGCTTTTAGTGGGTTGTTATTTTCATGCCAAAATCTACAGATCCAGTCTTCTTTGCATAATACATTACCTGGCCAATGGGCACTATAATACATGTAGATCACATGGTCATTTGGGGCTATTATCAAAATAGTATCATGTTCAGATGTTGACGATGGCTCCATGAGACTCACGGTTTAATGACATGAATACAAGCGTGAGCATAGTGAGAGATGAAAGTCAAGTGATATAACTAATCAAAAAGAATGATTGAAAAGCCCTGAAGCAATTGTTAATATTTCACTGTGAGTGTCAGAAATGCTTTGAATTCATTTTGTATGTAGAAGCATCCTGTACCTTCCTATTGTTGACTTCTGAGTTACATGTATTTGTTATGAAAACTCAACAAAGTATGTGCACAATTTCCTGCCCGACTTGTCCCAATGATACAAGCACCATACATCGAATAGGACGGCATACACTTTAACTACCGGGTACATGTATAAGCACTAGCTACAGGATACGTCTATGTGCAAGTGTTTTCTGACACCACTTGTACCTGGAGATAGTAATGTACTGGGTTTATCAATTATTGTACTGGTGGCAGAGATATTAGGTAAGGTACCAAAATCGAATTTTCAGAACGATGATGGAAAGAATGAAAAGATGGTTGTGCCAGATCCATTCATTTGTAAGAGATACAATTTTTGTAGCGATAAAATCATAATCCCACAAGGATAATTTAATGTCTATGTCATCCCGGGGGTACAATTAGTACACTTAAGTGAATAACAAAAAAAACGTTTTTGCCCTTTGGTCATTTAACTGACACGCAGTGCAAGTCCTTATAGGATCAGGCCGAGATAGGTAAGGCTTAAATCTCTCGTAATACTAGAGGAGCTATCCATTACGCTGTGTCGTTAAGATTAGATGCCTACATGGAATTTTATCTAAGGTGGAGGTGGGCACTTAGCTGTTTTGAAAGTTAGTACACTTGTAGCTGAAGTTGATCAAGAGCTGTAATGTACAGGTATATATGAGAGTGTAATGGATAGCTTTGCAAGCACGGCTCATTTTATCTTGGCCCCAATACTAAAAGGACTTGTGCTGCATGTCAGTACTGTTAAATGTAACTAGGTCCCTTAAATGACCAAATGGCAAAACCTTCTTTTTTTTTTTCACTGTACAAAGAAAATATTGTACCCTCAGGGTGATCTTTAAGTGTCTTCTACATGTAAATGAGCATCTACCTTGTGTTGTTGGAGTTTGCCACAAAGGGGAAACCCCTTACTGCATGTGATACCAATGAGCAGTATTTGCTGCACAACCTCAGAATGGCATTCATGATATTATACATTAACATGCAATATGAAGGACATAGTCATTTTAACACCACATGCATGAAATGTGGGGAAGTATAGTGAATCCTAAGGTAACAAGTAATCAGCTCTCAAGGTAGGAAGCACAGAAATGGGGAGGACAGCATTATTGTGAGGGAATAAGCCTGGACAGACTTCGAGAATATTTCTTCGTGTGTTACAAAAAAAAAAAAAAAAGAGAACATATTTGTTAGTGAGCCTTCAAAACCTGCCTCCACTGACAGTTTGGATGGATGGCCCTTGCTTCTTGCTGACCGTGTGTGAATATGTCTTTTAACTTACTGCTGAAAGCGTGTATGATAGAAGCTTCAGCTTGTTTGAAAGTGGAATTTATACACCTTCCTACTATAGTGCTCCTATAATTTAAAAAGCTGCTTCGTGTCTCTCATGGTGCAATGTATAATCACGTAACAGAACAAGCAGTGGTGCTGGGGAGGGGTAATCACGTAACAGAACAAGCAGTGGTGCTGGGGAGGGGTAATCACGTAACAGAACAAGCAGTGGTGCTGGGGAGGGGTAATCACGTAACAGAACAAGCAGTGGTGCTGGGGAGGGGTAATCACGTAACAGAACAAGCAGTGGTGCTGGGGAGGGGTAATCACGTAACAGAACAAGCAGTGGTGCTGGGGAGGGGTAATCACGTAACAGAACAAGCAGTGGTGCTGGGGAGGGGTAATCACGTAACAGAACAAGCAGTGGTGCTGGGGAGGGGTAATCACGTAACAGAACAAGCAGTGGTGCTGGGGAGGGGTAATCACGTAACAGAACAAGCAGTGGTGCTGGGGAGGGGTAATCACGTAACAGAACAAGCAGTGGTGCTGGGGAGGGGTAATCACGTAACAGAACAAGCAGTGGTGCTGGGGAGGGGTAATCACGTAACAGAACAAGCAGTGGTGCTGGGGAGGGGTAATCACGTAACAGAACAAGCAGTGGTGCTGGGGAGGGGTAATCACGTAACAGAACAAGCAGTGGTGCTGGGGAGGGGTAATCACGTAACAGAACAAGCAGTGGTGCTGGGGAGGGGTAATCACGTAACAGAACAAGCAGTGGTGCTGGGGAGGGGTAATCACGTAACAGAACAAGCAGTGGTGCTGGGGAGGGGTAATCACGTAACAGAACAAGCAGTGGTGCTGGGGAGGGGTAATCACGTAACAGAACAAGCAGTGGTGCTGGGGAGGGGTAATCACGTAACAGAACAAGCAGTGGTGCTGGGGAGGGGTAATCACGAGCAAGATGGAGCAATAATTGGAGGGTGCAGACAACTAGTAACAAGTGAATCCATTTTTCTATAATGTAATTCTTGATTGGATGTTAAATTAAAAGGCAAAATTGAAATACAGAGTTGTGTCCAGTGATCAGTCATTCAAGTATATTATGGCACTGAGCAGATGGGGGTGGGGTATGGAGGAGGGGTGTGATGGTGTTATATGCTAATGTGACGTTGTGTACTGTTCCTCCGCACAGATCAAGTACACTGCCAGCAGACATGTGAAGCCAGTGTTGCCCTACCAACTCAATGGATCAGACTTAGATTCCAGTGTACTGTATAGCAGTGCATTGCATGACAGAACACACTAAGTGACCAACCAGTGTCACATTGTATGTGTGTGTGCGTGCGCATGTGTGTGTGTGTGTGTATGGTGTGTGTGTGTGTGTGTGTGTGTGTGTGTGTGTGTGTGTGTGTGTGTGTGTGTGTGTGCGATTCACAATATGATTCATATTACTTTACTATTGCAACCTGTACAGTACGTATAAATATACATGTAAACCGAAGTTTATAATTCTACATGGACGTGGACACGCCTAGCGCCTTTGGTTGAATCGGTTAATTAGATGGCTACGTGTATATTTAGACGACAGCAGCAGCTGCTTTTATATTGTTTGGGGTTTCTGCCAATTCTGGCAATCACATTGTATCTTTATTTGCAGCTGCAATTGGATTCAGTACCGGATACGCCGTATCATAGATATAAGCCCGTATTCCTTGTTCCGGAAACTCAAACGTTAACGGGTATCCCCATCATCCTCTGGTGGACACCGTTCACTCCTTTCCAAAGGGCAGAGCGCACTTGTAGGTTAGGGAGATGCCTCGTTACTCACAGCCGCACGGAGATGGAAAATCCGAACACCGGCGCCATTGTCTTCGAAGGAACGATGATGGACTGGAAGGACCTACCCTTGCCGCGCAATCCCCGGCTCTTGTGGGGGTTATTGCACGACGAGTCGCCTAGGAACAACTGGCCGCTTATTTTTGAGGAAGGTATAAGTCTGTTCAACTTAACATCTACATGCAGTAGGTACTCTAACTTCCCTCTCGTGTCGCGCCACCTTGACACGATTCAGCGCCTCGCCAATCCGGTGTGGGTGCGTACATCAATGAAGAGCAAAGGAGACATTGGTCTGGTTATGTATTTGTATTCGAACTGTAACCCTCCCTCTGACAGGGACACGTACGTAAAGGAACTGATGAAGTATGTTAAGGTGGACTCCTATGGACGATGTTTGCACAACAAAGACCTCCCCAACCATCTCCTGAATTCACTAACCTTCTCCTCTGAGGATATTTATCAACTTCATGCAAAGTACAAGTTCTCCATCTCCTTTGAGAATGCTATTTGTGAGGACTATATCACAGAGAAGTTCTGGAGGCCTCTTGTTGCTGGCTCTGTCCCCATTGTACGTGGGTCTCCCACAATTCTGGACTGGGCACCAGATGTGGAGCACTCTGTCATAGTAGCAGACCACTTCAGCACTCCAAAGGACTTGGCAGACTATCTCCTATATCTGGACCAGAACGATGAGGAGTATGAGCGATACCTCGAGTTCAAGAGGAGTGGCATTACCAACAAGAGGCTCCTGGATCACATGACCAACCGCTCTTGGGAAGGGGGTCACAAGACTTCATGGTTTCACGATTTCACAAGCGCGTACGAATGCTTTGTCTGTGACACCATCCTCAAGAGGAAGCAGGAATCTGCTGCTTCTGGGGTGCAACCTGTTGCCATGGTGGCCAGCCACAGACACTTCAATTGCTCCATCCCTTTTCCATCCTTATTGATGCCCAGGCAGTCTGGGGACCAGGATCCTGTGAATGTGAAGTATTGGAGACACAAGGTTCTCTGCCATGAGGGTGAAATAAGGACAGTGTCTGGCATCATAGCTAGGGGAGGGACCCAGGAGGAGGTGAATGAAGCCTTACACTGTGAGCGGTTGTAGCCACCTGTCTTTCTCAAACACTATAATATTATTTTATTACTCATGTAGGTATCAATTATATTCATGTGTAATGTTGCAAATTTTCTTATTTACCTATACCAGGCAATATAACTTTGAATTCACTTACTTTTAAATTCAAATCTTATACAGACCATTCTACGTAATTTTGCGTACATGTACACAATAATGCGTAACGGTTGGGCTAAGTAACGGGGTTACTGATCCTGCGCGCCTGTTCGAATTATAACTTTTAATTCAGTACTTACTTAAATATCTATGGTACTACTAGTACACGCTTTGACACACATATAGATCGCCGCTCGCGATCAACATGTTTACTGTATCGGTAAAAGCTAACAGAGCACGGTCCAATGATTACATCCCTTGTATGAGTTTGGTGATTGTGCAGGGGTGTGTGGCTACTGCTTTGTGTCATTTGTTATATCTTTCTGTTTCCATTTTACTTGTTTGATTTCCTTCAGAGCCGGCTTCCCAGTGTGATTGCATGCACCCTTGGGGTATAATAACTCCTTTATTTACTGATCTGAGTCAGAGTGTTTGGAACGAATGTAAATTCGTGGTTTTACGATCTTGTATAAGGGAAGTGCTTTCCGTGCTCCGGCCTACCTACTTATTTGTATAGCATAACAGGTTATTATTAAGAATTGAAGTTAGCACAATCTATATATTATCTCTGGCACTGAAGACAGTCGGCCGCATCGTTTTGTGCCAGAGGGGGCGGTGCCGACATAAAATTGCTTAGTTGGCCGGACGTACGTAGTTTTTTTTTAATTACTCGAAGGAATTGGGAACGGCGATTTGAGAATTGCAGAGAGCAACATACTCGGTACGTATTTGCTGTTATTTCTGCATGCGCTTTGCGAAGAGGGCATGATGTGCGTGCAAACGTAAGGCATTGTAGGACCGTTTAAATTTATAGTTGGTGCGCGTTGAACAGTTGGGGGCGGGGCACCAAAAGAAAACACAGTGTTTTTTTCCCTCCATTCAGGCTTCTGTATCTTATTTCTGTGTGTGTTGTCTGTGTGTGTTGTGTGCATGTGTGTGTTGTGTGCATGTGTGTGTTTGTGTGCCAATAAAAACTGCCTCAGTGCACTGCCCATATATCATTATCACTATGCATGTATACGGCGCGGCAAGGGCAAAACTCGACGCCAGTGAGCGTTTTTTTTTTGGCCAAGTCGAAACAAGATCGTATCTCATATTGCACATAGAACGCCTCGATTTCCGAGAAAAGAGTGCTTTTATTCTGCCGGTTTATTATTATTTTACAAGATAAAAAAACAGTACGTCCGTACTTGGTCTACACAATGACCTTCATATCATAATAAATCACGAGACCTGCTCGCTGAAAAGCTACTGGAGTAACTGCACTATAATAGTATTCAGTGCGCTTGCATGCAAGGACGCAGCACCTCAGATTGCAAGTACAGTGTTGAACATAACTAGCATGTCCGCATTCTAAATAATATCGTTTCTGGGTTTTATCGTTTGCCATTTTGCCCTGGATCCATCCGCCAGTGCCCGAATGGAGAGGGGAGTGAATGGCCTGCATCCCCACCACTATAGCTTGCACCCTTTAGGGCTAATTCCCACTTTATCCTGCAGTAAAATATGTCAGAGTTGTACGAAGAGTTGCCCGACAACAGCGCCCCCCAGGAGGATTTGTATGAGGACCTGCCTGAACCCCCCTCTGAGATGCCCAGTCCTGGTCCCCAGACCACCTTGGCAAGCACCATACCCAGGGTATCAAGTGCCCCATCACGCCCACCTGCTATCCCACAAAGGGCTCCCACTACTACCTTAAACACTTCTAGTCCGCCAAAGGAACAAAAAGAAAAGGTGAAGCCCACACCCCCACCAAAGAAAGACTCTGATGGGGGAGGTGGCATCAATATTAAGGAGATAATGCAGCAGGCCAAGAGGCGATCAGGCAGTGCTATGGAGTCCATAAAAGACTTGGAGGAGAAAAGGCAACACAGGAAGAGTGATGATGTCACCCCCCCTCCATGGGCAGGGCAACTGCAAAAAAAGAAGACCTCAGGTGCAAGTGGAGAAGACAGTAGGTCCACTACATCACAGGAAGAAAAGTCAGAGTTTGAAAGGCTTGTTTCGAAGATTACACACAACAATGTCGACTCAGCCTTTAAGGAAGAGAGTACTTCAGATGCCAATACGAACGGCCAGCAACTGGAGAGGGAGAAAGAGAGGCCAATTGCCGCAGCAAGAAAACCACTCCCTCCAAGGACATCATCAATCACTGAACAGCAGCAGTCTGAACCAAAGCGACCTGTAGTAGACCTTCCATTGGAAGATAATGAACCAAAGTTGAGCCGACCTAAGCCTTCCCCTAAGCCCAAGCTAGTGCCAGTACAGAAGACCACAGCAGACCCTCCTGCTGAAGGAGCAACAGGCCATTCCAGACCTCCACCCAAACCTGTGGGTAGGACTGCCTTGCCCCAAGTTCCTTTCATTGAACAGAACAAGAGCACTGCAACAGACCATCCAACTGAAGATGAAGGATCAAATGACAACCTTTCCCCTCCTCTTGGACCTAAGTCATCAGATACACCAACAAAAGAGGTTACACCTAAGACAGAAAAGCCCCACCCCCCCCTTAAGCCAAAGGCATCAGTGAAGCTGAATGAAGTTATTGAACCAAACTCTCAGTCTTCCCCTAAGCTTCCTCCTAAGCCATCAGTTGGCCCAAATGATACAGAACAGAAAGCTTTACCTGTTGTGCTGCCTTCATTATCAGACAATATTTCATCTGATAAGCCACTCCCACCCCACCCCAAAACAATGCCTTCCTTGCCAGCAAAGAAACCCATCCCACCCCCTCCAGATCCTGAACTGCCAGCAAAAGGTAATCTTTCTTGGCACAAAAAAATAATAACCACCTGTGATCTTTCCTTCACTCAGAAACACTGGTAAATCCATCTGTACAAAAGATGAAGACATCAGCAGAGCCAACCCCCACAATGGGCCCACTGCAGAAGTTCAGGCGCCGTCCACTGGAGCTAGTTGATTCCAATAAACCCCCACCACTGCCCTCAAGGAACACCAAGCCAGGACAAGGAGGTAGGCATGTGAAAAAAAATTCATCTGCTTTTATCCAAACACTCTCATTTCCCGTTGCCCTCCTTACTTCATCCTTCTTTCCCCCTTCTCCCCTCTCAAACCTTCGTCTCACCATAGTAACCATTGGAGCCCCTTCAGCTTTGCCTATTAAGAATGCTCCACCCCCTGTTGTGCCATCTAATGATCAGGAAGAGCTCTATGAGGACACAATGCCCCCTCCCCCAGTGGAGAAACCATCTGATGATCAGGAAGAGCTCTATGAAGACACAATCCCCCCTCCCCCAGTGGAGAAACCATCTGATGATCAGGAAGAGCTCTATGAAGACACAATCCCCCCTCCCCCAGTGGAGAAACCATCTGATGATCAGGAAGAGCTCTATGAAGACACAATCCCCCCTCCCCCAGTGGAGAAACCATCTGATGATCAGGAAGAGCTCTATGAAGACACAATGTCCCCTTCACCGTTTCCTTCCAGGTAAGGGTGCCATGTTCCATATAGTGCATTGGGCTTGTGGCCACCAGTTCCATGATTAGTTGACCACCTATGTAATGGGGCAGCACAATGCATAGTGCCTTTTGAAAGTTTTACTGTGTCCTATTGTGGTTACCCTGTCATGTACCAGCACTGGTTAGCCTGTTATGTACCAACACTGGTTAGCCTGTTATGTACCAGCGCTGGTTACCCTGTTATGTACCAACACTGGTTAGCCTGTTATGTACCAACACTGGTTAGCCTGTTATGTAACTGTTCAATGAATGCTATATGGTGTACGATACAGGCAGGGTACATGGCCTATATGATGTATGATGATGCATGGCCTATATACATGCAGGTGACAGCCAGGGTACATGTTCTATATGATGCATGATACATGGTCTAACAGCAGGGTACATATATGATCTGCGATATGGCTAATGTAGACTACACTGCATAACATTTAAGCCAGATGAAAATAATTAACTGCACATAAAGAAGCAGATGTTACATCAGAGCATGTAGAGTATCTCTGGTTAAATGCTGCAGTATGTACTCTGTGTTGGGACAGTTTTCTTTGATGGGAATATGATAGGTGCATCCACTTCATCTATACGGCTGAGAACGCTGCACAGACTTGTACCCTGCCTGTATCATACATCATATATACATCACAGTACCACAATGTACAATTCTACAGCAGCTATGCATGTCTGTTTGCTATTGCTACAGGCTGGTAGGCATGGAAGTATAACTGCCATGCATACATGTATAAATTACACATGCATACAACTCGCATGCATATAAATATAATTCAATATTATGATTAGAATTCTGTGTATAATGCCAGGTTTAGCAACAATGCAGGTAGAACAGAGAAAGCACCATAGTAATAATGCAAAATATCAAGAATTAGTCTGGGTTTGCCTCCTTCTGGTGGTGGGTGTTGGTGACCAGAAGCTCAATGTAGTGTCTCTAAACATGCTGGAAGACTGGCTATTAGACTGAGGCAGCCTAAAAAAAACCAAATCTATAGAATTTGACCTTGATCAGTGCCAACTCCAGGGCCATTCTGTCTAGAGTATGTTTTTAAAATGCATACAATAAAATTGATTTTATAGTAACAGAGCTATATGGCTGCCTCAGCTTGTTATTGGTTAGAGCTGATGCTCAATCAATCCTGGTCCGCTGCTATGCCCAAACACTCCAACAAGATAATGAACTTGTTTTTGTGTTTGTGTGCATTTATGTATTTGTTAGTAATAGTGTATATGTTTACCTGTATATAATAATAATAATTTATATTATGTTGGTACATTGTATATGATGATGTATGGCAATTCACAACACATGTACCCACTATGCCCAGTGCTTCAAATACTAAACAGGAGGATGGTCAAGAGGGAGGAACTGAAGAGCTTTACGATGATGTCCAGCAACAAGCTCCACCCCCACCTCCCAAGCCTTCTGTCACTCCTTCCTTTAAACCACCTCCAGTCCCCATTCATCCTTCTGTTGGACTGCCTCCCATCCCTGTCACACCTGAGGAGGAGGAAGAGGAGATGGAAAGAGAGGTACACGTGTAATTAGGGAGAAATGTGCACCAGTGAGAGGTGTGAGGAGTGTACATTATGAGTGACAGTGAGGGAAATGTGGGGGCTCTATGTCCTGACGCCTTGTCCTATCCCTCAACTTCCGTTTAATATAGGCAAAACCATCTTCACAGGGACCTGCGCAGCAGGAGTAAGTATCCTGGGTGATGACAGCCTGCTCTCATTAGTTGTTATTTCACAGAGAAGAGATGTATGAAGAAGGGTGTGATGCTGAAGGCAGCTCTAATGCCTCATCTCTTTCACTATCTGTGTCTATGTCCATGTCTCTACAACTCCCTCCCACCTTGTCTGAAGTCCTGGAATCTCCATCGACTTCACCCTCTCTGGACAGGAAGAACAAGTAAAATCTCTTTCACACCACTTTGATTGATCCATTCTCTATTTACTACTCTTGCAAATCTTTTCCCCTCCCCTCCCCTTGTTCCTCGCACTTTCACTTTTCATTCGCTCACCTCTTTAAACCATCAGAGCCTTGTCAAAGAATGAACGCAGACAGTTGAAGGAGGAAGAGAAGAAGAAGAAGGAGAAAGAGAAGGAAGAGAAGAAAAAGAAGGAGGCCATTTTGAAAAACAAACAGAAATGTCTGAAGAGCCTCAAAGTGAGTTATTTGAATATACCAGTAATTAAAATCATCCTATTTTGGTTGGTAATCGCTCCTTCACACTCATCATACTCCTCTCACATTGCACCTCTCAACATGCACTGCTGCTGCACAGCAATTTGCTCTCACCATGGAGACACAGCCACTGTTTGCAGTGGAGCTCCTTCTGGACTATCCCACCGCTACCAAGGAGCACATTGCAGTCGTGGCAGGGGAGGTGGTCATGGTTCTTCTAATGACCCATGAAAAGCTGCCCAAAGGGAAGTACATTGTCGAGAAGAGTGATGGAACAGGTGAGGGGTACACTTTCTACTTTAAGAGGGCATGGATTCTGTGAGTAATGAAACAGGGAAGGAGTGGTAAGGATTGTACAGAGGTAAATGTCCACCTTTTCCATTGTTACATGTATAGTTGGCTATGTTGATGGAAGACTTTGCCAGAGGGTAAGATAACATGGTAGCAATGTTCATCACTCATTTATCTTGTTCTAAATTCTATTTTCAGACAACATCACGTCAAAGTTCAAACAGGTATGAATTACATGCATGTGCTCACTACTGCACACCTTCTTTAGTATGGGAAGGTTTTCTCATGATTGCATACCATGTGTGGTCAGATATATCATAAAGCCCTTTTCTGTGTTGGAGGGCTGCATATGTCATAGCAGTGACACTTTTCCTATGGAATAATTGGCACTGTTGTCACTACGCAGTGGTTTAGGATGTAGACATCGGGGTAGGGTATGACCTTGATGTTTTTTTTTTTTACATTTAATAGCCCAACGTATTATATTTCGCGGATAAAAACAATGTCAAATAGTTAGATTTTGAATGTTGAAGCTAAAAAAAGAAATTTTTTATGCTGCGGCATTACCATCTTTAAATGCAACAACACATATAACGGAGCAAACGGGGGACATAAATATATCATCATTAGATAGAGGTTTCTCTTGCGTTTCAAAAAATACCAAATTTCCTATGCTTTAAGATTTTAGAATATACCTTTTTAGCAACGAAAGGCCTGCGTATAATGTCAAAAAGTTGGATTGTAGTGCCTAACTTTCCTTGGGTAGGACAAACTAAGGCCCACTAAAGAAAATTGAAAACATGGATAGCTGCTGATATCAGTTAGCTTCGCCAAAATACTCGCCGATATCGCCCCGCCTTCTCTTTAGCGTCACTGTAAGTGTAACGCCAGAACCAAACAGCACCCACTTACGCGGCGAGCGTATACGCGCAGCGTATGAAAATTATTCCACAATAATGCCCATACTTGTATGTACTTGTATGCGCACGCACCATGGCTACGACAGCGACGCAATCACGAATGTGTCAAAGCTTAAAATAAGTACATCAAGAAATACAAGAGTAATATTGAAGCTGCAAGACGATTCCTGGCTGGCGAAGGTTGTCTAAATAGTCTATGAAACAATTAAGGTATGGAAGCGATAGAAAAGCAGTGGGCGTTCCGCTTTCTTTCGCTACAAACCAACGACAATTGGGCCAAGATGAATTGAGGAAAGTCCCGAAAGTGCAGCTTCTATTTTAGCTTTCCATTCAGTAAAAGAAGCAGTGCTTTACAAACCTGCAAGCACAGCTGCACTGTAAGATCTGGCATCACAAGAAGGATCCAGTGGCTGTGGTATAGATTACTTTCGTTTTCTTGAAGGTAAAGATGAAAGGGTAGAAAACTGGTGCTATCTCTGTTGGATCAGCTTAGCCCACGCCAACCGAAAACTGCCAATGTTCACTCTTAGCTTGTCCTCTAGAAAGGGAAAACCAGATTTCAAGCATGCATCTGTAGGGGAGGAGTGGGTTAGTTGAACCACTGGGTTAGTTGAGCCACCCCCTGTTTTAGCTCCATGAAGAAACATAATTGAATTATGTTAACATATATTGGCATTAAGTGTTATGACTAGCTTTTTGTCCTACTTTAGGATTTTGTTTTAGTATTCATCAGAATGTGAAATTCAAAAATAAGAATTTTGATGATCAAAGTGAAATTCAGTTTTTACGGTTTGTGCCCTCATAATTTCTACACAATGACTATATTCTTGTTTCAGTCTTGGGTGTTTGAAAGTACATGTATGCAGCTATATTTATGTTTATAATAAATTATATACTTTGCTTCCTTTTTATACAACTTAGGTAGTTACAGGAAAAGTTAGTAGTGGGGTTAGTTGAGCCATTTGCAAAGGGGGTTAGTTGAGCCATACGCTTTAGCTGCAATTGTATGGCATTAAAATGATTTATTGATTGACGTAATAGAAATAGTGAGCTATGCTTATTTGGCTATGCAGCAATCTCAGAAGTATTCTGTTTTAATTTCTAAATAGAAAAATGACTTAAAAACACTTGCCGATCAATTTCAAGAGCTCTCATTGAAAAAGTGTCATGCATTAGTGTATGAATTTGCTTTTATCAATGATTTGATAACATAAGGCCTAGACCTACTTATGTTAGCAATTATTGTGCAATGCAACTAACTTTGGCTGAAGGCAGCATATGGCTGAACTGACCCATGTACCTGGCACAACTAACCCACTTGGCTGGGTTAGTTGTGCCATTTGACACCTGTTGATTTTTAATAATGTTCCTATTCTCACGTACATCCCCAGTCTCTAACATTCCTATGACATGTACCCAAGTGATGCCCCTTTACATCAGAGTATTAACCTCTGCTTAATACCCAACCTCAGAGGCAGTATAAACCTAAACCTAAAAAGTGGCTCAACTAACCCACTCCTCCCCTACAGATACAGAAGAGTTCATAGTCTTTATGCTATGCACTAAGGCTGTTTTATAATGCAATCTGTACAATTTGTACAATAAAGGATTTTCTGAGTTCTTGATTACATTCACTTTTTGTTATTTTTAAAATTAATCAATTCAATCCTAATTAGCGCTGTAATGAAGTTAAATGTTATTATTAAGATTGAAATAGCAAGCGTTTAATATCTTCATGATTATATACTATAAAAAATGTTACATAAATGATATTGGCCAATATGATGATAATTATAATAATCATTAATCATGTAAGAAATAAAAAAATGTCTATATCACCCCCACATCTAAACCAATGTGCACTGATATATATTATTTCATAATTGCATTGTCAGGTACTGCACAACACAAACTCATTTTTTATCGTGTGAGGATGGGGTGGGATGTGGTAGAGTGAGATATGAGATGGGGATGAGGTAGTTGAATCTGGATGAGATATTCATTTTCTCTATCCTTCACCTTATTCTTCCACCATCTTTCCCTCCAGTGTCGTGGGCACAGCCCTGCCCATCCCTAATGAAGCTGAAGAAGCTATTCAAGAGGACATCTATGAAAGTGTGGGGGCGAATGAGGACAGAAGTCTGCCAGCTCGGTCCTCTGCCCCTCCCCCTCTCCCAACCCTCCCTCCACCCACTTCCAGGTTGCAGGTATTCTTCCCTCCACCATCTTGCCCTGCACCACCTCCCCCAACAGAAGGTAGGAATGGGGTTGGTTAGGTTAACCAAATGTTGATTATTCATGTGCAAATGTTGTTTGAAGGTGTATAAATGGAGGGGTTAAATGATGGAATGGAAATGTTACATGCATGACTGGTAGGAACCGAAGGGTTGAGGGGAATGGATGGTAATCATTGTGGGGTAAAATTAGAAGTTAATGTTTCATTATGGATCATCGTTACAACACTTTTTTGCTGTACATATATCCTTCAATGTCCTCTCATTCGTCAAAATAGGACAACTAAGCAATAAATACATAGGTCCATTTTGTTATTTAGTGGCAAAGTCTTCCTACTTCTTCTGCATCTAATTTGCATTGTAGGAGCTGAAATAAATGAAGATAGCTTTAAATATCTCCACATAAAATGGACTTTGCCACACATACTAAAAACTGTAACTCCCTGTTTGTATTTTCAGGTACTTTATTAAGGTTGGGGTAATACTTTGCAGATTAAAAATCATTGGCACTCACATGTGAAGGTAAATGAAAAGCATGCTTGCTGCCAAAAGGACGTTGGTGAATCTCATATGTAGAAGCATCATCTTCACATTTAAAATTTTTGCTCTGTAAATTCTACCTATTCCAAGTCATACCTGTTACTAACAGATACATTGTGTATCTGCACAATGTTGCCTACCTGCACACACACACACACACACACACACACACACACACACACTCCTACATGCAGATGGACAAGATGAAACCTATGAGGACCTTCCAGGTGAATCAACTGCGTAGTGGGAGCACCAGTGATATGTTGTGTATATGCCTAGTAATAACCTTATGTTAGAAATTTGAATGTGCATATAAATGTGTTATGTGCCATAAAAAATCTTATCTGAATATTTATAGCCCTGCCTGCAATAGTGGGAATAAGAGTGGAGGTGGTGAAGAGAATGTGTGTCGAGGGTGAATGTGCAGTGAGAAAGTAGATAAGAATCTAGTTATACCAACATGATTAATTTTTTTTTTCATAAATTACATCATAGATTGAAGAATACCTGGATACGAAACGCGTCACGTGATCATTGAATTGTCAATTGTAGGCGGCGGACCCTTTGAAGTGAACTGTGTTTCGGTTAACCCTTTTGTAGATTACGCTTTTCCCCCTATTTTCACTGCTGTTTAAGAGAAAAATCGAGATCTTAGGCATTCTTCGTACTCCCACTGATCTTGCTTTCCAGGTTAGTGACTATTGTTCATGCAATTCACTAAGCACACTCTACGTAGGTACCGTATCTATCATTTCCGCCTCTTCGGAACATATATCTCAACTTAGAGATGCTTCCAACCATTCATTTCTAAAAGCAAAGCATTATGCTATTCCCTCTGTGGAACGAACGTATAGCCGTTGTAAGGGGCTTTAGCATGTGGGTACAACTGCCTGGTGAACAGGTCGCGGACCCATCGTGTTTCGGAACATAGTGTGTGAGTTAGACACACGCAACAAAGTCCAAATTAGTTTTTCAATGTTCAGAAAGAGTTGTTCTGTGGAACGCATACAGCCAAAGGTGGACCAACGTTATGCAAATGTCTTATAGAAGTTATAGTTGTGCGGGTTATTTTCATTAAATCGTCCCTAGACCGATATATGTTTCGGTACATCTCTTGCACGGTCAGTGCAAGCTAGATAGCACTTAGACACATCTACGCAGTTACAATGATCAGTTGTAGGGAATGCACTTATAGTACTTAAAGTTGTGTAGTAGCTGATTGAACAAATGCCTTGTAAGTGCGATTGATGATCCGACTGCAGACCAATGACACAGAAAAAGTGTTTCCAAATAGGCGGCAATTCCATCAAACGTGTCTGTTTGAAACATCTGTAAGCTCTCTCTCTAGCTGAATGTGCTTTTATTCTTGGGTGATGTAGACAAGCTAGAATAGCCGAACGTAACCCGGCCACAGCAAAATCAATTGAAAGCAACGGACCAACGGTATCGGAAGTTGTATAACCAACTCGTTAAGAGGATCTGTTTTGGCCTATGTTTCAGGTATGTTACTGTCCGTAATCGTCTCCTGTATCGCTCGTATTACGGCAAGTCACAACTGAGTCAGTTTCGGCCCTTGGTAGGCTATCTCTATATAAGTTTATTACACCAAATGTGTCACGTGCCGAAACGCGGATCATTTCTAATTATCTCCGCGTTTCGTATCCAGGTATTCTTCTATCTATGATTACATCAAGCTGATATTTTCATCATATGAATATAGAATTATAATACATACATAGAATAATTAATGAATTAATATGTGTCACTGCCCTCAAAAACTGATTAAGAAAATGTGGAAACTGATTTAAACAATGTGGCACTGTTGTGTATACAAGCATGGGGCATAACACAACTGATTAAAGTGTGATGTGGATGGGGTATTCATAATGGCATTTATAGTTTGACATAATTTATTAATGGTCCCTTAATGTCATAATAATTGTGGATTCTATTTATGGTACTCCAATGGCTCCCAGGGGTAAGAGGAAGAAGGATAAAGACGTAAGCATACTTGTACTTAAGCTCTGAAATTGGTTACACACGGATAGTGTTGCAAAATGTTGCTAGCCGGAGAGAGTTGCAGGTGTGTTGCTGTTGCTCCTGATAACTGATAGTATTGTGGCTAGCAAGCAACACTTCTTGATACTGAAATATTATAATGGAGACCATGCCAGATACTCTGCAATATTGTTTACATGCTACAATTAATATGATTACAGCATTATGTGGAAGATTAGGCACCACTGCATGCAACTATTTCATTCCCCCATGGACATCAGCAAAAGATCTGGTCCAGTTGCTGAACAATGATAACCACTAAACCATAATACTCGTAATAAGTATGGGCGTAGGTCTAAGCACAAGCATAGATATTTAAAGGTAGCCTATTGAGATAGACTGTTTCATTTATTTAGCACAACTGTTAATGAAAAGCTATCCATAGGATTGGGAGACTGCTATTGTGACTTGAAATTTTGTATAGGCGCCTTGCAATTCACTCAAACACAATTCCAGCTGTCGCGGAAGTTTTAGTTTAGAGCACGTGTATGCCTGCCCGATGTTCTAGACTGCATGGCGCCGCACCGTCTGGCACTGCAGCCTGTGCCTAGTCGTTTTCGCACATATACTATTCATCGTGTAAGGCACCGCCCCTTAGCTATGAAATTTAATTTCTATTTGGCAGGGGGGGGGGGGGGGGGGGCAGAACCCGCACAGTGTTTAAAATACGAGTTATGACGTCATGATGTAATCCATCTGTACATGTACCCCTAGCTGGGCGGGAGGGGTGCTCCCCTACCGCACCCTTCCCGGAGCGGCTTCACCTACGGGTTCGCCCGTCCCCCTCTGTACCAAGGACTACCGGTGTAGGAGCGATATGGGTACCTGCTGAATCAGGCAAAATGATTCAGTGTGAAGTTTGCTACCAATGGTACCACTATGAATGTGCATCGTTTGTTGTGCTTGAAAGACAAATAGTTTCTGAGTTTTTGTCTTATATATGCATATCAGTACATAGTTGCTATCTAAAAGTCTAAAACTTCAATGGCTAACCTCAGGTACCGTTCGAAAATTACATGTAGGCCTACTTGCTACATGTAATTAGTTTCAAGACACACCCTATTTCTACTTATAAAACCATGATGGATCTGCATGATATTTATTTCTTGCGGCGGCCCTATCGGAGCGGGAATCTTACACTCATCGATGCGTCACCGCTTCACATGCAAAGTATGGAAATCGTAGGTCATAAATTTGGACAGAGACGGCCACCTCTCTCCGTTACCATTAAAAGCATCCTTAGTCGTTATCCGGACGGGCAGATATTCAAGGTAAGCTATTTCTGCGCAGCGTACGCGCGAAGTGTTAAAGCTCTGAATGTGGCTGCCTCTGCAGGAGATCATTCAAAATGCGGACGACGCAGGGGCTCGAGTGGTTCGCTTCTATCTGGACCACCGCCAGCACGGACAGAGAACCCTCGTGCACCCCGATGTTGCCAGGTTTCAGGGACCCGCCCTGTTGGCTTACAACGACGCCCAGTTCAAGGAAGAGGACTGGCAAGGGATCCAGAACCTGCAGCTGAGCAACAAGGCGGAGAACCCGTTCAAAGTCGGAAGGTTCGGCATTGGGTTCAACTCCGTCTACCACATCACCGGTTAGTACGTCCAGTGCAGTTCCCTGCATATTTGTGCTACATGTACGTCGCGTCTAGTAGAACAATTTATATTTAAATCTCACCTTCCTATACTTATAAGTCATGCACGTGATATACTATGTACAGTACAATGAAAAATGAAAGGCAATATAGTACAATAAAATAGTACAATAAAAGCCATAGATGGGCGTGTGTTCAAGAACAATACATGTATGTAGCTGTCAAATACTAGTCTCGCGAGCCATGACGTAATAAATGAGAGATTACAGTACGTCTGGAGACTTTCGCCAACATTTCATTTGGTAGCGGCCAAATTTGGCCGGCACCAATCAGATCGCAGCGGTCACATGACTATCTATGAATACATGCTGTGTCTGTGTGGGCAGCTTTGATCAGGCGCCAGATTTGCGGGCATATGGGTAAGCTGACACACCTTCTTGTGGGTACTAAATATATTCTTGGCATGTGACTTGGATGATAATTACATTCCTGCTGCTTTGGCGAAAGTCTCCAGACGTAATATCACGTCATGGCCCGCGAGACTACTCAAATACCACCTTCCAAACATGTTGGTTCCGAATTTTAACAATTTCTACAGAGTGCATGAGTGATACCACTCATATGTAGGCCTTTGCAGTAACAAGTTCACGTTTTAAGGAGTCCATTAGAACTATAGCTATGATCAGGGACAAGAAGAGGCCACACCTTACATGAGCAGTATGCATCACAGGGGCTGAGTGATTTTGTACATTGTTCAGACCGCCTCTGCCAACTGTTCCTTAATATGCTAGCTGTCATGGTGGTACATGCATTGTGTAGCTAATAAGAGGAAGACATCTACTATGCAATTCTTTTCACTGGCACTACTTTCCACTGCAATTGAATGTCTGTATGACACATCTTGCTTAACTTCAAATAACACATTGCCCCTTGGTTTTTTTTTTAAAGTAAGAAGATGTTATTTTGCATCTGATTGCCCCTATCAGTGTGGTGGCCATTGCCTCTAGCTGCTGTGGTTATTGCACCTCCTCCCCCCCCCCCCCCCCCCCCCCACCCAGCTGGTGTGGCTATTGACCCTTACCAGTGGGGCTATTGCTGTGGTTATTGCCCCTAGCTAGTGGGGCTATTGCTGTGGGTATTGCCTGGTGTGGCCTGTTACCCTAGCAGAGAATACCAGTGCAGCCTTTCTGGGAGAGATGACTATCATTATTGTGCATTTGTATTCTTAGAATCAGTGCAATACATAGGCTTTTCCTCCCAAATATTGTCATGCTGGAAGTCAACTACGTACATATTGACACTGCAAGACGAATATGGTTATACCAACAAGTTATGACAATTGGGAAAAGCGCACAATAGTTATAGCAACTGTGGTAACTACCATAGAAATTGGTATAACTGGGGGGGGGGGGGGAACTACTGATAAGATCCTTAGATAACTAATGTGCCATTGCATACTGAACTACATGTATGTTATAACTTGCAAGCGGAGAAACTTGTTATAACCATGTTAGGCTTGCAATGTGAATCACTCAAGTGATGCAATTGTTTTGTACAGCCATTTGTCTTTGTAAAAATCATGTCACTACTGGCACCCTTTGTTGGTGTATACCTTATAAGGGTGTTCAGTATTGGATGAAGTGACCTGTCCTTTGGGGGCACCAGGTGCTATGCTGAACGGAATAGTGTTATCTGAGTGACAGTGAGGGAGAGGGAAGGGTTGAGATATAATACCTCCAACTTTAGCTTGTTAATGATAGATCGACCACACACCTACATGTAGGCATTCCATTGTGACTTCTGGTCCTCGCATTCAATGGTGTATAAAACTTTCGACTTGAATAATGTAACACTAAAACATTAGACTTCATTTTCCATTCGCTTTGGAGATCATTTAACCATTCGCTCTGTAGATATCTGTTCGAGACGGAGGACCATGTAAAAATTACCCACGATCTTTATGACAAAGAGCATAAACATTGGAAATCGTGTGTGTTTGGCAATAGGAGGTGAAATTCTATCTGTCTAAAAAGCAGCTTCAAGCAAGGTTTTTTTCGTATATTGAAACAACTAAAGTAAATTCGGGGCGTGCCCCAATCAGAGCATACATAGCAGCTGGTGTTGTTTTCTGCCACCATAGCCTTCTTTGCTGTATTGATTATGTTTATTTCAAGCATTGGTGTTTGTTCATTATTTGGAATAAAGTGATTTGCAACACCTAGATGTAGTGGTTGGCCTATCATTAAGATCATATCATTTCCAGAAAGTGTAATGGTCAAGTCCCAACTTAAGGGTTAGAAAATTATTAGGAAGCACATGAATAATCAATCTTACATAAGAAAAGTGTTACAGTAGCACAGTACAATGTGCAATTTACCAATCCTTGCTAGAGATCTACTTTAGCTGGAATGTGGTATTTGAAGATAAATCAATCATCTACCCACCCCAATGAATACGTTTACTGCTTCTTTTGCACATACATGTACATTTGATTGTTTGAAGCTATTTATGATAGCCTATGAAGATGACAAAATTCATCAGCATCTCCCTAGGCATAACTTCTTCTAGTATATGTACATAGATGGGACATTTTAGGGTTCATTGGAAAGCTCCATCTTTTTGTATATCCCCTTTTGTATTTTTGAAATCAGTAAAGTCATGGACCCTGTGCAGGGTGATCTAAGTCTCAAAATATGCTCAGATAGCTGTTCTATATGTAGCTAGTATTGTAGTGTCACGTATCATACATCACGTGCCCTTAACTACTATACACAACTACAATATCGGGAACCTACGTTAGTAGTTTCTATGTAGGATTTGAAGTGTTGTGAATACAATTAGCAAAATACCCGATCCCATTATTGCCAATGTACTGCAGAATAACCCATGAGACCACATGCACAATGGCTAGAGGTAGCAAAGGGAGGCAAGAGTCAACCACCATACCCTAGAGCTAGGCTGGTGGGACCCCACCTTGTATGATGCTGTTAGGTATGTATATGTATAATGCAGCCATTGGAGCTAAAAATTAATTATTATTCATTTTGTATTGGTGTCTGATTAATTACACACTCGTACTACAACCGTGCTAAGCTTCCATACTGTCAGCAACAACAACTGCCTTGTAAGGCACTTCTAAAACCCTCCTGCTATCATCTATTGTGCTTGCCATTGGCTCATCTTCTAACCTCCGAGCCTCAACTTGAGCTGTACCGGAACCAGTCATACCTATCACCTGTTTGTCACTGGATGTTGTTTTCTTGATAAACATTGTGATGTCTTGAATGTTGCTGCTTCTTTCCTTTTTCTCCTTTTTTTTCCTGGCATACTAGTACACATGTGTAAATGAAGCTGAAGAATAAACAATAGTGATGTAAGGCAATGATTATTACTATTTGTACGTACGTACACGTAGATTTTGATTTTCCTTGTACATACGGGTATGTAATAAATACAGGTTGATTTTAATCAACAAATTGAAAAGTAGGTGAAGGTGACCTCACTTTGGGGAGGAAGGGGTTTATTCGAACCCATTGACCACCCCCTGCGTATACCCATGAGCACATTATCTAACTCCTTCCAATCCTGCTGTGCAACTATTTGTTCTACACTAGGAAGCAAATGCCTTTTTTTTTGCATCACTCCTGAAGTTCCTCTTAAACCTTTGGTCGTGGCATGTTAGAGTAAATGCTGTGCATCATCTCTTTGCATCTGCATCAATTGAGTCCACCGTCACCAAAAGGCCCAATGCTTCAATTGCAGGATGACCTTTCTGCAGTCCATGCACAAGTTTCATGCTTAACTGCCACTCCCCCATTCCTCCTTAATGACACGGTACGTATTTAAATTCCAATGGTTGCACTGCACAAATGGGTGTGCAAAAGGGCGCATAAAAGACGCTAGAGTGACTGCTCTGGGAATTTCCACACATAAGTCATGACTAAATGGCAAAAGGTTGGTCGATTTGCACTCCTGCTGTTTCGTGTTACTTTTAGGTTGAAAAGCAAATAGTGGCCTGCAAGTACTTGAGAACTAGCCAAAGTATGAACCACCTTGCGAATTGGTATCCTCTCTATGCATACAGAATATAAGCAGCAATAATACTGAAGGAGGATTAAGCTACATGTACCTTCTCCAAGGGCTCTAGCTTCCATGTGGGGTGTGGCCTACAGCAGTGTTAATAATAATCCCTGACAGACTTGATAGCCTTGTGTTAAACCACACAGAGCTTTTGGTCATCAGGATCTTCATCTCCCATGTATACCCCCCTATAAGAGAGTACCGGATAAAAATAAATAAGTTCATACATGCCGTGATTACACATTCATGCTGGAGCCATGATGATAGGTACAGTACAGAAGTAATCACGCATGTTTGTGATGAGGGGACCAAGGACAGGGTTGACAGCATGAGGTCTAGCATCATGTTCAGAAGCATGGTGTTGTCTGGCCTTTTGGACTAACTATCATCTGGAATAAGAACCCGCCTGGCATCATTTAGAATGCCTTTGAAGGCATCCTTCTCCTGCTCAGACTAAAACGTCATGCCGAGGGTTAACTGAACTTCGGTTGTCGCAATTGACAATTGTAAACTATCACACTAGCCAGTCCAATTACATGCCAAAATCCATAAAAGAAATGTCTAGTTTTGTGTATTGCATAAACCATCATGCTCCAAGTACTAAGTCATGTTCACAGATGCCATATTTGGCTGGTTTGGCAAGTTAAAAAATTGAGCAGTCTGAGCTTTTTTATGCACCGTTTCTTCCTTTAAGGTTCCTAATAAACTGACCAACAACCTTCAAGTGACATTGTGTCGGACCCCTCAATATCCAGGATGACTTCATGAGTTGACCCGTGAAGTAATCATTGTAACACAGTGCAGGAGGAATTACAGTAACATCAGCCCCTGTGTCTAGCTTGACCTCTTAACTGTGCTAATTGCTCATTGGTTTCAGCCCTCCAAACTGACACTCTCAAAATGACCCCTTTTTGAACACCGAGAGCAAGTTGTGTTACGTGCAGGGCATTGCTGACATTTGCAACACGAGGTTCTACCACACCAACTAAATCTCCCCTTTTTAGCACTACCATTCCTCTGGTTGCCCATAACTGCAATGCTTGGCCAGGCTGTAAAGAGTTAACACAAAGGACTCGACAGATTCACCTAATTGCGGGCCTCTCTTATTAAAATGCATCCTCTTGAAGATTACATTTTGCCGCTTCACAAAATGGTTCTCAAGACTTGTGAATAGTTCTCTTGTTCTTTTCTCGTCTTGTTGAGTTTGAATGAGCAAAGAATGCCCTTTGCTGCATCCCCCCATACAGTGCTCACTTAGTTAGGTTCAGGCTTCCCAGACAGTCCAGATGACTGTCTGAAATGTTTGACCCTTCAAATCCATTTAGGCCATTCCTCAGGTCTAGAAAAATTGAACTGTTCTGGTGAGGTAACTTTGAAAACTAGCCATCACACTTCACTGCGGCCCCATGTAATATCTCGTATCAAGATTAATTAATAATCTTATAACATGTGCCCTTAACTACTACAATATACCAGCACAAGTCCAATTACTATTGCAACGAAAAACACTGAAGTCTAAGAAGGTTGGCCATTTTTCCATAGATTACATTGCAGTGAAAATCATCAGTGTTTGTATGACTGCACAAAGTATTCTGAGCAGATCTATGAGACTTGAGAAATATCAATTGAAAGCCCATTTAGTTGCCCCCCCTGACCTCCCCGTGTTCATCGTGAAAAATCAGGTGATAGTCGTGATGATATATAATGTCGCAATGGAGCCAGGGTCACAATAGGACCCAATTGCTCTAAGGTTTAGTGTACGTGGCCTAAATGTATCATTTCCAAGTACATTATATGTGGGTTATTGACTGGTGCAAAGGTTAAGATAAACGTATGATCTGTGTCACCATGATGGTTTTAAAAGCACGCCTTTATGTGCGTTGGGGGTGGGGGATGAGGAAAGGAGGACAACAATACTGTGCAAAAATACGTTTTCAAGATCTAAATCATTTTCTAAAGTCTCCTGATGAAAATTTTTTTTTTTTGTATTGTCTGTTGTAGCTAAAAATTTATATCGGCTTGTATAGCTAATATAATAATATAATAATAATAATAATAATACATTTAAAAATCGAAAATGTTTAGGTCCTTGAAACTTTATGAGTACATAATAATCATTGTGTATTGATGACTTCGAAAGTGATACAGAACCTCAACTGGTACACTAATAACTGTACTTTAACAACCTTGTTGCCTTCATACACTAGATCTTCCTGTGATTGTCAGTGGAGACAGGATGGCTTTTCTGGAACCGCACGAAAAGATATGGAGAGAAGAGTCTGGACAGTATTTCAAACTATCTGAAGTGAGATCAAAACCAGACACTGTTGCTCCTTTTGATGGAGTGTGTGACTTCTCACCAAGCATAGCTGAATACAGTGGTACTATTTTCAGATTTCCATTACGCAATGCTGCTTCAGATCTTTCAGAACAGTTGTATGACCTAGATAAGTTGAAGGCTCTATTCAGTGCTTTGAAATGTGAGGGAAAGCACCTGCTCCTGTTTCTGCGTTCTGTAGACACAGTCGAGGTTTATGAGATAAATCCAAACGGCCAACAGTCCCTGAAATTCAAGACCAGTATTGCCAGCGAGGTGCGAGATGTCGTCTATGAAAAAAGAAAGATCTTCCTGCAGACTGTGCAACGAGAACATGAGGTCAACAAATATGGCATCAGGAAGTGCATACCCCTCACATTGGACTTCAATGTCACTGTGGTAGATGATGTGATCACAATGCATCACTGGACAGTGGTCAGCCAGGTAGGATCAAGTAATGAAAGGGTCCTTCAATGCGCTTCTTGTTATCAACTGATGCCTTGGGTGGGGGTAGCAATGGAAACAGGGGAATCACAGAGGCAAGCTAAGGAGGGGCGTGTCTTCTGCTTTCTTCCAATGCCCATAGAAGCCTCATCTCCCCTTCCCATTTATGTCAATGGCACCTTTGGTCTCAGCGATGATCGCAGAACATTGAAGTGGCAGAGTAGTGAGAGACAGAATGACAAAGCTGCAGAATGGAATAAGGTCCTAGTGAGTGATGTGGTGCCCCCGTGTTATGCCCTGCTCATCAGGTATGCCATTGACAGTCTCCAGATGCCTTACACAGATGTGTACAACATCTGGCCTGATGTGGCTGTGGTGAGGGGCACTAAATGGGAGCCACTCCTCTCTAGCTTGTTCAAAACTCTCATCTTGTATGATAGAATTATGTGGACACACAATCCCAAGGACATTCCTAGCCCGACTCTGACCCAGGGGGAGTGGATTTCCATCAGTAAAGCTACATTTATTCCAAATAGGGAGACTCAGAACTTAGCACAGTTAGCACAGGTGCATAGGTCTCTATATAACTGTGGTGTGAAGCTAGTGGAAGCTCCTGCTTCTGTGCACAATGCACTCAGCTATGTTGGTACCTCCACGATCAGCCTGACCCCAGCACTGGCTAAGGAGAAACTGAAAGCTAACTATACTTGCTACCAAAATGTTGACATTGTCAACAAATTTGAATTGCTAATGTACTGTACTTCTGATAACCAGTACAATACTTTGATAGGCTTAGAGCTACTTCCACTGGATAACAACACCTTCACAGCCTTTCAGCAAAAGACTTATTATGGCCAACCAATCTACATATGCAACTCTTACTACCCTAGAGAGCTATTTCCTAACAAAGGCCATGTTATTGTTAGCTGTCAAAGAGCTGAAGTACTGCAAGAGCTTACCAAAGTTGCCTCCTCTGGCCAGACCCAGGTTCAGGTGATGGAGCTGACTTCAGCCATCCAGTCGATCAAGCAGTGCTTTCCCTACCAATGGCAGCAGCAGCAGGAAGTGACAGTGAGCATCACAGACCCATCATTTCCAGCCACCTGGTTCACTACCTTCTGGAAGTGGGTCCAGCCCCATGATTTAAATCTCTTTGTCAACGAAATAGTGATTCCTCTTGGCAGAGAACCCTCCTCATGTGTGCACAATTTTCGAGTCACCAGACTATCCTCCAAGTCACCAATCCTATACATGACCAATAATGACAACCTAAATGAACATTTATTATCAGGGCTTCCAAAACTTCCCTTCAAGATTACCAGCACACAGGCTCATCCACACCTTGCTCATAGACAGCTGGACACCTATGTCAACAGACCTACACCAGCAGGCATACTGGATGCTCTGAGCAACAGCTGCAATGAACAGCTGTCCAAGCTGCATGGCTCCAACCTCACTAACAATGAAGCATATCAGCTGTGCGTACTGCTATCACAACAGACTCAGCTTTCCTCTCACAGGTACAAAGTCCTCCTTAACCTCCCGATATTCAGCAGCCTCAACCAGACCTCCTCGCTCTGCAATGTGTCCACCTCTGCCCAGGCCTCATGGGGGAAGAAGGCACTGGTACAGCCACAGGAGCTGCCCCTCAGTGCTAAACACCTTCCAGACAGCCTCGTCATCTTCCTACCTTCATCTCACCAGCTACCTCTTCTGAAGCTCCTCTCTGACCATGTGCAGGTCCCCACAGTGATACAGTTTATTCTGAACACTGTTTTCCCAATGATATCACAGGGTGCATATAAGCCTCTATCCAGTGTGGATGCCATCATGTCAGATATCATTGTACAGTTGTCCACATGGAAGTGGAACTATCCAAATGATATCCCTATCCTCCTCAAGTCTGTATCTGAGCTTCCCTTCTTACCTGTGGATGGGAATGTGTCCTCACAGAGGCGACGCCCAAAGGATCTGTATGATCCTTCAAATAGTGAGCTTCAGGCCCTCTTCCAAGGGGAACAGGTGTTTCCATGTGCCCCCTTTAATGGGCAGAACCATCTGCTCCCCCTCAGGGAGTGTGGCCTGATGTCTGAAGTCAGTCCACAGGCTATAGTGAACATCATTACTTCAATTGGCCTTCCCTCATCTGCACGTCCACACCAGGTGGACCCTGTAAGGTACAGTAGGGCTAAAGCAGTCCTTATTTACCTTAGCAACCATCCTATTCCAAATGAAGAACAGCTAGCAAAGATGACAACGTCCCTCAGCTGGCTCCCTATTAACAGTACCCCGCCTAACTGCTACCCACCATGCCTACAGTGGAAAGGAGCAGAGTATAAGTCTCATTTCAGCTCTTTAGATTCATCTTTTGCACCCAGCTCAGAGACACGTGACCTCCCACTAATCCTGGGGTCACAGATGTTCATCACTGATGGTCTTGTGCCTGCTAACTTGTTGGGTAACGTCAATGTAGAGTCTCTGGCACCACTGGTGGTAGCACACTTCCAAGAGGTCATAGTTCACCATGCAGACATAGCTCCACCATGTTTGGAGAAGATGGTCCACCTCATATATCAATATCTTAGTAAGCAGACAGCTGTCAGCACCCTGCTTCAGACACTTCCTCCATGGGTCTACATAAAGGGAAAGTTTGTGAGTCCCAAGGTGGTTGCAATTGAAGGAAACAGCTCCTTTCTTCAAGATCTTACTCCATATGTGTACACACTTCCTGAAAACCTTGCTTCCAAATACCAGTCCTTGTTCACACACTGTGGAGTGGAAAAGTCCCTGACACGCAGACAGATATGTTCTGTCCTGGAGATGATGCAGAGTAGTGGGGGGAGTGAGGTGAGTCCTGAGAGGGCCTGGCACATTGTGGTGAGCATACTGAACTGGCTGACAAGCAATGGAGAGGAGATGGCCCAGTTGGATGAAGGGGAGGCACTGTACGTCCCCATCGAGTGTGACTCCAAGGGACCACGATTGGAAGACTTCACCAAGGTCACCTACAGTGACAATGAGTTCCTTCGTAACATCTTATCTGCTTCTGGACAGGAAATGCCACATGTCTTCTTGGATCACAGGGTGACCTCCCTGGCCCACTGCCTGCACCTCTCCCCTCTCAGTGATCGCATGAGCATAACAGAGGATGCCTTTGAAGATGCAGGGCAACATGAGCCACTTACAGTGAGGCTGAAGAATATCCTCAAGGAGTACAAAGATGGCCTCACCATCATCAAGGAGATGCTCCAGAATGCAGATGATGCTGGGGCCACAGAGCTCAACATTTGCTATGATGGCCGCACCCACACCACTGAACGCAAGAGCCTCTTCTTCCCTGACATGGTGGACAGCCATGGCCCAGCCCTTGTCATACACAATAACTCCACCTTCACCGATGATGACTTCCGTAACATCACAAAGCTGGCAGGTGCCACAAAGGAAGGTACACCCCTTAAGATCGGCAAGTTTGGTGTGGGGTTTTGCTCAGTGTACCACATCACAGATGTGCCTTCCTTCATCAGTCGAGACTATCTTCATATATTTGACCCCACACTCAAGTACTTAAAGGGAGCAGTAAATGACTTCACAAAGCCAGGAAAGAAATTAAACCTCTCTCATCCAATCCTTCGGGCCTCCAAACAACTCCAGCCATATCAAGGACTGTTTGGTTTCAACTCCCAGCAGTCTTTCAATGGGACGGTGTTCAGACTACCCTTCAGGACATCCCCCAGTGAGATCAGTAGTACCATGTACAGCAAACACACCATTGATGAAATGGTGTCTGACCTGAAGAGGTGCAGTAGTGAGCTTATCCTCTTTCTGCGCCATGTCACAAAGATCACCTTTTGCTCCATTGAAGCCAACAGCTCCACACCATGCATCCTCGTGGAGATACAAAAAACCTCACAGCAATATGGAGGAAACCGCCTGTTGACAATTACAACCAAATATGATGGAGGTTCCTCTTCATCCAAGATCTGGCTTGTATGCAGCTCGGAGGAGAATATATCAGGCAAGCAAGGGACTGGTTCAGTGGCCTGCTTACTTGAGATGCATGATGGAGGATATAAAGTCCAGAGGTGTATTGGAGAGACCTTCTGCTTCTTGCCCCTGTCCAAGAGTACTGGTCTCCCAGTACATGTTAGTGCCAACTTTGCTGTGATGACCAACCGCACAGGCATCTGGGCAGAGGATAACCACACACCTCATAGCACTAAAGAATCCCAGTGGAACGTTAGTCTGATGGAGACAGTGATCCCACAGGCATACCATTCCCTGCTCGAGGCTCTGAAGGGACTGGAGCAGGAGGGTAAGTTGGCTGGCTATGTCTTTCATTCCCTATGGCCTCTGGATAAGGAGCTGGAGCAGCACCATCCTTGGACTGCCTGCATAGCTGCTCTGTACAAGATGATCTCAGCAGGGCAGCTCATGCACTCTTACAATATCTCACAGTGGTTGACTGTTAAGGACAGCAGGTTCATTGCTCCTGCCATCTTTGCTGTCTCCTCTGCTCATGCAGACACTCCTCCTTGCATTGTGGAGGCAATTGAAAAGCTTTGCCTTCCAGTAGTGGACCTTCCATTGGACCATCGTGAGTGCATTGTACAGCTGGAACAGTCTATCATCACTGAGCAGATGTTTGCTGAGATATTCTTTCAAAACATTGGTCTCCTCCAAGACATGCAGGAATGCAGGAATGCAGTCTTGGTAACCTTGTTGGAGGTGTTTGCAGTGGAGATTGGGAAGGGCACAGAGCGAGAGAGGACTTTGAAGTGTGCTCTCGAGGGGCACAACTGTGTGCCATGTACTCCAAATGGAGCCACTCTTAAGAAGTGCTGTGAGCTGGTTCATCCACAGTCTGAGTTTGCAGCCATGTTTGACAATACTGATAGCATGTTTCCAAGCATAGCAGCTTTCGAAAGTAGTCTTGCAAAACAAGCTATGCAAAAGCTTGGTCTTCATTATGACTCAGTGCCTTGGAAGTTTGTTATAGAAAGGGCTCAAACTATTGGTTCACTCTATAAGATAGATCGTGACAAGGCTCTGAAAAGGGTTGAATACATATTGCAAAGCATCCACAAGAACATGGCTATTTATCCCAAAGGGACAGTTCCAGTTGAAGCTAAAGGTCTGGCAGCTATCCAATTCTTGCCGGTCAAACAAAAACCAGATGTGAGTGGATACCCATTGCCCTGGTTTGGTGAAAGCTGCCCTCCTCTCCGCTTAGGCAAGGACTTGGTCACATTTGGACCAGATACATCAGCGTCATATAATATTGAATTGATTGCTGGCTCTAGTATTGCTATCTTCCAATGGAGTTTCCCTGATGGATGTGTAATACAACTGCCAGCAGATGTTTGCACTCTTCTCCAAATAAGGTCTACTCCATCATGTGCTGAGGTCATGGCCCATCTCAAGCAGCTGATAGCTACAGTATCACAATTAGATTCAGATGCTACAATTATCTCATCAGTGCATTCAATCTGTGATGCTGTTTATAGCTTCTTTGATCACTTCTTGGGCTCTAAAATCCAACTGACTGGATCTGAGATTGATGAAATGAGGACTTTGCATTGCATCTGGACTGGAAAAGAATTTATATGCCCAAATATGGTAGCAAAGAACTGGGCACTTGATGGGCCGTACTTGTTTAAAGTTCCCACCATTCTGCTCTACAGACAGAGACTTGTAGGATTTCTCCATATTCAGTCATTATTCACCATCAATGATGCCTTGGGAGCACTCAAACAGATGGCTGATGACTTTGGAAATGAGCCTGTCAGTGAAGTATGCCAACAGGTAATAAGTAACATCATACCTCTTCTTCTTGAGGGGAAGACGGAAGGTTTGAATCAAACAGTGATGCTCCCAGACCAGACATATGTCTTGCATGATGCCAACCAGTTGGCCTTCAATGATACACCATGGTGTGAGGCTGGTGAAGGTACCATATTGCTACATGATAACATTCCTAGACCTTTGGCTCTGAAGCTGGGAATAAAAACTGTACGAAGTCTGATTGTTGAGAAGTATGCATCACTTTTTGAATATACAGAAGATGCAGAGGCCTTTGGTCAAGATGAACCTCTCACCAGAAGAATCCAGAACATTCTGCAGGACTACCCCAATGATGAGACAGTCCTCAAAGAACTCCTACAGAATGCAGATGATGCCAAGGCTAACAAGATGTATGTCATTCTGGACAAGAGAAAGCACGGGGAAAAGGTATTTAATGAAAAGTGGAAGGACCTTCAAGGACCTGCTCTGCTTGTCTGGAATAGCTCTGTATTTAAACCAAGTGACATTGAAGGAATACAGAAGTTGGGTTTTGGGGGCAAAAGGTCAGATGCTGAGACCATAGGGCAGTATGGAATTGGGTTTAATGCAGTGTACCATCTAACAGACTGTCCTAGTTTTGTGTCCAATGGAGAAACAATGTGCATCTTTGATCCCCACTGTAAGTATGCTCCAGGGGCCAATGTGATAAAGCCAGGGAGACGATTTGATAGATTAAATGATGGATTCTGGCAGAAGTTTCCCGATTTAGCATCTTCCTACCTTCAAGAGGGTTTACAAAATTGTTCCCAAGACCTCAAAGATGAACTGAAAGGTGGATCACTGTTTAGATTTCCTCTTAGACGCACACATGAAATGGTTACTACCTCTTTGATAGTTCCGCTGCAACCTAATGGATCAAAACCTCCACCATTGGATGCTGAAAAGATGCAGAAGGTACTTGAGAAATGGGCCCCCTGTATGAAACAGTCCATGTTCTTCCTCAACAATGTCACAGAGATCAAATTCTTTGTCATTGAAGCAGACAGCCACCACCTAGATGTCACTCACCACTTCAGCACTCGTGTGGATCAAGCTAGTATGAGACAGCTTGATGAGTTCAAAGGAGCTGTACATGACTTCACTTCTGTTTCTGGAAGTGAACCCAAAACAGTTATGTACACACTTCATCTCTGTGAAACAAAAGTACAGGGGGAGAGTACAAATAAGCAGAGAAAGGAGAAGAAGATTGAGGAAAGGTGGTTGATACAGCAAGGGATAGGGGACATTGATCAGGAGATGCAGAAATGGACCTACATTAAACAGATGAAGCCAAGACATGGTATTGCTGCACCTCTTGACGCAGTGGAGACATTGCAAGGTCAAGTTTACTGTTTCCTTCCACTTCCAATTATGTCCCACCTTCCTGTGCACATCAATGGCCACTTTGCCCTTAACACTGCACGAAGAGATCTTTGGAAGCATACTGACCCAACCAGAGCAAACTCTGATGATCCACGACTCATTTGGAACAGGAACCTCATGTCTGCCATCTCTTCCTCTTACTGCAACTTTCTGGTAGAAGGGCGACGTCATGTCATGAAGCACAAAGAATACTCTACATATGACCAGATGAGAGAGGATTTAGCTCATTATTACTCCTTATTTCCTCATCTTCATCCCCTCAAAGAGGTTTGGGAGGAGTTGGCAAAAGATGTTTACAAAAAGTTAATATACCACAATTCAAGAATTTTGGCTGTTCCTGACCATGAAAGAGCCTGCTTGCTTCTCTCAGCTGATGATGACAATATGGTGGAAGAGCCTACTCCAATGCTATCTGTAAAGTGGCATGCTCTGCACTCAGCCACATCACGTGAACAAGCACACTTCTTTCAAGTAGATACCAATACTCTATACCATCACTCCAAGCATGATAGAAGCTCCAGGTCAGTAGCCAGCACAGCCATTGTACCTTCCAATGGCCATCCAAATACTCAGCTTTCTGGGCAGCCCCAAAGGACTGGGTACCTATGTCTAGAGGGTCGTTCAACTGTGAGCCCTAATGCACAGTCAGTTACGACTGCAGGTGGTGACAATGGTGATGACATCAGGTGTATCCTAGAGATGACAGGTATGGTGATTACATTAGCACCTCACAGCATCAGAGCAGACCTAAGTGCCTGTGGCCTTACTTCTCTGCCCACCACTATAGCACAGACTGTGTACAGCTATTACAGCAATTACCATGACCAGGTACTGCCAGATGGAGGGAAGTTCCCATGTGATGTTGAAGACACAAAGTTCAAGACTGTTGCCAATTTTAAGAGGTTCTTAGAATATATTCTTAACAAACGCAATAATTTTTCCATTTTTGTTGGTGATACTTCAGCATTTCCTGAAGGCCTGCCACTTTTAACAACAGCAGATCAACAGATCAGAAGATTTGATAAAAAGACTCTAGTACTGATGTCAAATTTCTCTGGCCTTTTTCCTCGCAGCCATCATAAATTCCTTCATTCTGATCTTCTCTGCCTGAACATGGAGCTAAACTACTTCCTCACTCCTGCAGATGGGCTTAACTGCAATGATGATTATTACAATTTGAACTTGGATACTATGTTGTGTGAAATATTGCCAGATGAACTGTTGGATGAACAGGCTGAAAGTGAAATGTTGCATGAGGAAAAGTTGAAATCTCTTTGGAAGTGTTTTAATGAGGATCCTATATTCAAATCGTGTCTGGATGTAATAGTGAAGAAATGGGCATTACTGCCCTCCTCGTGCAAGCATCTGTTCTCGACCAGGTCCCCAGTACTTCCCATAGTCGAGCCTTCAAGAGAAGGACCAGGATATAATAGCATTGGTGGTGTTGTTACTCTCCTCCACTCACTTGGAATGTTTTTTGTTGAGCAGTGGTTGCCTCATGTTGCTCATAGGTTTTGCGGTCAAATTTACCAATATAGTAAAGTGCTTCTTTATCTTGTTAGCCTTCATAGAAGGTCTCCAATCAATGCTACAATAAATGGCGTCAAAATGTTGATGGGATATTTCCGGCATATTAATTTTCAGCAGGATCGAGAAAGTACTGACCTTATCAGACAGCTGCCATTCTTCCAAGACATATTTGGCAACTGGACAGATCTAAATGGCAAAACAGTATATGTTCTTCCCAAAAGTATTGAACTGTGTTTAGAAGGTGTTGAGGAGTGCCTGAAGAAAATTGGTGCAGTGTTGCTGGATCATAATGGTGCGTGGAATGTGGTAACACCAGCTGATATAAATGCCACAGAGATGCAAGATGTAGAGCTGTACACAAAGTGCATATTCAGTAACTTTAGCTCACTTAAGGAAGACCAGCGCTACAAACACTTAAAACACATCAGAGACAATCTGTATGATAGGTGTTGTGCTGTACTTAAAATTAAATATCATCCCAGAGACGATCTGTACCACCGGTTTTGTGCATGCTGTAACTTTGTGGACAGCCTGAAAACCCTTAGGTGCTTAGGTCCAGAAAATTCAATTTTAAAACCTGTGAGTGACTTCTGTGACCACAAACAAACTATTTTCAGTGTTTCAAAAAAAAAGTATAATTTTCTTCCAGAGTATTTTACATACACAGAAATTGAAGTAGCTAAGTGGCTTGTATTCTTCAGAGAACTTGGTCTAAAAGTGCACATACCAGAAGAAGATTTTATGCAGCTAATTCAGATGGCAATCAATGGGCAGTGCGACATCCCAATCAATGAAGCTTCCTCTATTCTATTGCATTTTTTGTTTGAATGCTATAAACATTACAGTAGTGGATTTCTGTACAAGGTCTCTGGCATGCCATTTGTGCCTGTTAGAGAGCTGAAGCATCTCACCTGGATTGCTCCGGCATGTGCAGCACCTCATAGGCTTCAGAAGGGGGAGGAGACCACTGACATGGCACCTTTGAGGGGAGCATACTGTGGCAAAGACGAAAACCTTGTTTGGACTATAATGCCAGTCATCACATCTCTATCTTACAATTCAGTGCATGTTTTGAAGGATCTTGGAGTTATGCTTGAACCCCAATTTGAAGATGCACTGAACAATATTGTTCAGATTACCAAGGGTGTGTTTTCAAACAGAGCTCTATTTGAACAGCCATCTCATGAGGTTGTCATCCCTGAGGATGGTAATGACCTAGTAACAGTGATGTCATCAATATTTGCATTCCTTCAATCCGGTATGGATAAAGCAAGCCCTAAGTTGCTTGATTCCCTCAGTACTTTGGCCTGTGTGCCTGTCCATGCACAAATACAACTTGGTCCTACCATACCAGTCCTGGTAAAGCCATCAGAAGTGGTGGCCACTGATGAAGCTAGACAGTACTACCCTTTCCTCCATTGCCTTCCATATAGCCTGTATGCATTCATGGACAAAATTCTCCAAAGGATTGGTGTAAAAAGGACCATTGACCCAGTGCACATGAGGACTGTCTTAGAGATGGCTTACAAGCAGTCAGATCAGCTGCACCTGGATGTCAACACAAAGAGAACAGTGCACACCTCACTGAATACCTTGTACTCACTACTGAAGAAGATGAAGGGAACTGACATCCCCGATATGTCTCCTCTCTATCTCCCTGACCAGAGTGGTAAGCTCTGTGTGTCCACATCCCTGGTCTACTGCGATAATGTCCAGTACTCACACAAGGTTCTGGAGTTCTCCAGAGCTGGGTTGTCCATTTTCCTTCTGCCACCTCAACTGGGTATTCAGGAGGAGGAGTTCTGCAGTCTCCTCCCAGAGGTGGTGAGGCCAAAGTGCATATCAAAGTGCATCACTAAGGTAAGGCATGGGGACTGTCTCCAGGTGGCCACACCCCTAGTGGTCCAGCTACACCAGACGCTTAAAATGCCCGAGCTGATTAAAGCCATTGTAAAGGTCATAGAACATCTGGCAGGAGGTACTGACCTCACCTTGGGGATCCATGATGATCTCACTCGCATTCTTTCCCACATTCAAGTGTCTACTGTTCAGGACCTGAGCCATTCCATCGCCACAGCCCAATCTGCATGTGACATTGGAACTATCAAATTGAAGTACGAGCTAATAGAAGAGTCTGGACACTGCCGGCTGTACATTGATTCAGCTAGACAGTCACAGACATCTATGATCACCTGCAAATTGGTCTGTGATGCTATGAGTGATTTCATAATAAAACATCTGGAATCATTCTCAAAGCAACAAACGTATAATGTCCTGCTTCAGCTAAAGGAATACATCTCCACACTTCTGATGGTCCAGAGACTGGAGGACATTCAAGATGTTCTCCAGACACTCAACCTCAGATTGGATACAAGGGAGCTGTCCTACCATGAGTTAGAACCAAGGCTGGGGGACCCTATACCACTTACCTGGCACCACAGACTTGATCAAGCTCCAGGGAACATCTTCAGGCCCCAGGAGTGGGTTGGATATGAAACTGAAGATGAAAGTATTGTATTTGCCCAAGTTGTTCATCCTGTTGAATCAAGTGATACTGCTGCTGGTGAACTGAAAACCAAATATAGAGTCTACATTACAGAAGATGATGTCACAGGAATTATTGTCAGTTCTCTTTCTCTGTACAAGTTCCTTCGAGGGGCAAGTCGTCCTAATGTTAGCTTCAATGGTATAGAGCAACGTCTTGAGCTATCAACTCAGTCCAACATTCCAAAAGTTGATGTGACTGCCTATGAAGCAATGTTGCAGCTTAGCAAGGAACTGAAAGACGTCTGGCAGCTTTCAGAGAGTGAACGCAAAAGAGCTATTAAGCGCTTCTACCTTGAGTGGCACCCTGATAAAAATCCAGGCAAAGTAGTACTTGCAGAGGAAGTATACAAGTACCTGAGGCAGCAGATCAGCAGACTGGAGAAGGGACTGCCCCTTGAAGACCCACCCATGCAACCTGCAGAATCACCTGCCCCTAAAGTAAATGGCAGTGAGACACCACCTCCAAAATGGCAGCCATATTTCACAGAGTGGGACAAAACAGCACATAGCCACCAACAGTCTGAGAGGAGTGAGCAACAAGGGAAAAGCACAAAGACAGGACCCACACCAAAATGGCAGCCCAATGCAGACCCCTCCCAGGGAAGACTCTGGATCAACCAAGCAGAGGCAGACTGGAAGGTTGTATGTGTCCTTCTTGATCAAGTCTCAGTTGACTCAAGCATCTCCTGTCATGTTTGCTTCCATGCTTATGAGGTGGTGAGCAAGGTGGTGAGAGGGGGACTGATGGCTGTGTGTGGACTGAGGGAGAGGGGAGCTACCCAGGAGAACCTTGTCCACCAAGCCATGGCGCTTGAAGCAGAGGTGCCCAAACTTAAAGGCTGTGTTGTGCATAACGTGGAGGTGCTAGTTAAATATGAGATGTCCACAAGATTTCCTCAGCCTGGACAGCCAACTCCAGTGAACCTGTTCAACCTGGATCATGCCAAGAAGGCAGCCAGATATGCCTGGGCTGTCCTCAAAACTGTGAAAGATGCTGTACTTAAGTGATGAAAAGTGTAGCTGGAACCATAGCAGGGAATGCTAGGACATATGTAACCTTAGAAAGCTTTTAGGATCTAGCTAACTGTTAGATGTTCTACATTTGTATATAAGTTCAGTTGAAAGAACACAGGGTGTGGTGGGAGGGGTGTACCCCAATGACATGGGATATACTTATTAAATATTGTTATCTTGCTAGCATACTACACTAATGACACATAATTCAGCTAGCTTGGCTCAATGCACATGATTGTTCTGTAATATAGACTACTAAAAATAAAAAGTGGAACTGATGTGTTGAAAATTGCAGTTTATAAAGCTGACAATAAACAGACAAGCACAGCCCAAAGTTTTAGTTGTAGACGTTAATGAAGACAAGGACCAAAATTGTTGAAACATTAAAATGTTTGTTAGTAAAGGTTCTTATGTGTTCTCTCACTGCACATTACACATTCACTCTTCACATCCCTCACTATTGCTGGCACTTTTGGATTTGTGGGCTATTAAGGCTTTAAAAAATGCATATACATGCAACAACTTCAAATTTCTAACACACTTGGAAAGTATGCAACATCACTGGTGCTCCCACTATGCAGTTGATTCTCATAGGTTTCTTGTTCATCTGGAAGAGCTTCATATGTTTCCTGTTCATCAATAGTGTGTGTGCATAACAGATATGACTTGGAATAGGTAGAATTTTCAGAGCAAACATTAATGGACTATATTAAATGTGATATTATTCTCCTTATGAGATTAACCGACATTATATCTGTAAGGTATCATCCCAACCTTAATTATGTACCTGAAAATAAAAACAGGGAAACAGTTATGGCTTATAGTATGCGTGGCAAAGTCCATTTTGTGCTTCACATTTTGAACTTCATTAATTTCAGCTCTTATATGCAAATTAGATGCACATTTAAAAAGGTGGGTGGAAGACTTCATCACTAAATAACCTATTTCGTATCAATGAAACAGATCAACATTAATAAAGCTGATGACATTGAATATACAGCAATGGACTTAACCTTAATAAAGTGTATAATTATTATAAATCATACAACAGATATAATATGTATAAGCCATTAATAAAACATGACAAACTGCAACCTAACTAGTAAACTATAGGTTGTGCTGTATACATCAACCGTCTAATAAGAGCTCTGAAACTTTTGCACAGGGTCCTGTCCTTGCAAGAAATGCTCTGGCATTCAAGTGCACAGTGTGCATTTCTGTACTTGTTATTACTAATACTATATGTATTGTGTATTTGTTCATCTAATTTTTCCCCTGTATAGAATAATTATATGATGATGTACCTACCCACTATGCCCAGTGCTTCACATGCTAAACAGGAGGATGGTCAAGAGGGAGGAACTGATGACCTATTCGATGATGACCAGCAACAAGTTCCACCACCACCTCCCAAGTCCTTCCTTTAAACCACCTCCAGTCCCCATTCATCCTTCTGTTGGGCTGCCTCCCATCCCTATCACACGTGAGGAGGAAGAGGAGATGGAAAGAGAAGAGATATGCATGTGAGGAGTGTACATTATGAGTGACAGTGAGGGAAATGTGGGGGCTCTATGTCCTGACGCCTTGTCCTTTTTGTACCACCTTCACAGTGACCCGCCCGGCAGGAGTAAGTGTCCTGGGTTGTTTTTCCACAGAGAAGAGATGTATGAAGAAGGATGTGATGCTGAAAGCAGCTCTATTGCCTCATCCCTTTCTCCATCTGTGTCTTTGTCCCTGTCCCTACAACTCCCTCCCACCTTGTCTGAAGTCCTGGAATCTCCATCGACTTCTCTTTCACACTTCTGCGATTGATCCATTCTCCTTACCTCACCTCTTTACACCATCAGAGCATTGTCAAAGAATTAAGCCAACAGTTGAAGGAGGAAGAGAAGAAGTAGGAGATAGAGAACTGAAGGAATAGAAGAAGGAGGCCATTAAAAAAAAACTGAAATGCCTGAAGAGCCTCAAAGTGAGTCATTTGAATACACTAGTAACATTAATTTTCCTATTTTGGTTGGTAATCACTCCTTCTCATCATACTCCTCTCACATCACATCTCTCAACATGCACTGCTGCTGCACAGCAATTTGCTCTCACCATGGAGACACAGCCACTGTTTGCAGTGGAGCTCCTTCTGGACTATCCCATCCCTACCAAGGAGCACATTGCTGTCACGGCAGGGGAGGTGGTCATGGTTCTTCTAATGACCCATGAAAAGCTGCCCAAAGGGAAGTACATTGTTGAGAAGAGTGATGGAACAGGTGAGGGGTAGGGGGTACACTTTCTACTATAAGAGGGCATGGATTCTGGTGAGTAATGTAACAGGGAAGGAGTGGTAAGGATTGCACAAAGGTAAATGTCCACCTTTTCTGTTTTTACATGTATAGTTGGCTATTTTGATGGAAGACTTTGCCAGAGGAACATGGTAATAATGGTGCAGGGCAAGATGGTGGAAGGAAGAATACTTGCGACCTGGAAGTGGGTAAAGGGAAGGTCCGGAGAGGGGGAGGAACAGAAGATGGAGCTGGCAGACTCTTGTCCTCATTCACCCCCACGCTCTCATAGATGTCCTCTTGAATAGCTTCTTCAGCTTCATCAGGGATGGGCAGGGTTGTGCCCACAACACTGGAGCCCGGGGAAAGATGGTGGAAGAATAAGGTGAAGGATAGAGAAAATGAATGTCTCATCCAGATTCAACTACCTCATCCCCATCTCATGTCTTACTCTATCACATCCCACCCCACCCTCACACAATAAAAAATGAGTTTGTGTTGTGCAGTACCTGACAATGTAATCAGGGGCGGCCGAATGTGTTTTATGGGAAGGGGGGGGGGGGGGGGAGAGATATTCACCTATTTTTTCCTCCATCCTTCCCACCAGTGTCGTGGGCACAGCCCTGTCCATCCCTGATGAAGCTGAAAAAGCTATTCAAGAGGACATCTATGACAGTGTGGGGGTGAATGAGGACAGAAGTCTGCCAGCTCGGTCCTCTGCCCCTCCCCCTCTCCCAACCCTCCCTCCACCCACCTCCAGGTCGCAGGTATTCTTCCCTCCACCATCTTGCCCTGCACCACCTCCCCCAAGAGAAGGTAGGAATGGGGTTGGTTAGGTTAACCAAATGTTATTTGAAGGGTATATATGGAGGGGTTAAATGATGGAATGGAAGTACTACATGACTGGTAGGAACTTAAGGGTTGAGGGAAATGGATGGTAATCATTGTGTGGTGAAGCTAACAATACAGAGATCTGTAAGTCCGTATTCCTGCATGCTATTCTGTGTCTCTTCAACCCTGGCTCACTGGCCACAGGATGTTTGGTGTATCTAACAGACACAGCTACTGGCTATAATTAGGAATATGATTACATCATTATTCGGAAGATTATAGACACCACTCATGACCAACTATTTCATTCCCTCAAGACATAAAAAGCCTGCATGGTCCAGTGCTGAACAAGGATAACCACTAAACCATATTACATATATATGGGTGAATCTGTTGAGTGGACGACACCACAAGAAATGACCAAGGACTATAGAGGAGTTACATTGATGTCACGCGCGTCGTGTATTGTTTAGTTACGTAATAATTATTGTGTCTGGTGCTGTAAATATGTATCACCGTCCGGTTATCGTTTGGTACATCAAGTGATGTAAGACGCGCGTGGCAACTCCTAGACCTGAAATTATATATATGCTGCCATCTCTCCGCGAGCATGGTCGTGGGGAGGAGATGGTGAGGGACCCCAAGCCAATGACTGAAACACCATACCACAACCACGAGATTGCTCTCAGGTCTAGCCAAGTGTCCAAGACTAATGAACCTCGCAATGCTTGGGCTATTTACAATTCAACGAAATGATTGTGGGTTTTCTGCCGCATAATTATACATGCAACTTAATACGTAATCGTGGCATGACACAATGTAATTCCCGATATGGCATCACTGATGTACATGTACATTTTAGCATTATATTTTAATAGAGCCGGCCGGAAACTGCTGAGGATTAGAAGGCTCATCCGCTCAGATAACAGAGATAATGCTCAATCATTAAAAAAAACTTTCTCTTTGATTAATGTCTTAGTAACTTAGCTAAGCGGAAGCACAAGAGCAGATCTAGACAAATTATAACGTGCTGCCAAATTTCATTTGTTTTATGTTTCTCGGACACAAATATCAACCTTTATCAAACAGTACAGTGGGTATTCGATCATTCTATCAAAAGCATCTTTTTCTCAGGAACTGTCCAACATGTAGAGACACTTAGACACCTTGCCACCATCACATCTCTCCGATGCTGAAAGAGGTCCAGGTTTGGTAGCAGCAAAGGCCAAGTCTCAAAAGTGGAAGAAGTATTCCTCTCTTGGAGGAAAGTACTTCTTGGTTTGTGCAGGAGTCTTTTGGTGCATTTGGTGCTGAAACGTTCCTTCTAAAGGGCCTTGGCCATGCAATACTAATCATAGTTGTGCTTTTACCTTTCTAATGCACTTATTACGTATAATAGTGGGCCACCAGGTAGTTATCAGGGCAAAAGAGCAATACACCTGCAACTCTCTCTAGCAACATATCCAAAGTTGTGCAATACTATCCATGTATACACAAAAGAGTACATAATATAACTACGAGGGACCATTCATGTAAATTAACCCCTCCTAATTGTGTTATCCCCATGGCTGTCAAGTAATTTATTAATCAAAATTGTTGAAACACTATAAAGTGTTATTTGTATAGTCTAATAAAGTTTATTATCACTCTTCACCACCTCAAACCTCATCTGCAGGCACTGTCTGATTTGTGGGATAAGATTTATAACTATGTACATTTATTTTCTAACACACAGGGTTCTACTGGTGCTTCCATTATGCATTTTATTCGTCTGGAAGGGCTTCGTAGGTTTCCTGGTCATCTGGAAGGGCCTCATAGGTTTCCTGTTCATCTGGAAGGTCCTTATAGGTTTCCTGTTCATCTGGAAGGTCCTCATAGGTTTCCTGGCCATCTGGAAGGTCCTCGTAGGTTTCTTCTTGTTCATCTGCATGTAGGAGTGTGTGTCATGTGTGTGTGTTGTGTGTGTGTGTGTGTGCATGTGTGTGTGCGTGTGTGTGTGTGCAGGAAAGCAACATTGTGCAGTTATCTGCTAGTAACAGATATGACTTGGAATAGGTATAATTTACAGAGAAAAACTAATGGACTATATTAAATGTGATGATTCTTTGTATGAAATTACAAACATTCTTTTGGCAACATGCAAGCTTTTATTTACCTTCACATCTGAGTGCCAATAATTCAAATTATGACCCAAACCTTAATTAAGTGCCTATAACAGGGAAACTGTTATGGTTTCTAGTATGTGTGGCAAAATCCTTGAAGAAATTAGTATTTCAGCTCCCACCCACCTATTACTTCTTCTATATTATTTGCATTTGAACTTGTATTTATTGTCACATTGTCCTATTTTGTACCAATGAAACAGAACTAACATTAATAAAGCTGATGACGTTGCCTTTATAACACTGTTTACCAAGTCAATGAAAGCATTAAATTTCACCCCACAATGCAGTTCCTGCCAGTCATGTGTAACACTTCCATTCCATCATACATGTATAACCCCTTCCATTACATCATTTAACCCCGTATTTCTTTCATCCCTCCATTCCTTACATAACATTTGGTTAACGTAGCATCAGTATGATTTCTTTCCTAACTCCATCCCAGCTTATACCTTCTCGTGGGAGAGGTGGTTTGGGGCTAGATGGTGGAGGGAAGAACACTTGTGACCTGGAGGTGGGCGGAGGGAGGGTTGGGAGAGGGGGAGGGGCAGAGGATGGAGCTGGCAGACTTCTGTCCTCATTCGCCCCCACACTCTCATAGATGTCCTCTTGAATAGCTTCTTCAGCATCACCAGGGATGGGCAGGGCTGAGCCCACGACACTGGAGGGAAAGATGGAGGAAGCACATGGTGAAGGAAAGAGAAATATCTCATCCCTAACTCCTATTGCATCCCATGTCACCTCATCCCCATGTTGCCTACTTTATCCATACCCCATATCACCTACCATATCACCTATCATATCACCTATCATATACCACATCAACTACCACTTTCCATATCCATACATCCCTTATTATCCCCATATCATCTACATCCCACCCCACCCTCACAAGCACACAGTTGTGCAGTACCATGACAAATATTAGCAACTACAGTGTCAATTAATTATCTCATAGTAAAAGTATCACTGCGGTATAATTCCTACCTGCTTGAACATTGACGTGATTTCGACGTCTTGAAATAGTATTCAGAATAAATCAGTGGATAAGAAAGGATAAATGAGTGATGAACATTGCTACCATGTTATCTTACCCTCTGGCAAAGTCTTCTATCAACATAGCCAACTATACATGTAAAAATGGAAAAGGTGGACATTTACCTCTGTGCAATCCTTAACCACTTCTTCCCCAATTTCACTACTCACAGAATCCTTGCCCTCATAGTAGAGAGCATACCCCCTACCCCTCACCTGTTCCATCACTTTTCTCAACAATGTAGTTCCCTTTGGGCAGCTTTTCATGTGTCATAAGAAGGACCGTGGCCACCTCTCCTGCCATGAAAGCTATGTGCTCCTTCGTGGGGTTGGGATGGTCCAGAAGGAGCTCCACTGCAAACAGTGGCTGTGTCTCCATGGTGAGAGCAAATTGCTGTGCAGCAGCAGTGCATGTTGAGAGGTGTGATGTGAGAACCCACAAAACATATTAGTGTGTTATTCACATAACTCACTTTGAGGCCCTTCAGACATTTCTGTTTGTTTTTCAAAATGGCCTCCTTTTTTTTCTTCTCTTCCTTCTCTTTCTCCTTCCTTATTTTCTCTTCCTCCTTCAACTGTCTGCGTTCATTCTTTGACAAGGCTCTGATGGTGTAAAGAGGTGAGGGAATGAAAAGCGAAAGTGTAAGGAACCGGGGGGAAGAGGAGAGGATTAGGGGCCAAAAAGGTTTGCAAGAGTTACAATGAGGAGAGGGACCGGATCTAAAAGATGTGACTTGAAATAAATTTACTTGCTCTTCTTGTCAGGAGAGGGTGAAGCCAATGGAGATTTCAGGACTTCAGACGAGATGGGAGGGAGTTGTAGAGACAGGGATGTAGAGAAAGATGGTGGAAGGGATGAGGTGATAGAGCTGCCTTCAGCAAAGCCTTCTTCATGCATCCCTTCTCTGTGGAGGAACAACAGGTTTGAGCAGGCTGTCATCACACATGATACTTACTCCTGCTGCTTGAATGGTTTTGCCTATTATAAAAGGAACAGACCACACACTTCAAAGGAGGAGGTGATGACAAATTTATAAATAAGGTAAGGAATAGGACAAGGCAAACATGTGTCCCTCACACAGAGCCCCCCCCACATTAGATACCAACATCCTCTAACTGGTTCACATTTCTCCCTAACTACACGTGTACCTCTCTTTCCAACTCTTCCTCCTCCTCCTCAGGTGTGACAGGGATGGGAGGCAGTCCAACAGAAGGGGGAAGTAGTCTAAAGGAAGGAGAGACAGAAGGCTTAGGAGGTAGTGGTGGAGCTTGTTGCTGGACATCATCGTAAAACTCTTCAGTTCCTCCCTCTTGACCATCCTCCTGTTTAGCATGTGAAGCACTGGGCATAGTGGGTACATGTGTTGTGAATTACCATACATCATCATATAATTATTCTATACAGGTGAAAAATTAGATGAACAAATACACAATGCATATAGTATTAGTAATAGCAAGTACAGAAATGCACACAAACACACAACATAATATATTATTATATACAGGTAAACATATACATTATTACTATTTCTTTTCCGCCCAGTTTATTATTTGAAGCACTGGGCATAGTGGGTATACATGTTTTATGAATCGCCTCATGTTATCATAATTACGTTTTTTTAGAAGCAACATAATTATATATGCATTAACAATTACGGGCAGCTAAATTAATAGCCAAGACTAAAATTCATGCTGCATTTATAGCTTTTACTCATGGCATGTCTAGCAAATGGCTGCACATAGCTAGACCCATTCCCTGTTGCAACCTCATCGGAACAAGTTGATACGAGCATGCAGCAGCACTCACAGGAAGGGCAGCTCCAAATGATGTAGAGCAAGAATTACTTGCTCTTCCAGCTACATGTAAACTGTGGGTGGCATTGGTCTCACCAAACCCTGTAGTCTCAGATCTGAGCATTTTGCTTCAAAGGCTGTCTCACAACCATGTTGTTTAACCTCATCTTGGCAAAACCGTACATACCCTCTGGAAGTATTTGAGGAACAGTTGGTCACTAAATGCGACATCAAGAAACTAACGAGAGGGCACCAATCCACTGTCTAGAAAATGTTCTTAAGACTAAGGGGGCTTCAAACTGGTTAACAGATCTTCCCATTGAAGAATTTTGTCTTGCTTTGTCAATGGTGCTATTCAGGATGCCCTTACTCTCAGATATGGTTGGCTATAGACCAATGCACCAATGAACTATACTTGTGGCATGTTTTCCACCAAACATGCCTCCAAAAGGAGGCATCATATTGATGAAATATGCGACTTCACAGCCCAATTGCTATCTGAGGAATGTCATTCCTGATCAGTATAAGTGGAACCACACCTTAACCTGTTATTGGTGAGATCTTATCCTTAATTATCATCCTCTAATATTCAGGAGAGAGCTTGTCTGGTACGTTTGGCATTTTGTGTTTTTAACCCCTACCATTTGACAATCCACACTTGTATCATGCTATTTTCCCCACAAAGGTATAAAGAAATGATCATACTTGAAAAAAAAAAAAAAGTGAGATCGAATATTTCTCTTTCACACCTTCTGACAGATGGTCCGACCAGAATTTATATGAGGCTGGCCTCAATTTCATCCACCCGTTGGAACCTGCCGTACAGTTCCTGGTGCAGATGCCATTTTTGTATTTCTCTCTCCTGCAGTCCTCTACAATGTGTGTAAGAGGTGGCAGTGGGGTGCATACTCCTTCCTGGCCAGCCACCCCATCCACTTGGACCTGGTCACTAGTGTGGCTACGGGCTCACTACTTCATTAAATTATAAGTGTCAAGATTGAATTAACATGCAAAACAACAACAATAATGATATATTTGCTCACACACAGAATACCCACTTGTTAGTTATTGTTGTATATATATAATAATAATAATAATAATTATATATAAATTATAATTATATTCCAAAGCACAAATAAATCCTACTGCCCCATTGCATAAGTGGTCGACTGATGATGAAACTAGTGGCCACAGGCCCAATATATAATGTGCACTATATGAAATATGGCACCCTTACCTGGAAGGAAGTACTGAAGGGGACATTGTGTCCTCATAGAGCTCTTCCTGATCATCAGATGGTTTCTCTCCTGGGGTAAGGGGCATTGTGTCTTCATAGAGTTCTTCCTGATCATCAGATGGTTTCTCTCCTGGGGTAAGGGGCATTGTGTCTTCATAGAGTTCTTCCTGATCATCAGATGGTTTCTCTCCTGGGGTAAGGGGCATTGTGTCTTCATAGAGTTCTTCCTGATCATTAGATGGTTTCTCCACTGGGGGAGGGGGGATTGTGTCTTCATAGAGCTCTTCCTGATCATCAGATGGTTTCTCCCCTAGGGAAGGGGACATTGTGTCCTCATAGAACTCCTCTTGATTATCAGACGGTTTCTCCTCTGGGGGAGTGGGCATTGCGTGCTTATCAGATGAAATATTGTCTGATAATGAAGGCAGCACAACAGGTAAAGCTTTCTGTTCTGTATCATTTGGGCCAACTGATGGCTTAGGAGGAAGCTTAGGGGAAGACTGAGAGTTTGGGTCAATAACTTCATTCAGCTTCACTGATACCTTTGGCTTAAGTGGGGGGTGGGGTTTCTCTGTCTTAGGTGTAACCTCTTTTGTTGGTGTATCTGATGACTTAGGTCCAAGAGGAGGGGAAAGGTTGTCATTTGATCCTTCATCTTCAGTTGGATGGTCTGTTGCAGTGCTCTTGTTCTGTTCAATGAAGGGAACTTGGGGCAAGGCAGCCCTACCCACAGGTTTGGGTGGAGGTCTGGAATGGCCTGCTGCTCCTTCAGCAGGAGGGTCTGCTGTGGTCTTCTGTACTGGCACTAGCTTGGGCTTAGGGGCAGGCAATTCATTGTTTTTAATCTTTGAAAGCAGCCTTTTTTGCTCTTTCTCTTCCTGTGAATTAGTGGACCTACTCTCCTCTCCACTTGCACCTGAGACCTTCTTTTTTTGCAGCTGCCCCATCCATGGAGCAGGAGTGTCCTCATCACTCTTCTTCTGCTGACGTTTCTCCTCCAAGTCCTTTATGGACCAACTGCCTGAACTCTTCTTGGCCTGTTGCATCATCTCCATTTTGATGCCACCCGAAGGGCTCTCATCCTCAAAGGCTGAGTCATTGTGTGTAAACTTTGAAACCTGCATTTCCGACTCTGACTTCTCTTCTTGTGTAGTGGACCTATAGCCCTCTCCACTTGTAATTGAGACCCTCCTTTGTTGCAGCTGCCCCGCCCATGGAGGGGACGTGACCTCTTCACTCTTTCTCTGCTGACGTTTCTCCTCCAAGTCTTTTATGGACCAACTGCCTGAACTCTTCTTGGCCTGTTGCATCATCTCCATTTTGATGCCACCCGAAGGGCTCTCATCCTCAAAGGCTGAGTCATTGTGTGTAAACTCTGAAACCTGCATTTCCGACTCTGACTTCTCTTCTTGTGTAGTGGACCTATAGCCCTCTCCACTTGTAATTGAGACCCTCCTTTGTTGCAGCTGCCCCGCCCATGGAGGGGATGTGACCTCTTCACTCTTCCTCTGCTGCATTTTCTCCTCCAAGTCCTTCATGGACCAACTGCCTGACTTCTTCTTGGCCTGCTGCATTATCTCCTCCACATTGATGCCACCTCCCCCATCAGAGTATTTCTTTAATAGCAATGTGGGCTTCACATTTTCATTTTGTTCCATAGATGTTTTGGAGGTGTGTACAGTGGTAGAGGGAGCCCTTTGTGGGATAGCAGGTGGGCGTGATGGGGCACTTGATACCCTGTTGGAAGGTATGGTGCTTGCCAAGGTGGTCTGGGGACCAGGACTGGGCATCTCAGAGGAGGATTTAGGCCGGTCCTTATACAGATCATCCTGGAAGATGCTGTTGTCGGGCAACTCAGACATATTTTGTTGCAGAAGAATCAATCCCAATGGGTACTAGGGGGTGGGTCCAGAACAAAACGAGAAAAATAATTATACATGCATTGCATTCTTCTAGATCAGTGCTGCGTGGCCTGCGTCCTTTGTACGCACACGCATGTCTTAATTTGCAAAACTATTATGAATAGTACATATTTATAAGTAAGGTAGTTTTTCTTTCAATGCGACGTATACAGGTATGTTCGTGGTCTCAAAACATTGGGATGGTTTTGAAGTCATTGGATACATGTACAGCTAGGTCATTGATTGTTTCCGGCCGGGGCCTTGTACTGTTTAAATACCGGGCCGAGGTCATATGCTAAGTGTGCACATTTTTTTAAATGTTTAATAGAAATGACATACATATACATGTACATCGATCATATCGGAATATACATGTACATATAGTTTCCATAGCGACTTAGCCGGAACGAGGTGTTACGTCACGCCTCGATCTGGTTGGAAATGTAGCGCGTTTCAAGCTTTTTTGTTTCACTGAAAAATTTTATCACGTTCTTACTATTTTTAATTTCTTTCTCTACCAACCTGTCAACGCACTAGGAAGTATGGTACAAGTGAAATGTTTTGCTTACTGAGATAAAAAAAATAGCAATGCTCTTCTAAACAGTCGCTAGCATCTCCACCCCGCAGCTTGCTCTCGAAATGTTCCTTTCGGGTACAAATGTAACCACTCGAATTATTTCAACTATAGTGGGCGTGACTACCTTTGGAATTCACTCGCTGTGGAAACGATCTACAACATGTGTGCATACGTATACGTATACATGCGCATTGCATGTGGCATTGCTTTTCGGTGGCGTAGCGGCGCAGTTAGAGGGGCGGCTTTATTATACCTGTATAGGGCAAGAATGCGTACATTGTACACTTTCCCCTCCTCCCTCATAGACCAGCATGGAAGAACTAGTACTGTTCAACGTGCACTAACTATCAATTAAACGGTCCTCCGATGACCTATGTTGCGATGCCCCTCTTTGCATGCGCAAAGTGTACACAAATAAGGCATGGAAGAAAGAAAAAAAAAAAACAGCGTGCCCTTTTGGCCCGCCGCCCCCAACTGTTCAACGCGCAATAACTATCAAGTCAAACGGTCCTCAGTACATTTGCACATCAAAGTACGGCACACAGAAACGAACAGCAAGAACGTTAACGTACCGAGTATCCAACGGAAGGAAATCAAACAAGTATAGACTATAGCGGAAACAGAAAGATGACACAAAGCAGTAACCACACAGTGACATACCCCTAAACTCACAAGGGAACACAATCATTGCACTATACCGCTTTTAAACATGTTGATCGCGACCGGCGATCCGTAACAATACCTCTGGCCGTATTAAATAAAGCGAGTATAGAACTATGCAGGTTGTCCCCCTATTTACTCAGTGTCCTGCATGAAGGATAAAAGCATGCATATCGCGATTTAAGTGGTGCGAAGCGCACGCGCTGTCTTATGTAATACCATCGTTCCGGATTCTCCACCCGGCTTAGTTCTGAAACTTGACGAATTATCTTCATTTTGGTTGTTACGCATCATGAAATGAATTGTTGTTACCATGAAACAGTAACTGAATAATAAAAGATACCCATGCAAGCGATACTGCATTACTAATACATAACTATTAACTAGTAATGAATTCATTTCTTTTAAAAAAGAGATGTAAGATGTTCATCACTGATTTATCTTAATTTATTCACTGGTGTATTCTGAATTCTGTTTCAAGATGACATCATGTCAATTCAAGCAGGTACTGCTCGCTGTCTTAATGAGGGGTGGAGACACATGCTCTATCTGCTGTAGGGGAAGAGTAGATATTTTTTACTCCTGTCACATGCCCTACATGGTAATCACCCTTCCCACTTGACCAACATTTGGTGCCAGCATCTATTCGCACGTCGCAGCACATTACAACATAGAATCCAACCATCACAACTGTCTCTTCCACCTCTCCCCTGCTTCCTTCCTCCTTTCCACCTGCCTTGCCAGTAGCTCTCGTACATCGTAGTGTCCCCCCAGTAGCACAGGAGCTCCATGCACACAACACTCACACACAACACACGCTTGAGCAGTAGGCATAAATAAAACCTAACTAACTATATTCAGGGTAGGTGAGCCCACACCTCACCCTCGGAAAAACCCCGCGGAAAACCTTCTGAAGGGAAAATCCACCTTCTGGGGCAAAAACCTTCCTAACTACACTGCTCACACACACACACAAACACAACCAGCTGCCACTGTTGGAGTACCTCCACTCAGAACAACAAACAGCTCCTCTTCGTCAGATTCCCTCCATCAGCTTTATGTCTGTCAATGATCACCTGTATATGCTCGACAATACATGGGGAAAAAACTGCAAGCCACACCACGTGCGTTTAGAATGCCTAGAATGACTCAATAACCCCTTCACTCCCTTATCAACACTCCGACCACGTGTTTCACCCTTCCAACCAATCGCCATTCAGGCTATATTTAGACAGGAGCTTATTTCCTGTCTAATTCAATCCTTTCAACCGACAGGAAATATATTTTTTAGAAAGATGGTTGTCAATCTTGTTACGGCACATTCGATGGATAGGCGGGGATGTCAACATCTCCTATGCTGACCACATCGGATGAAGGAACAAAGGAATTTAACTAACCTACTGCATACATTAGGTGTTCTTGGGATAATAGACCAGCACCAGAGGAGCTCAGAGAGGCGATGTACGCTACTGGTGAATGCCGACTCAGGGAGCTCATGCCCTGGCCAGCCCAAGCTGTGCCGCTGCCAGGGTGTCAACCGCTGTGCACTTGGAGAAGGTTGCCATGGTCGAAGGCCCCAAGGGCTGAAGTGGCTTGGGAGGTTGGTGTGCTGCCCAGCAGTAAGGTGGGCCAGCTTGCAGAACCCTGCACATTGAAGGAGCTACACGAGGGTCGACTGCACTTACTTCACCAAATTGTAACAGGAGAGCTTTCATGCATGTTGGAATGCAGGTGGAGCAAAATGTTTTGTCACCGATAGGGATGCCCATGCAGAATCACAATCTTGGGGTTCATTGATTTTTTTCATTTCTGGTGGAAAATTTGCCGACATCATGATTCCTAAATATCTCGCTTTTATGAAAGATCATAAGGGACCATTCATAAAGTATGTGGGCCTAATATGATCACCCCCCCCCCCCTCTCCCATAACACTTTAATTGTGTTATCCCCCATGCTATCCACACAGTGCCACATTTTAAGATCAGCCTGATGTAATTAATTGTTGAAACATAAAAATGTTGTTAGTGTACATTTTTATCGCTTATCTCACTGCACATCATGCATGCACACAGCAAATACAGAAGGAAGGATTTCACTCTGAACGGCTAACTATGTCACTCAAATCAGTTAGCCGTTTGGAGTGAAATCCTCCATCTGTTTTTGCTGTGTGCATCCACCACCTACTCACCCCTCACTATTGCAGACACTTTCTGATTCATGAGCTATAAAGATTTGGTTATGCATATAACATGACATAATATTATATACATTCAAACTTCTAACACAAGGTTCTAACTTGGAACTTGGCAAATACACAACATATCACTGGTGCTCCCATAATGCAGCTGATTCATCTGGAAGGGCCTCATAGGTTTCTTCATCTGCATGTAGGAGTGTGTGTGCAGGAAGGCGACATTGTGCAGGTATCTGCTAGTAACTGATATAGGTATAATTCACCGAGCACGAATTAATGGACTGACATACACAAAGACAATGGTTCAACTTTAATTTCACATGTGAGTGTCAATGTTTTAAATCTGTAAAATATTACTCAACTTTAATTAAATACCAGAAAACAAAAACAGGAAAACAGTTATGGTTTCTAGTATGTGTGGCGAGTCCATTTTACATTTCATTTCTTCAAGAAATTTTGTAGCTTCATTTATTTTAGTTCTTATATAATGCAAATCACCACTAAATGTACATAATGCATCCACACTCATACCAGTGAACATTACTAAAGCTGATGAAATTGAAGGATGTATATACAGCAATTGTTGCAACAATGATCCATAAGAATTACCAACTCAATGAAAGAAATGCGTGATAACCATCTATTCAGTTCACCTCCATTGATTTATATTTATTCCGTCATGCACCCTATTTAACCCCTCAATCTATACACCTTCAAATAACCCCCCCCCCCCCCCCCCAACCCCATCCCACCTTATACCTTCTGTTGGGGGAGGTGGTGCAGGGCAAGATGGTGGAGGGAAGAATACCTGCGACCTGGAGGTGGGTGGAGGGAGGGTTGGGGGAGGGGGGAATTTTGGGGGAGGGGGGAATTTTGGGGGAGGGGGGAATTTTGGGGGAGGGGGGAGTTTGTCCTCATTCACCACCACACTATCATAGATGTCCTCTTGAATAGCTTCTTCAGCTTTATCAGGGATGGGCAGGGCTGTGCCCACGACACTGGAGGGAAAGAGGAAGACACTCCCATATCATCTACATCTCACCCCACCCTCAAAATGTGCAGTACCATGATTAATATTGGCAACTACAGTGCCATTTTCCTATGCAAAGTATCACAACTATGAATTTACAGTCCTATTATTTTGTCGCTACAAGGAGACAAGTTTCGTATGCAGCACTGCAACACAAGAACGGTTTATGATTACATGATAATGGTCACATTGTTTGTCTCAGGAATATTTGACCACCCATGGTATGTAGTTCTAGGAAAGCCTTCCCATACCAAAGGAGAAGAAGATGTAAGTCTTACCTGCTTGAATTTTGACGTGGTGTCATCTTGAAACAGAATTCAAAATAAATCAAAGGTAAATCAGTTATGAACATTGCTACCATGTTATCTTACCTTCTCACAAAGTCTTTCATCAACATAGCCAACTATACATGTAAAAATGGAAAAGGTGGACATTTACCTCTGTGCAATCCTTACCACTTCTTCCCCCATTTCATTACTCACACAATCCATGCCCTCTTATATAAAAAGATCATACCTCCCCCCACCACCCCCCTACCCCTCACCTGTTCCATCACTCTTCTCAACAATGTACTTCCCTTTGGGCAGCTTTTCATGGGTCATAAGGAGAACCATGACCACCTCCCCTGCCAAGACTGCAATGTGCTCCTTGGTAGGGATGGGATAGTCCAGAAGGAGCTCCACTGCAAACAGTGGCTGTGTCTCCATGGTGAGAGCAAATTGCTGTGCAGTAGTGGTGCATGTTGAGAGGTGTGATGTGAGAGGAATATGATGAGATAACATAGGGACATGTGAAGGAGTGATGACCCACCAAAATGGATAATTTTTGTTACTGGTATATACAGATAACTCACTTTGAGGTTCTTCAGACATTTCTGTTTGTTTTTCAAAATGGCCTCCTTCGTCTTCTTCTCTTCTATCTCTTTCTGCTTCCTTTTCTTCTCTTCCTCCTTCAACTGTTGGTGTTCATTCTTTGACAAGGTTCTGATGGGGCAATGAGGTGAAGGAAGAACATGGGGAACAAGGGGAAAGTGCCAAAAATATTTACAGGAGTGCAAACAGAAACAAAAAAGTGTGAAAGAGATTTACTTTCTCCTTTTGTCAGGAGAGGGTGAAGACAATGGTGATTTCAGGACTTCAGACGAGGTGGGAGGGAGTTGTAGGGACAGGGATGTAGAGAAAGACGGTGGAAGGGATGAGGTGATAGAGCTGCCTTCAGCAAAGCCTTCTTCATACATCTCTTCTCTGTGTAAGAACAAAAGGTGAGAACAGGCTACTTCTACTCATCACCCAGGATACTTACTCCTGCTGCGTGCGTTCCTGTGTAGGTGGTTTTGCCTATAACGAAAGGAACAGATCACACTTCAAAGGAGGAGGTCATGAGGGATGGATAAATAAGGTGAGGAACAAGATGATGCAGACATGCCCCCGCCTCCCACATTTGATACCTACATCCTCACCATCACCAGCAATGAACACTGCTCACACCTCTCACTGGTGCACATTTCTCCCTAACTACACGTGTACCTCTCTTTCTATCTCCTCTTCCTCCTCCTCAGATGTGAAAGGGATGGGAGGCGGTCCCACAGAAGGAGGACTGGGAACTGAAGGTGGTTTCATGGAAGGGGGGCCAGATGGCTTGGGAGGTAGGGGTGGAGTTTGTTGTCGGAAATCATCATAAAAATCGTCGGTTTCTCCTCCTTGTCCATCATCCTGTTTAATATTTGAAGCACTGGGCATAGTGGGTACATGTGTTGTGAATTTCCATATAAAATATAACAACATAATTATATATGCATAACGTTTATGGGTCACTATAAATCTGCCCTTGTGAGATCAAACGCAAATACGGTGTCTACAAACTTATCTTCTTTAGTACTGTTTTGACCTTATATTGTATTTGCTTTTCATTTCCTGTATTGTTCTGCATATGGTGTTATTTCGTTACTATTATTATTATTATTATTTATTAAATAATTACATATACAGGAAACAACAAAATAAATAAAATAACGTCAACCAGTGATGACCAATGAAGGTCCAGCTCTTGACAGCAGTTCTTGCACAGGACCTCACCAAAGTGAGGCTGAGTCTGCCTTAAGTGGAAGCCAGACAAGTGGCAAGATGCGATAGTGTTTCCCTAGCCTCAGCACCTCAGCAGCCATAGATCTTATTATTATTAATTAATAATACGTTACATAGAATACATACATAGTATAATTAATTAATATGCATTACTGTACTCAAAAACAAGGCAATCTTCGCTAGCTAAGGTGCCCAGGACTGCGACAGCATTACCTCGCTGTACAGCTACAGCGAGGTGTTGAAGTAGATATGGAAAGGACTTCACTTCCCCTGAAACCTTACTAACACAACAAGCAAGATCCTTTAGGAATGAAAGAGTCTGTTTTCCAACCACACCTGATGTTTCTATGACAACTGGAGCAAACAGATACATATTGGGGTCCATATTTGAGTATTTGTCGGATTTCCTTCTCTCAGCTTGGTCAGCCACTGCCCCTGCCTCTGTGATGCAACTCTGCTATGGCTTTGGACACAACTTATTATTATATTTTAAAAGGGGGGGGGGGGGGGGGGGGGGCAATGCTATCTTTCACCATAAAATAATCTTCGAGACATCTTGGAACCACAATGCACATTTGTTCTTTGACATCTCTGTTGTCTCACAGCTAACTTGAACTCAATGTTTTGTCTGGTACAGCATCAGCTTAGGAAGCACACTGCCAATGATGCACAGAGTGCAGAATTGGGTTGTGTGTCCATCAGTCTTGTGGTGGAGCCTTATGGGGCATGGGTCAAGGTGGCTCTACAGTACTTTGCCAGACTTGCACTGATGAGGGCAAACTGAGTCTAGAGTATCTAGGTCCTAGACTATGTTACAAGTGTATATACTTTTAGTTTAATGTAATGCTTGCATTTAAAATGTGTATTGTAGTGTATTTAATCTGATTACATATATAAATATTATAAATCTATGGTTTCAATACAATCGTGCATGTGCATTTTTAATTATTAATTATATTATTGTTAACAATTGTAAGCAGAATGAGTATAACCCTAGTGAGGGCTAATGCCAGTGCCATACTCTCTAGGACTGTACCACCATTCTGCCCAGTATTGTACCATGTTTAACTTCTGTTAGTTGTTTAGTGTAGGTAGTAGGTTGTATGTGTGTATCATTGATATTATGTAAACGTAGTATTAATTTTTTAATAACAATTATATATAACTGTACACAATGTCTACCTTTACGCACACAAAATATCTAACTACTATATTAAATACTGTAAAAATAAATTCAAACTCCTGCTGTCCCTTACAGATGTGGTTGACTAATCATGGAACTAGTGGCCACAGGCCCAATACATAATGTGCACTATATGGAACATAGCACCCTCACCTGCAAGGAAGTGGTGAAGGGGGCATTGTGTCCACATAGAGCTCCTCCTGATCATCAGATGGCACAACAGGGGGTGGAGCATTCTTAATAGGCTTGGTTGAGGGGGCTGCAATGATTGCTAGGCGAGAGGTAGGGTAAAAAGGTTTGAGAAGGTAGAAGGGGGAAAGAAGAAATGTGAAATGAGAATGTTTGAATAGGAGTAGATGAATTTTTTTTTCACATGCCTACCTCCTTGTCCTGGCTTGATGTTCCTAGAGGGCAGTGGTGGGGGGTTATTGGAATCAACTAGCTCCAGTGGACGGCGCCTGAACTTCTGCAGTGGGCCCATTGTGGGGGTTGGCTCTGCTGATGTCTTCATCTTTTGTACAGATGGATTTACCAGTGTTTCTGAGTGAAGGAAAGATCACAGGTGGTTTTTTTTTTTTTTGTGCCAAGAAAGGTTACCTTTTGCTGGCAGTTCAGGCTCTGGAGGGGGTGGGATGGGTTTCTTTGCTGGCAAGGGAGGCAATGTTTTGGGGGGGAGTGGGAGTGGCTTATCAGATGAAGGATTGTCTGATAATGAAGGCAGCACAACAGGTAAGGCTTTCTGTTCTGTATCATTTGGGCCAACTGATGGCTTAGGAGGAAGCTTAGGGGAAGACTGAGAGTTTAGTTCAATAACTTCATTCAGCTTTACTGATACCTTTGGCTTAAGTGGGGGGTGGGGTTTCTCTGTCTTAGGTGTAACCTCTTTTGTTGGTGTATCTGATGACTTAGGTCCAAGAGGAGGGGAAATGTTGTCATTTGATCCTTTTTCAGTTGGATGGTCTGTTGCAGTGCTCTTGTTCTGTTCAATGAAAGGAACTTGGGGCAAGGCGGTCCTACCCACAGGTTTGGGTGGAGGTCTGGAATGGCCTGCTGCTCCTTCAGCAGGAGGGTCTGCTGTGGTCTTCTGTACTGGCACTAGCTTGGGCTTAGGGGCAGGCTTAGGTCGGATCACCTTTGGTTCATTATCTTCCAATGGAAGGCCTACTACAGGTTGCTTTGGTTCAGACTGCTGCTGTTCAGTGATTGATGATGATGTCTTTAGTTCTTTTGGAGGGAGTGGTTTTCTTGCTGCTGGAATTGGCCTCTCTTTCTCCCTCTCCAGTTGCTGCTTGTTTGTCTTGGCATCTGAAGGACCCCCTTCCTCAACGGCTGAGTCGACATCGTTGTGTGTAAGCTTTGGAACCACCTTCTCCGACTCTGACTTTTCTTCCTGTGATGTAGTGGACCTACTGTCTTCTCCACTTGCACTTGAGACCCTTCTTTTTAGCATTTGCTCCACCCATGGAGGGGGAGTGACCTCATCACTCTTACTATGCTGCCTTTTCTCCTCCAAGTCTTTTATGGACTCAAAAGCATTGCCTGACTTCTTCTTGGCCTGCTGCATTATCTCCTTCATATTGATGCCACCTCCCCCATCAGAGTATTTCTTTGGTAGTGGTGTGGGCTTCTTGCTTTCCATTGACAGACTGGCGGTCCTTTGTCGGATGACAGGTGGGTGAGATAGGGTACTTGATACCCTGTTGGAAGGTATGGTCCTAGCCAAGGTGGTCTGGGGACCAGGACTGGGCATCTTGGAAGAGGGTTCAGGCAGGTCCTCATACAAATCCTCCTGGGGGGCGCTGTTGTTGGGCAACTCTTCATACAACTCTGACATATTTTGCTGCAGGAGAAAGTGGAATTCTCAGTAGGAGTCAGTCCCAGAGGATGCAAGCTGTAGTGGTCATTCCCCCCCACCCCTCATGGGAAGATGGATGCAGCCGGGGCAAAACGACCAGGAAAAACTCAGAAACAATGAATTATACATACTGACATGCATTCTGTGCTTGCAACTGATCCGATGTGCTGTGCATATCCTTGCATTCAAGTCTTTGCAAAACATTTTTTTTTAATAATCAGTGAATAGCACATAACACTCCAGTATATGCAGTAGCCTTATGGACAAGTGAGCAAGGCACTTTTATTTTATTCGACTTGTACATATGTTCGCAGTCTCGATTAGTCTGGGCAGTAGGGTCTGGCAACTCGTCCAAAGTTGTTCTGATGAGTTTTTGTATTCACGCGATTAGGCTATAAAATGGCACTAGGTCTGTCTCGGATCGTGTTCACAGAACCTGTACGTGTCGTGTATTAATTTGTGCGATTATGAATGTCACATATAAACAAAAACTCATCAGAGCAACTTTGGTACACTCGAGTTGCTCCTAGCAGGGTCTGCAGACTAGCCTCAATGCATTTTTGTAATGATGAAGTCATTGGATACATGTTGCTCCATCTAGAATACGCACGTATTGTTTTCAACTTGTAATAAACATTTTCAAAATAGTTAAATGAAAGCATTGACTTGACTTGGCCAAAACCAATGCCCAAGCGCGACACTGAATTTTGTCAGTATATTGGTATTTACTTACATCTCACTTATCGCTGTTTAGGCTAGGCCAGGGAAGAATATAATAATAACTGAAGTGCACACCTTCCCCTCCTCCCCCACACACGCACAACACACATGGAAGCCAAGGGGGAAAAAACAAAACAGCGTGCCCTTTTGGTGCCCCGCCCACAACTGTTCAACGCGCAATAACTATAAATTCAAACGGCCCTACATTGTCTTATGTTTACACATACATCATGCCGCTCTTTTCAAAGTGCGGCATACAGAAACAAAGAGCAACAGCGACAACGTACCGAGTATCCAACGGAATGAAATCAATCAACTCACGTGTAGACTATAGTGGAAACAGAAAGATATAACAAATGACACAAAGCAGTAGCCACACACCCCTGCACAAACACCAAACTCATACAAGGGAACACAATCATTGGACCGTGCTCTGTTAGGTTAGTAAACATGCGACCGGCGATCCGTAATAATACCTCAGTCTGACCGTATTTAATAGAGCGAGTACAGAACTATGCTGGTTGTCCCCCTATTTACGCAGCTGCAGTGTCACGCAGTTATATTAATATCAGTATGGTATAATCAGATGTATGTATAACATGAATTACCTTTGGAGTTAGGATATCACCAGATTGTAAAACTGATAAGAATCAACTGAAAATGAATTCATTTCTTAAGAGATGTGCTAACAGGAAATGCATGTCCTGTTTGCAGGCAAAGGTGTCTTGTATACTGGAGTTTGAGGACCATGATCAGCTGACCATGATGCTGCTTGTGCGCAGATAGGACATCCAGATACGCATTCTGTTGGTACCAAACTGTTACTGGAAAATGCTCTCTTTGACTGAGAAAACGAAATCTTATAGCAGCATGAATGTAAGGGTTCTATCATAATAGATTTAATCTTGTACAGTGACCACGCCTTCACGTTGGTTATTATTCTGAAATCCAATACCACACCGAAAATTAATAGTGCTACCACACCCAGTACTAGCATTGCTAATTAGCAGTTAAAGGTTAATTTCAAAACACATTTCCTTGATGCTGGTAGCACTGCATGGTTATTAAGTGCTATGTTTGTTTACTTGCACAATTTGTATATGCCGACAGCAGCTGATAGGCCCACAACAAATAGCTTTGTCCAATGCTTATAACTGTGTGGTCTATTTTCATGTGATGAAGGTACACTATGTAAACTTTCTACCAGCATTGGTAATGTTTTAACCCATTTTGCATGTGTGCTAGCAAGAGTACCTGTCATTGGGGTGAGCCTGCAATGTTCATATATGACATCATTACCTGAAATTCCCCCTACGCGGCCCCCCATGGTGCTTTAATAATCTAACCATCTAACCATTAGGTTCTCTTTGAACACCAAGTACAAATATACAGCAAAGGTTATCTGTTTCACATGCAAGATGGCCGGTATATGCTGCAGCCTTATAAGTACGTGTTTGGTTACTGTGTAAAGTGGGTTTCCACAACCATGCTAAAGAATTCAATTTTTTGGATGACTTCTCTAATGCATCACGTACGTGTTAATCACCAGGAACAGGAATTTGTTACCCACACCAATGGAGCGCATCAGCTAATGGTTGAGAAATGCCAATGCACTCCACTCCACAAAATTATCAAGTACATGTAGGATTTGTGTCATATCATGAATGTCATTTTAAATATAGACATTCAGTACACAGTAGGCCTACAAACAAACAAACAAAATAAAAATAAAAACAGATGGTCCCCTTCTCTCCCTCCCTACCAGACGGCCCCTCCTTATCCCAGATGGTTTACTTCTCTCCCTCCCACCTAAATGGTTTCCTTCTCTCCCTCCCTACCCAGATGGCCCCCTTCTCTCTCTCTCTAACCAGACGGCCCCCTTCTCTCCCTCCCTACCCAGATGGTCCCCTTCTCTCTCCCTCCCTAACCAGCAGCCCCGGATCCAGCATAGCCTTGGGGGGGGCGGCTGCCCCCCCCCCCCCCCCCCCATGGCGTATGAAATGCCGCCCCCTGGCAGCAATTGCCGCCCCCTCCTGAGTAACGCGCACGCGCTTGACAAAGATCAGATTACGTGTTGCGTCATACTTAAAATCGATGTGTGATGAATTGATTCGTTTATCTTGCGGCTTAAATGCCGTTATATAGTTGTAAGCGGACTGCACCACCCACCCAGTTTTCGTATATAGGCGTAAGCGGACTGCACCCCCCCCCCCCCCCCCCCCCCCAGTTTTCGTATATAGCCGTAAGCGGACTGCACCCCCCCCCCCCCCCAGTTTTCGTATATAGGCGTAAGCGGACTGCACCCCACCCCTCCCTTTGCTCATATTGCCGCCCCTCTGGTAAACCCCCCCCCCCCCCCCCCTTAGCAAATTCCTGGATCCGGGGCTGCTAACCAGATGGCCCCCTTCTCTCCCTCCCTACCCAGATGGCCCCCTTCTCTCTCCCTCCCTACCCAGATGTCCCCCTTCTCTCTCTCCCTAACCAGATGGCCCCCTTCTCTCCCTCCTACCTGATGGCCCCCTCCTCATCCACCTCCCTACCCAGATGGTGATGGTCTCCTCTATCTCCCTAACCAGATGGCCCCCATCTCTTTCTCCCTAACCAGATGGTCCCCTCCTCTCTCTACCCAGATGGTCCCCTCCTCTCCCTAACCAGATGGTCCCCTCCTCTCTCTACCCAGATGGTCCCCTCCTCTCTCTACCCAGATGGTCCCCTCCACTCCTATTTAATGGCCCTTTAATTAGGTCATCCTTTTCAACCTAAGTTTCTGATCCTACCCAGACGGTCCCCTCATCCCACTCGCTATAATGAGCTGCATAGGAATCGTATATACGTGCGGATTCATAATGTGTGGCATTTCGGCCAGGGGCTGCCAGGAGCTAGAAAACCCAAGAGACTTGTAAAGGTGGGTACAGTAAAATTTGAGTTTACTGATGGTTTACTGAACTTTTACGCATCTTCATTTGAGTTGCACGCAACACATCCATGTTACCTACTGTATGATCGCTGCCATGCACCCCGATAATCAGAAATTTGCCATGCACCATCCCAATATTAATAATCACAAGTTTGTCATAAAACTACATGTACATACACTGAGCGGGTTCTCTACCTTGTAGCTCAGCTGCAGGTTCTGCCTGCATGCATCATCCACATTTTGAATGATCTTCTGCAGAGGGTAAAAAACAGCCACAACCATGGCAGAGCTATGCTATTGGACAGATTAAATAAGATGCTCACAACACTTGACAAGCTCTTATTCAATAGCCTTAAAGAAGGTAACTACATGTAATTGTTGCAACATGAAGGAGAAGTCAGAAGATTCCATAGCTAGTAGTGACCGTCAATATTATGCCGCGCAGGCATGTCTCAATCTGACTCATCTGCTTAATTTATTATTGTGTACCTAGGCGTACGCGTATGGAAATAGAACAAGGACACACATTCGGACAGAGACGGCCACCTCTCTCCGTTACTATTAAAAGCATCCTTAGTCGCTATCCGGACGGACAGATCTTCAAGGTAATCTAGTTAGCGTGCAGTACGTATATTCAGAACCAATGTATGCTGAATGCGGGCCGCTCTGCAGGAGATCATTCAAAATGCGGACGACGCAGGGGCTCGAGTGGTTCGCTTCTATCTGGACCACCGCCAGCACGGACAGAGAACCCTCGTGCACCCCGATATTGCCAGGTTTCAGGGACCTGCTCTGTTGGCCTACAACGACGCCCAGTTCAAGGAAGAGGACTGGGAAGGGATCCAGAACCTGCAGCTGAGCAACAAGGCGGAGAACCCGTTGAAAGTCGGAAAGTTCGGCATCGGGTTCAACTCTGTCTACCACACCACCGGTGCGTATTATGCATGCATACGTATCCCTAACTAAATGAAGTACATAGTTGAATATTGCTCTAGAGGCTCCCTGTATGTTCCAGTTCTCGAGCTCCCAAGGATTATTATTCTCCGTATAGTCACTCATCAGTCATAATGAAATCAATCAAAAATCAGAACATAGTACATGTAGCGTTTTGCCATGGCTTTGTTCGATTCATGAAATACACCACCATTAAGGATGGTGTATCTTACTGACAAACACCCCCACACGCACTCACACATACATATACCTATATCACCGGCTCATGCATACGTACAGCTTTACAATATCAATTTAGTCTATTAAAATGGAGTTTATACTTTGCAAACGAATTAAGAGGAGAAGGCAATGAATGGCAAACTGAGAAATACAACTGGATGTCGAAGGAGAGCTGTTGATGCATTGATCCATGTTGTGCATTAGATGCAATGCATACACAACAATACGCTACGTGTGATCTGTTATTACACTCCCTTGCCATGCATTGGAGGAGGGTACATGTGTTGTGGCAGACTTTCCAAGATGGATGAATATAATTGTAGAATCAGTATCTTCACAATTGGAGACTTTCCCCACCTCAATTGATTGCTATTGTTGTAGTGTAGCAGCAATTGCATACTAACATCTCTGGGAAACATTATAATACAGCAGCCATACATTTATTTGGTTCCTAAGAGGGGTACCTATGACAAGTGCAGGTAAAATGTCTCTGCAATTTTTATCTTCAATATGCAAATGCACTGTAACTCACTAGTGGGCACTATTTGAAGTACTCAATGTTGGGCTGTTCGATTGCTTCTTATCAGCTTCATCCCAGCACAGCACACTTCAGCTGAGGAGTACTCCCAGCTACAATAGTAGTACTGACCCACCCCCGCCCCCTTAGAAACTAAAGCATAGCCTGAACAACTGGTTGTGTCAAGAAGTGACATCCTTACCTGTCATGAATACACATCAATTAGATCAAGCTGTACTTCAGGCCATTAACCAAATAGATTTTTGTGCATCTGAACTTATTACAACTCAAAGCTAATATATTATATGGTTAATGTAAGAAATGCCCCCCCCCCCCCCCCCCCCCACACACACACACATACCACACACCCCATGGTGCTTTAATAATCTTCAGGCATTGAACCTAGCCACCCTATGTTAACGGACTATACCATTAGCTTAAAAGGTGTTTAACTCTTTGAACACCAACTGCAAATCTACATGTTCCACAATTCATGACTTGGATCTTGACTTGCATGTTGATCATCACTTGATGCCACGCTACAACTACACTTACATTTGCATTGACTTTAAAAATCACCTCGAATACCAGAATACTTTTTCAAGTCCAATAAACTGTAAAACTGAGTTAGGGCAAAATATGTCAAAGTGCACAAAGTGTTAATAAATATTATGACAATAAGGATTAGTGGGTATTTATTAACAACACTTATTTTTTGTAGAGCAGACAGCCTATATATTTACAAAACCAATTCATTTAGGTTACCATACTTTTATAACCTTGCTACCATCATACACTAGACCTTCCTGTGATTGTCAGTGGAAACAGGATGGCTTTTCTGGAACCTCACGAAAAGGTATGGAGGGGAGAGTCTGGAAAGTATTTCACACTATCTGAAGTGAGATCAAAACCAGACACTGTTGCTCCTTTTGATGGGGTGTGTGGCTTCTCACCTAGCATAGCTGCATACAGTGGTACTATTTTCAGATTTCCATTACGCAATGTGGCTTCAGATCTTTCAGAACAGTTGTATGACCTAGATAAAATGACGGCTCTATTCAGTGCTTTGAAATGTGAGGGAAAGCACCTGCTTCTGTTTCTGCGTTCTGTAGACACAGTCGAAGTTTATGAGATAAATCCAAATGGCCAACAGTACTTGAAATTCAAGAGCAGTATTGCCAGCGAGGTGCGAGATGTCATCTACGAAAAGAGAAAGATCTTCCTGCAGAATGTGCAACGAGAACATGAGGTCAACAAATATGGCATCAAGAAGTGCATACCCCTCACATTGGACTTCAAGGTCACTGTGGTAGATGATGTGATCACAACGCATCACTGGACAGTGGTCAGCCAGGTAGGATCAAGTAATGAAAGGGTCCTTCAATGCGCTTCTCAGTATCAACTGATGCCTTGGGTGGGGGTAGCAATGGAAACAGGGGAATCACAGAGGCAAGCTAAGGAGGGGCGTGTCTTCTGCTTTCTTCCAATGCCCATAGAAGCCTCATCTCCCCTTCCCATTTATGTCAATGGCACTTTTGGTCTCAGCGATGATCGCAGAACATTGAAATGGCAGAGTAGTGAAAGACAGAATGACAAAGCTGCAGAATGGAATAAGGTCCTAGTGAGTGATGTGGTACCCCCGTGTTATGCCCTGCTCATCAGGTATGCCATTGACAGTCTCCAGATGCCTTACACAGATGTGTACAACATCTGGCCTGATGTGGCTGTAGTGAGGGGCACTAAATGGGAGCCACTCCTCTCTAGCTTGTTCAAAACTCTCATCTTGTATGATAGAATTGTGTGGACACACAATCCCAAGGACATTCCTAGCCCAACTCTGACCCAGGGGGAGTGGATTTCCATCAGTAAAGCTACATTTATTCCATATAGGGGGACTCAGAACTTAGCACAGCTAGCACAGGTGCATAGGGCTCTGTATAACTGTGGTGTGAAGCTAGTGGAAGCTCCTGCTTCTGTGCACAATGCACTCAGCTATGTTGTTACCTCCACGATCAGCCTGACCCCAGCACTGGCTAAGGAGAAACTGAAAGCTAACTATGCTTGCTACCAAAATATTGACATTGCCAGCAAATTTGAATTGCTCATGTACTGTACTTCTGATAACCAGTACAATACTTTGATAGGCTTAGAGCTACTTCCACTGGATAACAACACCTTCACAGCCTTTCAGCAAAAGACTTATTATGGCCAACCAATCTATATATGCAACTCTTACTACCCTAGAGAGCTTTTTCCTAACAAAGGCCATGTTATTGTCAGCTGTCAAAGAGCTGAAGTACTAAATGAGCTTTCCAAAGTTGCCTCATCTGGTTGGACCCAAGTTCAGGTGATGGAGCTGATTTCAGCTGTCCAGTTGATCAAGCAGTGCTTTCCCTACCAATGGCAGCAGCAGCAGCAGGAGGTGACAGTGAGCATCACAGATACATCATTTCCAGCCACCTGGTTCACTACCTTCTGGAAGTGGGTCGAGCCCCATGATTTAAAACTCTTTGTCAACGAAATAGTGGTTCCTCTTGGCAGGGAACCCACCTCATGTGTGCACCATTTTCAAGTCACCAGATTATCCTCCAAGTCACCAATCCTTTACATGACCAATAATGACATGTATCTAAATGATCATTTATTGTCAGGGCTCGTAAAACTTCCCCTCAAGATCACCAGCACACAGGCACATCCGCACCTTGCTCATAGACAGCTGGAAACCTATGTCAACAGACCTACACCAGCAGGCATACTGGATGCTCTGAATAACAGCTGCAATGAACAGCTGTCCAAGTTGCATGGCTCCAACCTCACTAAAGATGAAGCATATCAGCTGTGCATACTGCTATCACAACAGACTCAGCTTTCCCCTCAGAGTGGCAGGTACAAAGTCCTCCTTAACCTCCCGATATTCAGCAGCCTCAACCAGACCTCCTCGCTCTGCAATGTGTCCACCTCTGCCCAGGCCTCATGGGGGAAGAAGGCACTGGTACAGCCACAGGAGCTGCCCCTCAGTGCTAAACACCTTCCAGACAGCCTCTTCATCTTCCTACCTTCATCCCACCAGCTACCTCTTCTGAAGCTCCTCTCTGACCATGTGCTGGTCCCCACAGTGATGCAGTTTATTCTGAACACCATTTTCCCAATGATATCACAGGGTGCATATAAGCCTCTATCCAGTGTGGATGCCATCATGTCAGATATCATTGTACAGTTGCCCACATGGAAGTGGAACTATCCAAATGATATCCCTATCCTCCTCAAGTCTGTATCTGAGCTTCCCTTCTTACCTGTGGATGGGAATGTGTCCTCACAGAGGCGACGCCCAAAGGATCTGTATGATCCTTCAAATAGTGAGCTTCAGGCCCTATTCCAAGGGGAACAGGTTTTTCCATGTGCCCCCTTTAATGGGCCGAACCATCTGCTCCCCCTCAAGGAGTGTGGCCTGATGTCTGAAGTCAGTCCACAGGCTATAGTGAACATCATTACTTCAATTGGCCTTCCCTCATCTAAACGTCCACAGCAGGTGGACCCTGTAAGGTACAATAGGGCTAAAGCAGTCCTTAGTTACCTTAGCAACCATTCTTTTCCATATTTAGCACAGCTAGCACAGATAGAAAAGTCCTACAGCTGGTTCCCTATCAACAGTACCCCACCTAATGGCTACCCACCATGCCTACAGTGGAAAGGAGCAGAGTATAAGTCTCATTTCAGCTCACTAGATTCATCTTTTTTACCCAGCTCAGAGACATGTGACCTCCCACTAATCTTGGGGTCACAGATGTTCATCACTGACGGTCTTGTGCCTGCTAACGTGTTGGGTAACTTCAATGTAGGGTCTCTGGCACAACTGGTGGTAGCCCACTTCCAAGAGGTCATAGTGCATCATTCAGATATACCTACACCATGCTTGGAGAAGGTGGTCCACCTCATATATCAATATCTTAGTAAGCAGACAGCAGCCAGCTCCCTGCTTCAGACACTTCCTACATGGGTTTACATAAAGGGAAAGTTTGTGAGTCCCAAGGTGGTTGCAATTGAAGGTAACAGCTCCTTCCTTCAAGACCTTACTCCATATGTGTACATACTTCCTGAGAGCCTTGCTTCCAAATATCAGTCCTTGTTCACACAGTGTGGAGTGGAAAAGTCCCCGACACGCAGACAGATATGTTCTGTTCTTGAGATGATGCACAGTAGTGGGGGGAGTGAGGTGAGTCCTGAGAGGGCCTGGCACATTGTGGTGAGCATACTGAACTGGCTGACAAGCAATGGAGAGGAGATGGCCCAGTTGGACGAAGGTGAGATACTGTACGTCCCCATCGAGTGTGACTCCAAGAGACCACAATTGGAAGACTTCACCAAGGTCACCTACAGTGACAATGAGTTCCTGTGTTTCATCTTATCTGCTGCTGAACAGGAAATGCCACATGTCTTCTTGGATCACAGGCTGACCTCCCTGGCCCACTGCCTGCACCTCTCCCCTCTCAGTGATCACATGAGCATAACAGAGGATGTCTTTGAAGATGCAGGGCAACATGAACCACTTACAGATAGGCTGAAGAATATCCTCAAGGAGTACAAAGATGGCCTCACCATCGTCAAGGAGATGCTCCAGAATGCAGATGATGCTGGGGCCACAGAGCTCAACATTTGCTATGATGGCCGCACCCACACAACTGAACGCAAGAGCCTCTTCTTCCCCGACATGGTGGACAGCCACGGCCCAGCCCTTGTCGTACACAATAACTCCACCTTCACCGATGATGACTTCCGTAACATCACAAAGCTGGCAGGTGCCACAAAGAAAGGTGCACCCCTCAAGATCGGCAAGTTTGGTGTGGGGTTTTGCTCAGTGTACCATATCACAGATGTGCCTTCCTTCATCAGTCGAAGCTATCTTCAGATATTTGACCCCACACTCAAGTACTTAAAGGGAGCAGTAAAGGACATCACAAAGCCAGGAAAGAAATTAGACCTCTCTCATCCAATCATTCGGGCCTCCAAACAACTCCAGCCATATCAAGGACTGTTTGGTTTCAACTCAAAGCAGTCTTTCAATGGAACAATGTTCAGACTACCCTTCAGGACATCCCCCAGTGAGATCAGTAGTACCAGGTACAACAAACACACCATTGATGAAATGGTGTCTGACCTGAAGAGGTGCAGTAGTGAGCTTATCCTCTTTCTGCGCCATGTCACAAAGATCACCTTTTGCTCCATTGGAGCTGACAACTCCACACCATGCATCCTCGTGGAGATACATAAAAGCTCACAGCAATTGAGAGGAAACAGTCTGTCAGCAATTACAACCAAATATGATGGAGGTTCCTCTTCATCCAAGATCTGGCTTGTAAGCAGCTCAGAGAAGAAAATATCAGGCAAGCAAGGGACTGGTTCAGTGGCCTGCTTACTTGAGATGCATGATGGAGGATATAAAGTCCAGAGGTGTATTGGAGAGACGTTCTGCTTCTTGCCCCTGTCCAAGAGTTCTGGTTTCCCAGTACATGTCAGTGCCAACTTTGCTGTGATGACCAACCGCACAGGCATCTGGGCAGAGGATAGCCACACACCCCATAGCACTAAAGAATCCCAGTGGAATGTTAGTCTGATGGAGACAGTGATCCCAAAGGCATACCATTCCCTGCTCGAGGCTCTGAAGGGACTGGAGCAGGAGGGTAAGCTAGATGGCTATGTCTTCCATTCCCTGTGGCCTCTTGATAAGGAGCTGGAGCAGCACCATCCTTGGACTGCCTGCATAGCTGCTCTGTACAGGATGATCTCAGCAGGGCAGCTCATGTACTCTTACAATACCTCAAAGTGGTTGACTGTTAAGGACAGCAGGTTCATTGCTCCTGCCATCTTTGCTGTCTCCTCTGCTCATGCAGACACTCCTCCTTGCATTGTGGAGGCAATTGAAAAGCTTTGCCTTCCAGTAGTGGACCTTCCATTGGACCATCGTGGGTACGTAGTGCAGCTTGGACAGTCTATCATCACTGAGCAGGTGTTTGTTGAGATATTCTTTCAAAGAATTGGTCTCCTCCAGGACAAGCATGAATGCAGGAATGCAGTCTTGGTAACCTTGTTGGAGGTGTTTGCAGTGGAGATTGGGAATGGGACAGACCAAGAGAGGACATTGAAATGCACTCTGGAGGGGCACAACTGTGTGCCATGTACTCCAAATGGAGCCACTCTTAAGAAGTGTTGTGAGCTAGTTGATCCGCAGTCTGAGTTTGCAGCCATGTTTGACAATAGTGATAGCATGTTTCCAAGCATAGCAGCTTGCAGAAGTAATCTTGCAAAACAAGCTATGCTTAAGCTTGGTCTTCATCATGGCTCAGTGCCTTGGAAGTTTGTTATAGAAAGGGCTCAAACTATTGGTTCACTCTATAAGATAGATCGTGACAAGGCTCTGAAAAGGGCTAAATATATATTACAAAGCATCCACAAGAACATGGCTCTTTGTCCCAAAGGGACAGTTCCAGGTGAAGCTAAAGGGCTTGCAGCTATCCCATTCTTGCCTGTCAAACAAAAACCAAAAGGATATCTATTGCCCTGGTTTGGGGACAGTTGCCCTCATCTGCTCTTAGGAAAGGACCTAGTCACATTTGGACCAGATACATCAGCGTCATATAATATTGAATTGATTGCTGGCTCTAGTGTTGCTATCTTCCAATGGAGCTCCCCTGATGGATGTGTAATACAACTGCCTGCAGATGTTTGCACTCTTCTCCAAATAAGGACCACTCCATCATGTGCTGAGGTCATGGCTCATCTCAAGCAGCTGATAGCTACAGTATCACAATTAAATTCAAATGCTACAATTACATCATCAGTGTATTCAATCTGTGATGCTGTTTATAGCTTCTTTGATCACTTCTTGGGCTCCAAAATCCAACCGATTGGATCTGAGATTGATGAAATAAGGACTTTGCATTGCATCTGGACTGGAAAAGAATTTATATGCCCAAATATGGTAGCAAAGAACTGGGCACTTGATGGGCCGTACTTGTTTAAAGTTCCCACCATTCTGCTCTACAGACAGAGACTTGTAGGATTTCTCCATATTCAGTCATTATTCACCATCAATGATGCCTTGGGAGCACTCAAACAGATGGCTGATGACTTTGGAAATGAGCCTGTCAGTGAAGTATGCCAACAGGTAATAAGTAACATCATACCTCTTCTTCTTGAGGAGAAAATGGAAGGTTTGAATCAAACAGTGATGCTCCCAGACCAGACATATGTCTTGCATGATGCCAACCAGTTGGCCTTCAATGATACGCCTTGGTGTGAGGCTGATGAAGGTACCATATTTCTACATGATAACATCCCTAGACCTTTGGCTCTGAAGCTGGGAGTAAAAACTGTACGAAGTTTGAATGTTGAGAAGTATGCATCGCTTTTTGAATATACAGTAGATGCAGAGGGCTTTGGACAGAGTGAACCTCTCACCAGAAGAATCCAGAACATTCTGCAGGACTACCCCAATGATGAGACAGTCCTCAAAGAGCTCCTACAGAATGCAGATGATGCCAAAGCTCACAAGATGTATGTCATTCTGGACAAGAGAAATCATGGGGAAAAGGTATTTAATGAAAAGTGGAAGGACCTTCAAGGACCTGCTCTGCTTGTCTGGAATAGCTCTGTATTTAAACCAAGTGATCTTGAAGGGATACAGAAGTTGGGTTTTGGGGGGAAAAGGTCAGATGCTGAGACCATAGGGCAGTATGGAATTGGGTTTAATGCAGTGTACCATCTAACAGACTGTCCTAGTTTTGTGTCCAATGGAGAAACAATGTGCATCTTTGATCCCCACTGTAGGTATGCTCCAGGGGCCAATAAGGTAAAGCCAGGGAGACGATTTGATAGGTTGAATGATGGATTCTGGCAGAAGTTTCCAGACTTAAAATCCTCCTACCTTCAAGAGGGTTTACAAGATTGTTCCCAATACCTCAAAGATGAACTGAAAGGTGGATCACTGTTTAGATTTCCTCTTAGACACACACATGAAATGGTTACTACCTCTCAGATAGTTCCGCCACAACCTTATGGATCAAAGCCTCCACCATTGGATGCTAAAAAGATGCAGAAGTTACTTGAGAAATGGGCCCCCTGCATGAAGCAGTCCATGTTCTTCCTCAACAATGTCACAGAGATCAAATTCTTTGTCATTGAAGCAGACAGCCACCACCTAGATGTCACTCACCACTTCGGCACTCGTGTGGATCAAGCTGCTAGGAGACAGCTTGATGAGTTCAAAGAAGCTGTACATGATTTCACTTCTGTTTCTGGAAGTGAACCCAAAACAGTTATGTACACACTTCATCTCTGTGAAACACAAGTACAGGGAGAGAGTACAAATAAGCAGAGAAAGGAGAAGAAGATTGAGGAAAGGTGGTTGATACAGCAAGGGATAGGGGACATTGATCAGGAGATGCAGAAATGGACCTACATTAAGCAGATGAAGCCAAGACATGGTATTGCTGCACCTCTTGACGCAGTGGAGACATTGCAAGGTCAAGTTTACTGTTTCCTTCCACTTCCAATTATGTCCCACCTTCCTGTGCACATCAATGGCCACTTTGCCCTTAACACTGCACGAAGAGATCTTTGGAAGCACACCGACCCAATCAGAGCAAACTCTGATGATCCGCGACTCATTTGGAACAGGAACCTCATGTCTGCCATCTCTTCCTCTTACTGCAACTTTCTTGTTAAGGGGCAAGGTCATATACTGAAGCACAAAGAATACTCTACATATGACCAGATGAGAGAAGATTTAGCTCATTATTACTCCTTATTTCCCCATCTTAATCTCCTCAAAGAGGTTTGGTTGGAGTTGGCAAATGATGTTTACAAAAAGCTAATATACCACAATTCAAGAATTTTGGCTGTTCCAGACCATGAAAGAGCCTGCCTGCTTCTCCCAGCTGATGATGACAATATGGTGGAAGAGCCTGCTCCAATGCTATCTGTAAAGTGGCATGCCCTGCACTCAGCCACATCACGTGAACAAGCACACTTCTTTCAAGTAGATACCAATACCCTATACCATCACTCCAAGTATGACAGACGTTCCAGGTCAGTAGCTAGCACTGTACATGCTCTTCAGGTAGGAGGAGCAGCTAGCATAGCCATTGTACCTTCCAACGGCTATCCAAGTACTCACCTTTCTGGGCAGCTCCAAAGGACTGGGTACCTATGTCTAGAGGGTCGTTCAGCTGTGAGCCCTAATGCACAGTCAGTTATATCTGCAGGTGGTGACAATGGTGATGACATCAGGTGTATCCTAGAGATGACAGGGATGGTGATTACATTAGCACCTCACAGCATCAGAGCAGACCTAAGTGCCTGTGGCCTTACTTCTCTGCCTACCACTATATCACAGACTGTGTATAGCTATTACAGCCAGTACCATGACCAGGTAGTGCCAGATGGAGGAAAGTTCCCATGCAATGTTGAAGACACAAAGTTAAAGACTGTTGCCAATTTTAAGAGGTTCTTGGAGTATATTCTTAACAAATGCAACAATTTTTCCATTTTTGTTGGTGATACTTCAACATTTCGTGAAGGCCTGCCTCTTCTAATGACAGCAGATCAGCAAATCAGAAGATTTGATAAAAAGACTCTTGTACTGATGTCACATTTCTCTTGCCTTTTTCCTCGCAGCCATCATAAATTCCTTCATTCTGATCTTCTCTGCCTGAACATGGTGCCTCACTACTTCCTCACTCCTGCAGCTGGGCTTGGCTCCAATAGTGATTATTACAATGAGAATTTGGATGATATGTTGTGTGAAATATTGCCAGATGAACTGTTGGATGAACAGGCTGAAAGTGAAATGTTGCATGAGGAAAAGTTGAAATCTCTTTGGAAATGTTTTAATGAGGATCCTATATTCAAATCATGTCTGGATGTAATAGTGAAGAAATGGGCCTTACTGCCCTCCTCGTGCAAGCATCTGTTCTCCACCAGGTCTCCAGTACTTCCCATAGTCAAGCCGTCAAGAGAAGCACCAGGATATAATAGCATGAGTGGTGTTGTTAATCTCCTCCACTCACTTGGAATGCCCTTTCTAGAGCAGTGGGTGCCTCCTGTTGCTCATAAGTATTGTCCTCAAATGGAGCAGCATAGTAAAGTGCTTCTTTATCTTGTAAAACGTCATAAAAGGTCTCCAATTAATGCAACAATAAATGATGTCAAAATGTTGATGGAATATTTCAGACATATTAATTTTCAGAAGGATCGGGAAAGTGCTGCTCTTATCAGACAGCTGCCATTTTTCAAAGACATATTTGGCAACTGGACAGATCTAAATGACAGAACAGTATATGTTCTTCCCAAAAATATTGAACTGTGTTTAGAAGGTGTTGAGGAGTGCCTGAAGAAAAGTGGTGCAGTGTTGCTGGATCATAATGGTGTATGGAATGTATTAACACCAGCTGATATAAATGCCACAGAGATGCAAGATGTAGAGCTGTACACAAAGTACATATTCAGTAACTTTAGCTCACTAAAGGAAGACCAGCGCTATAAACACTTAAAACACATCAGAGACAATCTGTATGATACGTGTTGTGCTATACTTAAAATTCCATACAATCTGTACTACCAGCTTTGTGCACGTAACTTTGTGGACAGCCTGAAAACCCTTAGGTGCTTAGGTCCAGAAAATTCAACTTTAAAACCTGTGAGTGACTTTTGTGACCACAAACAGACTATTTTCCATGTTTCAAAAAAAAAGTATAATTTCCTTCCAAAGTATTTTACAAACACAGTAAAGGAGGAAGCTAAGTGGCTTGTATTCTTCAGAGAACTTGGTCTAAAAGTACACATACCAGAAGAAGATTTTATGCAGCTAATTCAGATGGCCGTCAATGGTCAGTCTGACATCCCAGTCAATGAAACTTCCTCAGTTATAATTCATTTTCTGCTTGAACACTATAAACATTACAGTAGTGGATTCCTGTACAAGGTCACTGGCATGCCATTTGTGCCTGTTAGAGAGCTGAAGCATCTCACCTGGATTGCTCCAGCATGTGCAGCACCTCATAGGCTTCAGAATGGGAAGAAGACCACTGACATGGCACCTTTGAGGGGAGCATACTGTGGCAAAGATGAATACCTTGTTTGGACTGTAATTCCAGTCATCTCATCTAATCCTTATAGTTCAATGCATGTTTTGAAGGATCTTGGAGTTATGCTTGAACCCCAATTTGAAGATGCACTGAACAATATTGTTCATATTTCCAAGGGTGCATTTTCAAACAGAGCTCTCTTTGAACAGGCATCTCATGAGGTTATCATCCCTGATGATTGTACTGATCTGGTAAAAGTGATGTCATCAATATTTGCATTCCTTCAATCCGGTATGGATAAAGCAAGCCCTAAGTTGCTCGATTCCCTCAGTACTTTGGCCTGTGTGCCTGTCCATGCACAAATACAACTTGGTCCTACTATACCAGTCCTGGTAAAGCCATCAGAAGTGGTGGCCACTGGTGAAGCCAGCCAATACTACCCTTTCCTCCATTGCCTTCCATATAGCCTGTATGCATTCATGGACAAAATTCTCCAAAGGATTGGTGTAAAAAGGACCATTGACCCAGTGCACATGAGGACTGTCTTAGAGATGGCTTACAAGCAGTCAGATCAGCTGCACCTTGATGTCAACACAAAGAGAACAGTGCACACATCCCTGAATACCTTGTACTCACTACTGAAGAAGATGAAGGGAACTGACATCCCCGATATGTCTCCTCTCTACCTCCCTGACCAGAGTGGTAAGCTCTGTGTGTCTACATCCCTGGTCTACTGCGATAATGTCCAGTACTCACACAAGGTTCTGGAGTTCTCCAGAGCTGGGTTGTCTGTTTTCCTTCTGCCACCTCAACTGGGTATTCAGGAGGGGGAGTTCTGCAGTCTCCTCCCAGAGGTGGTGAGGCCAAAGTGCATATCAAAGTGCATTACTAAGGTAAGGCATGGGGACTGTCTCCAGGTGGCCACACCCTTAGTGGTCCAGCTACAGCAGACACTTAAAATGCCCGAGCTGATTAAAGCCATTGTAAAGGTCATAGAACATCTGGCAGGAGGTACTGACCTCACCTTGGGGATCCATGATGATCTCACTCGCATTCTTTCCCACATTCAAGTGTCCACTGTTCAGGACCTGAGCCATTCCATCTCCACAGCCCAATCTGCATGTGACATTGGAACTATCAAATTGAAGTACGAGCTAATAGAAGAGTCTGGACACTGCCGGCTGTACATTGATTCAGCTAGACAGTCACAGACATCTATGATCACCTGCAAATTGGTTTGTGATGCTATGAGTGATTTCGTAATAAAACATCTGGAATCATTCTCAAAGCAACAAACTTATGATGTCGTGCTTCAGCTAAAGGAGTACATCTCCACACTTCTGATGGTCCAGAGACTGGAGGACATTCAAGATGTTCTCCAGACACTCAACCTCAGATTGGATACAAGGGAACTGTCCTATCATGATTTAGAACCAAGGCTGGGGGACCCTATACCACTCACCTGGCACCACAGACTTGATCAAGCTCCAGGGAACATCTTCAGGCCCCAGGAGTGGGTTGGATATGAAACTGAAGATGAAAGTATTGTATTTGCCCAAGTTGTTCATCCTGTTGAATCAAGTGATAGCGCTGCTGGTAAACTGAAAATCAAATATAGAGTCTACATTACAGAAGATGATGTCACAGGAATTATTGTCAGTTCTCTTTCTCTGTACAAGTTCCTTCGAGGGGCAAGTCGTCCTAATGTTAGCTTCAATGGTATAGAGCAACGTCTTGTGCTATCAACTCTGTCCAACATTCCAAAGGTTGATGTGAATGCCTATGAAGCAATGTTGCAGCTTAGCAAGGAACTGAAAGATGTCTGGCAGCTTTCAGAGAGTGAACGCAGAAGAGCTATTAAGCGCTACTACCTTGAGTGGCACCCTGATAAAAATCCAGGCAAAGTAGTACTTGCAGAGGAAGTATACAAGTACCTGAGGCAGCAGATCAGCAGACTGGAGAAGGGACTGCCCCTTGAAGACCCACCCATGCAACCTGCAGAATCACCTGCCCCTAAAGCAAATCGCAGTGAGGCACCACCTCCAAAATGGCAGCCATATTTCACAGAGTGGGACAAGACAGCACATGGCCACCAACAGTCTGAGAGGAGCGAGCAACAAGGGAAAAGCACAAAGGCAGGACCCGCACCAAAATGGCAGCCCAATGCAGACCCCTCCCAGGGAAGACTCTGGATCAACCAAGCAGAGGCAGACTGGAAGGTTGTATGTGTCCTTCTTGATCAGGTCTCAGTTGACCCAAGCATCTCCTGTCATGTTTGCTTCCATGCTTATGAGGTGGCGAGCAAAGTGGTGAGAGGGGGATTGATGGCTGTGTGTGGACTAAGGGAGAGGGGAGCTACCCAGGAGAACCTTGTCCACCAAGCCATGGCGCTTGAAGCAGAGGTGCCCAAACTTAAAGGCTGTGTTGTGCATAATGTAGAGGTTCTAGTTAAATATGAGGTGACCACAAGATTTCCTCAGCCTGGACAGCCAACTCCACTGCATCTGTTCAACCTGGATCATGCCAAGAAGGCAGCCAGATATGCCTGGGCTGTCCTCAAAACTGTGAAAGATGCTGTACTAAAGTGATGAATACTGTACCTGGAATTACATGTACATGTATAGCAGGGAATGGTAAGACTTACATATTTTTGGATTGAATCTAGAAAGCTTTTAGGATCTATTTTTTCCAGTAGCTGTTTGGTGTCTACACATGTATATAATTTATATTCTATACATGTATTGATTATTATACACTGTAATATTATAAAACACAGAACATATAACATGAAAAAATATATATGTAAGTATGTAATCTAAACAGTCTACATGTCCGAGGCAAAGCATCTAGACAGTATAGTAGTGACATTTGCTTTAACTAGGTTAAGATTTAATTTTACTTTTTGCAATGTCTTCCATGTTTCACCATGTCCACCAGTCAGCTGTGGAAGACATTTGAATGTTTATATGTGTATACCAAGCCAATGACCCCAAGTGCTCAGAGCGAGGATGGGTATGAGTCCCCGTGGTTGTTGAAACCTATGGGGCTTGGGGGAATAGAAGCCACTGCTATCATCTCCTCAGTAGCCTCCAGACTTGCTACTTCCATGTGCCGGCCAAGGTCCATACTACTGAACAAGATCTATGGCCGGTTGAACCTCAACCTTGCCTGTGCCAATGCTACAGCCATCCTCTCTAGGATAGCTCCTCCACCAAAATATTGTATTTATGTGCTATAATCGTATAATCTGTATAACACTACATGTATCGTGAATATCTCAAAATATGTATTTTTTAAATATAATGATTATCATGATAATAAACAGGGAATACGTACATAGAATAATAAAGCATAGAATCAATTATACCAGAAAAGAAATACTTACAAGGGAAATATTATTAAAAAGTACTAACTATTCTACTATATAGGGAAGTCCCATCCCATCAGCCATATCCAACTCCTCCATCTGATACGAGAGCCCCGGAGAAACAAATCAGTGGCTCTAATGATTGCAAACAACAAACTGGCCCGCAGCCATCCCATCACCTCTCCATATGACATCCCCATTTCATACAGATGTGCTCAGTGAGGTGTTTAAGATAGTTGGTTGCTTCACATCCCAAGGCACCATCAATTGATGCCACAAAAATGGTGTAGCTGCATTTTTGCATTTTTTAATTCTATTCTGCTTCAGCTGATGACAGGACTGCTGCCACACTTCTTTGAACATGAGAGGGTGCATCTGTGTCTATTACACGTACATCAAAAAGTGCTTGAGCCTGGGGCTGCCAAACACCTCGTTCACCAAGGTCAGCGATTAAGGAGGGTTCACCTGCTACTTCACCTGCCTCTTGTATCACTGGTTCCCAGATAATGTCCTTATAAACAATAGATGACAGGTCACCAAGAGTGTCTCTTACTCCATTGTGACGTCTGGTAATGAGACCTCCTTTCTTGCAATCCCGGGCATGTTCATAGCTAAAAGCTGCACCACATCCGTCACGCACATGTTGATGGGATCTTCAAAAGGGGTCTATGATATCTGACTGTTAGAGCATCACGAAACTTGTTCGCAGAAAGTTCAAAATGATGATATGTGGTTGGTAGCACTGTTAACCATGAAGGTGTGATGGCTCTTTGTATAGCTTGTACCTGTTTAGCATCGGGGGGGGGGGGGGGGGGGGGGGGGAAGCACTGAATCTAATTTGATTTGATCTTGCTGCTGAAGTTCATGATGCATAGTTGATGTTGCCTCTGCCATCTTAGCATTGTGATCCACTAGTGAAAAAAGGTTTCCTTTCTTTGATGGCATCTGAAATATGCCTTGTGCCTGATACTGAAGTGTTGTAAGCAATGCTGGCCATTTCAACAGGATAATGAATGCCCATCCCACCCATTTTGACAGGAATGGAGAATAGTAATTGGTCTTGTTGGGATACTGTACTGTCAAAAATAGCAGGCCATTAATAGCATTCCATACAGGATAAAGGCATTGCCAATGTTTGGTATTGGTCTTTGCAAGTGGGACCATTCAAATTGGAGAGATTTTGATAATGCTACAAAGGCAGATTGTCACCTTGTGGATACGATTGTGCAACTTCAGAGAGGATAGTAATGGAGTTTGTCCACTCCTTCACTTTGCCTTGAACAAACTGACTGATTGCTTCCAGGTCTCCAATAAAACCACCCAAAAAACGATGGCCCCTAACAACTCTGACACCAAGGTGATCAAATTCTTCTTGTGTTTCTGAGTCAAATTCTTTATCCACAATCAGCACGGTCTTCTTTGGTTGTGGGTGGTAACGATACCTAGGTCCCATCGAACAAAGCTTTTCAAACCACTCATTCAGATGGCTGAGGTCAGCAGTACAAGCACAGTCATCAGCATACCAATTTTGATTACACTTTGGAGTAGATAGGGACTGAATGAGAGGCATTAGGGCAGCTGCATACATCAGCATTGAGAGTGGATCTCCTTGGGCAACACCCTCTTTGCTAAATATGAATTCAGCATTGTGCTCTGTTTGTACCACAAGAGGAGCATAACCACGATATGTGTTGAACACAAACCTTGCATAACATGGCCACTGAATGCGGGAGTTCCAAATTGCTGCAACCCTATTGAGAGAGTTGAATGCATCTACAAGCAGTAGTCCCCATCCTGATGCTCTGTTTTGCTTCAAAAAAATTCTTTCATCGCATGAAATACTCCCTCAATGCAGCCCTATATACCTGAGCAGAGCTGGTCCACGCCACATAAGTCTGCTATGTCAGTTCGTGTAGTCATGACTATAAATCTGCATACAATGCGCTTTAAATTCTCACCGATGGCTATGTGTAGATTTGTCAAGTGCTATCAAGCGACTAGACATTAGTGCTCTGATATCTTGCCAGTCAACTATTGTGTTGAATAGGCGTCGGGCCAGTTCAGCAACTGCACCTCACAACTTGGCACTGTGAGTACCATAGTGAAGCAAGAAAGCTTGCCAGTGGGTGGCTGTAGACCCACCTGGTCCAGCACACTGCCTTCTATTCTTTTTGCAGCTGTTGCAATGTGTGCACTTGTAATGTCCAAATCTGGTAAGGTTGGAAGGTTAGTACTTGGAAGGAAGGCTTGCAGACAGGATTGAGAGGGCTCAGGGTGCTTTTCCTTCAAGGTATCAAAAACAGTTTTTTTTTAATTATCAACACAAGAAGAAGGATCTAAAACTCAGTTAACCAACGCACTGCTGACCTCCCTTGACCTTTAAGCATCAAGTTGGAAAAAACTTTGTATGTTGTTCACATGATCTGATATTGTGGTGAATTGTATGCTGTATATAAGTAATGTTATCATGTACTATAACATCATAATAAGCAGTGATATATTTATTCATGGCTTTTAGGTGTACAACTGGAATAACCATGTGTACAAGATATTATAATTATCATTCTCTCTGAGAAAAGTTAGTGATATATAGGATTTGAAGGCAATATATAGCGGTGTCAAAGGAAGGAAACAAGGGTTCGACAACAATACAAAAGTTCTATATTTAGCATCAATGTAGACATTACATTTTACATTACTAAATATAGGCCTATAATATTTTCATATTGTTGTCAAATGCCTTCAAATCCTATGTACCACTAACATTTTTAGAGAGAATGTTTTTCATATCTTGTTTCCTTCATTCATGATTATAATTATAGTGACTATACTGCAAAACCTCAGTCATACAGTAAAATACATACAGGGACAACACATATGACTAAATCCAACAATTACGCATGTTTTTGCCTAGCAACACAATGTTTGGATTGAACCTCGAGCGCCAAGCTTCTCTACAGCGTGTTTCTCAATTAAGGAAAATTGTTTATAAATTGACCACAAACAGGTAATTGTTGCTAAATGCTCTAATAATGTGGGCTTAAATTTTGATGTATATTAATTTAATAATTAATCAAAGAAATTTAAATTAACGAAAAAGAATTATACTTCCTGATCACAAACATACCATTTTGAGGCTCCAGCATATCCTTGAATGTTTAAAATAACAATAACTTGCGAAATTTGTTAATAAATTCAAACCACTAAATCAAGATACAATAGAGTACATCAGTTGCGAAAATAAAAAAATCAAGATTTCAATTTTGAATAACTTCTAAACGGAAGTAGTTAATTAAATACAATTTGCAGCTTTTAATTAACTAACCACCCACCCTACATTTATTAACATTAATAATGCTTAATTGAAATGAATAGGGTCTTGAGACTTTTATCAATATTAATTAACTATTAAGTATTATATTAATTGTTAGCTGTAGAGCTGTTAACAACAATTACCAGTTAATTGGTGGTTAATTTACAAACAATTTTCCTTGATTGAGAAACACTGTGTACATTCATTAAAGTGCGGCATCTGTCCTTGAACCCCCCCCCCCCCCCCCCCCCCCCCCCCCCCTCCTCGGTGTTTTTATGATTGCTAATATCTTCTGGGGCTCGTCCCGGACCCCGTTTTCATGATGTACTAATGTACATACATGTACATATACCGTTATTTATTCGCTATCGCCGTGGCACTGATTAATCTTTTCGATACAAAAACTCCTTGTGTTATTTTTCTAGTACTCGCCAAATTTTTCGATGAAGATCTTAAAATCCACTTCCCGCCCCGCCCCTTCATTAATTTCATATTGAACACCAGTTTATTCATTCATCGCGTATGGAAATAGAACAAGGACACGCATTCGGACAGAGGCGACCTCCTCTCTCCGTTACTATTAAGAGTATCCTTAGTCGCTACCCAGATGGTCAGATCTTCAAGGTAAGCTATTCAGATTTCAGAACCAACGTATGCTGAATGCGGGCCGCTCTGCAGGAGATCATTCAAAATGCGGACGACGCAGGGGCTCGAGTGGTTCGCTTCTATCTGGACCACCGCCAGCACGGACAGAGAACCCTCGTGCACCCCGATATTGCCAGGTTTCAGGGACCTGCTCTGTTGGCCTACAACGACGCCCAGTTCAAGGAAGAGGACTGGGAAGGGATCCAGAACCTGCAGCTGAGCAACAAGGCGGAGAACCCGTTCAAAGTCGGAAAGTTCGGCATCGGATTCAACTCTGTTTACCACATTACTGGTGCGTTTTAAGCAAGCTTAGTCAGCAATAGTACGTGTATATGAAGTACATAATTCAGTTTAATATTGCTCTGGAGGCTCCCCCTTACTAGGCCGGCGCCTAGTTACATGTGCATGTAAGTTCTCCGTATAAGTACACGGATTACTCTTAAAATAATAATCACAACTTCCCCAAATCAGATTACAATATTGCATGGCTAGCGTTGGCTTTGTTCGATTCATGAATACATTATCCATTACAGGTCGGTTTCTGAGAAACAAAGCACACACACACACACACACACACACACACACACACACACACACACACACACACACACACACACACAGTGTGGTGAATATAGCATCCGCCAAGTTGCGTGCCAACAAGTTACATAACCACACAGTAGAGTATAGCAGCCATGGTGGAGTACATGCCCAAAACTGATTATGCTTTAATTTAGCTATGCTCATGCATACCTATTTTTGAATCACATGACCATTCCTTGCATACAGCTTTACAATATCAATTTCATTTGGTTTTACTTTGCAAACAAATTAGGCAATCAGCAATGACCAATTATTTAAAACTTACCATTGGTAATGGCAAAGGAATACACTTGGATGTTGCATGAGAGCAGTTGATGGCTCCATGCTGCATGTGCATTAGGTGCAATGCATACACAACATGTGACACAATATATATGTATGGCCTCTTGCGGTGTGGCTTGTTGTGTTGCCCCTGGCTGCGGTGTGGCTTGTTGTGTTGCCCCTGGCTGCGGTGTGGCCTGTTATTACACTGCCCTTTCCTTGCATTGGAGGACGTACTAGCAGGAAGAGCAGTTGCGGCAGGCCTTTCCAAGAGAGATGAATACAATTATTGCAGCATAAGTATTCTTAGAATCAATACATAGATGCTGGCATCAGAATGAGTTTGTACCTTCACAGTTGGAGACTTCCCACCTCCCTTCTCAATTGATTGCTATTGTTGTAGTGTAACAGCAATATGCATACTAACATCTCTTCACTTGGATACATGATTAGCCAATCCCCAGTATTATTATAGAGCAGCTATACATGTGTACATGCCTCAAATGTCTCGCCCATACATATGTTTGGTTTCTAAAAATGGCCGTTGTGAAGAGGGGCATCCACGACAATTTCAGGTGAAATGTCTCAGCCTACAATTTGAATCTTATTTAATGCATTGTAACCACTGGTGGTCACTATTATTTGAAGTATTCAATGTTGGTCTATTCCCTATTTAAAGCTACAACTGCTTCTTATCAGCTTCATCTCAACACCCACCCCCTTTACGAGTTTAGAAATAGTGAAGTACCAGAGGTTTTGGGGTCTTGGGAACTTACAGCACTCCCATGTACCTGCCCCTAGCTGGGGAGGGCATCACACACTTACCTTGACTACACCCATCCCCCCCATAACCTGGATTGTTAGCTACGGTTACAATCCCACTCACACCGAAGAGTGCTAAAATTGTTTGTGTGTGGGCTATAAGCAGCATAAGTATTTTTTTGTTCCCTGTGAGGTGTTCACCAATGATATAACACATAAGTGACACATAGAAAATGAACAATGCTCACACTATGTATAGCCTACAGTGGATAATTATATTACTCCACTACACAAGATCACTACTTCTCCATTTGATGAATAAACCTCTGAAGTACTGAGTTAGCCTTGCTCCAACACCACAGGAATAGTCATAGATGTGATTAGATTATCAGTAGGCATGTTAAAATCAGTTGGTTTAGTTTGAGTAGTTCATTACATTTGGTATGCATGAATTTTGCTCAGTGATAAAACATTGATGAGCTTCAGGTTGCTTGCGCACACATAGGACATCCATCCACACATGCATTCTATTGGGGTATCAAACTGTTACTGGCAAATGCTCTCTTTGAGAAAACAGTAGCATGCATGAAGTTAAGGGTTCTATCATAACAGATTTAATCTTGTATATTGACCACGCCTTCACATTGGTTTGGGGGAAAATAAACACAGCACCAAATTCGGTCAGTTTAAATAATAAATCATTTTTAACTAGTATAATTGAAGCCCTAAACATTGGTAAAATCAATTATCTGGTCACTCATGATTTGGACCTTTAAAGCCATGTGTTCATTACATCTCCATGCAAGATGATATAAGCCGCACCTGTCCAAACAGTGTCATTCTGGTGAGCCTGTAATGTTTCACACATATGTTATCATTGCTTTAATAACCTTTGGGCATCAAATCTTGCCACCCTATGTTAAAGCAGTCTAACCATTAGGTTTAAACTCTTTGAACACCAAGTGCAAATATACAACAATAGTTATCTGTTCCACATGCAAGATGGTATATGCTGCAGCCTTATACACAGCAAATAAAAAAGTGTGAAAGCCACCTATAATCACCCGTAGTACTTTTTTAAAAGGGTGACCGTCACACTAAATTTTATCTTTGGTGTAATATCACACCATCGAGTGAGCTTGTGTGAATTCGCTCCTTTATTTGGTGTGACCTTCACTCCGCTTTAGTTATATGAATAATTGATGAATTGTGGGATAAAAGATAACTTAGTTACATATTTAACATTAATGTTGTCGTAGCTTAAGTAGTTAGGTAGAGGGCTGTGGTGCAGATGGTCACGAATTCAAATCCCGGCCAATGCGTACTTTTTTTTTTCCTTCTGCTTTTTGGGTGAAATTGGGTCTGATGGTCGCACCTGATGGTGTGTACACACCAAAGAATAGGGGGTCTTCACACTTTTATATTAGCTGTGTAAGTACATGTTTGGTTACTGTGAAGTGAGTTTCTACTCCGCTAATAATTCCATTAATTGGATGACTTCTGTAATGAATCACTTACGTGTTAATCACCAGGAACAGGAATTTTAACCCACACCAATGGAGCACATCAGCTAATGGTTGAGAATTGCAGGTGCACTCCACTCCATAAAAAGTATATGTAATATGGAGTACTTGACAAATAAAGTGATCAAGCAAAAGCATCTACTTTTATATAAATATAGATTTGCGTTGATTTTTTAAATCACATTAAATAACAGATTACCGTAAAAGCTTGAATACAAACCGCGGTTAGTAATAGAGAGACATAATTGGTACCCGCGCGTTAATTTTGACTGTGTAATGAAACGAGTTTTATCTTCGCAACGCAACATGCAAATGAAGAATCCTTTGTAACATGAGTTACTCTATCATCTACGAACGTGAACATATTTTATTAAAATGTATTCCTTTATTTCTGCGTTCTTCGTGCTGTCATTCATGGCATCGAGTTCACAACCCGCTCATTTCTTGTTTGGCCAACGATTACTGAAAAGTGAGCGCGTCAAGAGATACACACAACATATTTCGATGCCACACGTGAGTGATGGATTTTTTGTACAAAGCTTTCTTGTGAAATAACTGTGTTCTAGGAGCACCGTTTTTTGCGCCCGTTTGGGCGCGAAACGGAGGATGCTGTAATTAACATTAAATAATCTTTTTCACTAACCATCTGTAAAATCACGGTACGGGTCAGCATGCATCGCGCATATAGCAGTCTGAGATTTGTGTGAGGTTGTTTTTCTGCTCTTAGTATAATAATATTGGTCAATTTAGTCCTGTATACAAGGTACATGCACTCTACAATTAGCTGTGAATACTAAACGAATGGGATTGGACTCCCCGCAAAACGTAATTTAATCAATATCAATGTCACAGTCACTAAAATCATCATATGCACTGTCTGAGTCTACATGTACATCATGCTGGTCTTCCTCCGGCATCAGTATGGTGTAGTTGGTGGATAGCAGTATATGCATCACTTGCCACCCCAGAGTCTCTCGGGCAATGAGTAGCATCTGGGTTTGAAGTGGCAATGCCACAAGCGGCAAAAGATCTACGAATCACTTCTGCTGAGATGCTCTTCCAAGATGCTACGACCCATTGTACCATGAGTACTTTAGGAGGTGCACGAGGATTCCGCGGCTGCGGGTGTCACTGACCTGTCATCCCGTGCCAACCAACTATCGTAGTGTAGCCTACAGGCGCTCTTAAAGGGTGCATTCCACGATACGTCGGCACATAAGCAGCGCTGTCTAAATCGGTATATAGCCTATATAATGCATGTATAAGTATCCAAAAGTACAGTATTTGGGCATGCATATCAATCTCCATGCATTTAATTGCGATCATAGCATCATTGCATGGCAAATTATACAATTGTATTTCTTAATTTAAGAAGTTGCGCAACTCTAACAATTATCTTCTGCTTTCCGCTAAAATGGTACGCACAAGGAACCTCCAATCCGTTTCCCTGTCGTCGCCTTCCTGTTACTTCACACGTGATTTCACCTCCGCGTGCGATATGAAACCTTTGAATACTTTGGCGACTTCCGGTGGAACATGACCGACCGTTACTGAGCCCCGTTGTACGCACACTGCATGCCTGTCATGTGTCATGGACATTGCCTCGTTCTATACAGACAGCAAGTATCTCTCCAACAATCGGGTGCCACACCGTCTTGTACATGTAAATATGATGGCCGTGAGTAACGCAGTCGAAGTTAGTCGTAGACATAAAGCACATTCATACAAGTTCAAACCGAGATGCGCGATGCGGACCCGTACCGTGATTTCACATATGGTTAGTGAAAAAGATTATGTTAATTCAGCATCCTCCGTTTCGCGCCCAAATGGGCGTGAAAAACGGTGCTCCAAGAACACAGTTATTTCACACGAAAACTTTGTACAAAAAATCCATCACTCATGCATGGCATCGAAATATGTTGTGTGTATCTCTTGACGTGCTCAATCGTTGGCCGAACAAGAAATGAGCGGGTTGTGAACTCGATGCAATGAATGATAGAGTAACTCATGTTACAAAGGATTGTTCATTTGCATGTTGTGTTGCGAAGATAAAACTCGTTTTATTACACAGTCAAAATTAACGCGCGGGTACCGATTATGTCTTTATTACTAACCGCGGTTTATATTCGAGCTTTTACGGTACTTCCTTTTTTTTAAGTCCAATACTACCCATAACATGCACCATAATTTAAACAGCTTTCTAATTGGGTTAGGTTAAAATCTGTCGAAGTGCACAAAGAGTTTAAAATATTATGATAATAAGGATTAGTGGGTATTTATTAACAACACTTATTTTTTGCTGTGGGAACAGTCTATGTACATGTGTATTTATAAACCAATTCATTTAGGCTACCATAGTTTTATAAGTTTGCTACCCTCATACACTAGACCTTCCTGTGATTGTCAGTGGAAACAGGATGGCTTTTCTGGAACCTCACGAAAAGGTATGGAGGGGAGAGTCTGGAAAGTATTTCACACTATCTGAAGTGAGATCAAAACCAGACACTGTTGCTCCTTTTGATGGGGTGTGTGGCTTCTCACCTAGCATAGCTGCATATAGTGGCACTATTTTCAGATTTCCATTACGCAATGCTGCTTCAGATCTTTCAGAACAGCTGTATGACCTAGATAAGTTGAAGGCTCTATTCAGTGCTTTGAAATGTGAGGGAAAGCACCTGCTCCTGTTTCTGCGTTCAGTAGACACAGTCGAGGTTTATGAGATAAATCCAAATGGCCAACAGTCCCTGAAATTCAAGACCAGTATTGCCAGCGAGGTGCGAGATGTCATCTATGAAAAGAGAAAGATCTTCCTGCAGAATGTGCAACGAGAACATGAGGTCAACAAATATGGCATCAAGAAGTGCATACCCCTCACATTGGACTTCAAGGTCACTGTGGTAGATGATGTGATCACAACGCATCACTGGATAGTGGTCAGCCAGGTAGGATCAAGTAATGAAAGGGTCCTTCAATGCGCTTCTCAGTATCAACTGATGCCTTGGGTGGGGGTAGCAATGGAAACAGGGGAATCACAGAGGCAAGCTAAGGAGGGGCGTGTCTTCTGCTTTCTTCCAATGCCCATAGAAGCCTCATCTCCCCTTCCCATTTATGTCAATGGCACCTTTGGTCTCAGCGATGATCGCAGAACATTGAAATGGCAGAGTAGTGAGAGACAGAATGACAAAGCTGCAGAATGGAATAAGGTCCTAGTGAGTGATGTGGTGCCCCCGTGTTATGCCCTGCTCATCAGATATGCCATTGACAGTCTCCAGATGCCTTACACAGATGTGTACAACATCTGGCCTGATGTGGCTGTAGTGAGGGGCACTAAATGGGAGCCACTTTTATCTAGCTTGTTCAAAACTCTCATCTTGTATGATAGAATTGTGTGGACACACAATCCCAAGGACATTCTTAGCCCAACTCTGACCCAGGGGGAGTGGATTTCCATCAGTAAAGCTACATTTATTCCATATAGGGAGACTCAGAACTTAGCACAGCTAGCACAGGTGCATAGGGCTCTGTATAACTGTGGTGTGAAGCTAGTGGAAGCTCCTGCTTCTGTGCACAATGCACTCAGCTATGTTGGTACCTCCACAATCAACCTGACCCCCGCACTGGCTAAGGAGAAACTGAAAGCTAACTATGCTTGCTACCAAAATGTTGACATTGCCAGCAAATTTGAATTGCTAATGTACTGTACTTCTGATAACCAGTACAATACTTTGATAGGCTTAGAGCTACTTCCACTGGATAACAACACCTTCACAGCCTTTCAGCAAAAGACTTATTATGTCCAACCAATCTACATATGCAACTCTTACTACCCAAGAGAGCTTTTTCCTAACAAAGGCCACCTCATTGTCAGCTGTCAAAGAGCTGAAGTATTGAATGAGCTTACAAAAGTTGCCTCATCTGGTTGGACCCAAGTTCAGGTGATGGACCTGACTTCAGCCGTCCAGTTGATCAAGCAGTGCTTTCCCTACCAATGGCAGCAGCAGCAGGAGGTGACAGTGAGCAGCACAGACCCATCATTTCCAGCTACCTGGTTCACTACCTTCTGGAAGTGGGTCCAGCCTCATGACTTAAATCTCTTTATCAATGAAATGGTGGTTCCTCTTGGCAGAGAACCCTCCTCGTGTGTGCACATTTTTCAAGTCACTAGGCTATCCTCCAAGTCACCAATCCTTTACATGACCTACAATGACATGTATCTCAATGAACATTTATTGTCAGGGCTTGTAAAACTTCCCCTCAAGATCACCAGCACACAGGCACATCCTCACCTTGCTCATAGACAGCTGGAAACCTATGTCAACAGACCTACACCAGCAGGCATACTGGATGCTTTGAGCAACAGCTGCAATGAACAGCTGTCCAAGTTGCATGGCTCCAACCTCACTAAAGATGAAGCATATCAGCTGTGCATACTGCTATCACAACAGACTCAGCTTTCCCCTCAGAGTGGCAGGTACAAAGTCCTCCTTAACCTCCCGATATTCAGCAGCCTCAACCAGACCTCCTCGCTCTGCAATGTGTCCACCTCTGCCCAGGCCTCATGGGGGAAGAAGGCACTGGTACAGCCACAGGAGCTGCCCCTCAGTGCTAAACACCTTCCAGACAGCCTCATCATCTTCCTACCTTCATCCCACCAGCTACCTCTTCTGAAGCTCCTCTCTGACCATGTGCTGGTCCCCACAGTGATGCAGTTTATTCTGAACACCATTTTCCCAATGATATCACAGGGTGCATATAAGCCTCTATCCAGTGTGGATGCCATCATGTCAGATATCATTGTACAGTTGCCCACATGGAAGTGGAACTATCCAAATGATATCCCTATCCTCCTCAAGTCTGTATCTGAGCTTCCCTTCTTACCTGTGGATGGGAATGTGTCCTCACAGAGGCGACGCCCAAAGGATCTGTATGATCCTTCAAATAGTGAGCTTCAGGCCCTCTTCCAAGGGGAACAGGTGTTTCCATGTGCCCCCTTTAATGGGCAGAACTATCTGCTTCCCCTCCGGGAGTGTGGTCTGATGTCTGAAGTCAGTCCACAGGCTATAGTGAACATCATTACTTCAATTGGCCTTCCCTCATCTACACGTCCACAGCAGGTGGACCCTGTAAGGTACAGTAGGGCTAAAGCAGTCCTTAGTTACCTTAGCAACCATTCTTTTCCATATTTAGCACAGCTAGCACAGATAGCAAGGTCCTACAGCTGGCTCCCTATCGATAGTACCCCACCTAATGGCTACCCATCATGCCTACTGTGGAAAGGAGCAGAGTATAAGTTTCATTTCAGCTCTTTAGATTCGTCGTTTGTACCCAGCTCAGAGACATGTGACCTCCCACTAATCTTGGGGTCACAGATGTTCATCACTGATGGTCTTGTGCCTGCTACCTTGTTGTGTAACTTCAATGTAGGGTCTCTGGCACCACTGGTGGTAGCACACTTCCAAGAGGTCATAGTTCACCATGCAGACATAGCTCCACCATGTTTGGAGAAGATGGTCCACCTCATATATCAATATCTTAGTAAGCAGACAGCTGTCAGCTCCCTGCTTCAGACACTTCCTACATGGGTCTACGTAAAGGGAAAGTTTGTGAATCCCAATGTGGTTTCAATTGAAGGAAACAGCTCCTTTCTTCAAGATCTTACTCCATATGTGTACATACTTCCTGAGAGCCTTGCTTCCAAATACCAGTCCTTGTTCACACAGTGTGGTATGGAAAAGTCCCTGACACGCAGACAGATATGTTCTGTCCTGGAGATGATGCACAGTAGTGGGGGGAGTGAGGTGAGTCCTGAGAGGGCCTGGCACATTGTGGTGAGCATATTGAACTGGCTGACAAGCAATGGAGAGAAGATGGCCCAGTTGGATGAAGGGGAGGCACTGTACGTCCCCATCGAATGTGACTCCAAGGGACCACAATTGGAACACTTCACCAAGGTCACCTACAGTGACAATGAGTTCCTTCGTAACATCATATCTGCTGCTGAACAGGAAATGCCACATGTCTTCTTGGATCACAGGCTGACCTCCCTGGCCCACTGCCTGCACCTCTCCCCTCTCAGTGATCACATGAGCATAACAGAGGATGTCTTTGAAGATACAGGGCAACATGAGCCACTTACAGTGAGGCTGAAGAATATCCTCAAGGAGTACAAAGATGGCCTCACCATTGTCAAGGAGATGCTCCAGAATGCAGATGATGCTGGGGCCACAGAGCTCAACATTTGCTATGATGGCCGCACCCACACAACTGAACGCAAGAGCCTCTTCTTTCCTGACATGGTGGACAGCCACGGCCCAGCCCTTGTTATACACAATAACTCCACCTTCACCGATGATGACTTCCGTAACATCACAAAGCTGGCAGGTGCCACAAAGGAAGATGCACCCCTCAAGATCGGCAAGTTTGGTGTGGGGTTTTGCTCAGTGTACCACATCACAGATGTGCCTTCCTTCATCAGTCGAGACTATCTTCATATATTTGACCCCACACTCATGTACTTAAAGGGAGCAGTAAAGGACTTCACAAAGCCAGGAAAGAAATTAAACCTCTCTCATCCAATCCTTCGGTCCTCCAAACAACTCCAGCCATATCAAGGACTGTTTGGTTTCAACTCCCAGCAGTCTTTCAATGGGACAGTGTTCAGACTACCCTTTAGAACATTCCCCAGTGAGATCAGTAGTACCATGTACAGCAAACACACCATTGATGAAATGGTGTCTGACCTGAAGAGTTGCAGTAGTGAGCTTATCCTCTTTCTGCGCCATGTCACAAAGATCACCTTTTGTTCCATTGAAGCCGACAACTCCACACCATGCATCCTCATGGAGATACAAAAAAGCTCACAGCAATGGGAAGGAAACAGTCTGTCAACAATTACAACCAAATATGATGGAGGTTCCTCTTCATCCAAGATCTGGCTTGTATGCAGCTCAGAGGAGAAAATATCAGGCAAGCAAGGTACTGGCTCAGTGGCCTGCTTACTTGAGATGCATGATGGAGGATATAAAGTCCAGAGGTGTATTGGAGAGACCTTCTGCTTCTTGCCCCTGTCCAAGAATACTGGTCTCCCTGTACATGTCAGTGCTAACTTTGCTGTGATGACCAACCGCACAGGCATCTGGGCAGAGGATAACCACACACCCCATAGCACTAAAGAATCCCAGTGGAACATTAGTCTGATGGAGACAGTGATCCCAAAGGCATATTATTCACTGCTTGAGGCTCTGAAGGGACTGGAGCAGGAGGGTAAGCTAGCTGGTTATGTCTTCCATTTCCTGTGGCCTCTGGATAAGGAGCTGGAGCAGCACCATCCTTGGACTGCCTGCATAGCTGCTCTGTACAGGATGATCTCAGCAGGGCAGCTCATGTACTCTTACAATATCTCACAGTGGTTGACTGTTAAGGACAGCAGGTTCATTGCTCCTGCCATCTTTGCTGTCTCCTCTGCTCATGCAGACACTCCTCCTTGCATTGTGGAGGCAATTGAAAAGCTTTGCCTTCCAGTAGTGGACCTTCCATTGGACCATCGTGGGTACATTGTACAGCTAAGACAGTCTATCATCACTGAGCAGGTGTTTGTTGAGATATTCTTTCAAAGGATTGGTCTCCTCCAGAACAAGCATGAATGCAGGAATGCAGTCTTGGTAACCTTGTTGGAGGTGTTTGCAGTGGAGATTGGAAAAGGGACTGACCGAGAAAGGACATTGAAATGTGCTCTTGAGGGGCACAACTGTGTGCCATGTACTCCAAATGGAGCCACTCTTAAGAAGTGTTGTGAGCTAGTTGATCCACAGTCTGAGTTTGCAGCCATGTTTGACAATACTGATAGCATGTTTCCAAGCATAACAGCTTGCAGAAGTAGTCTTGCAAAACAAGCTATGCTTAAGCTTGGTCTTCATCATGGCTCCGTACCTTGGAAGTTTGTTATAGAAAGGGCACAAACCATTGGCTCACTCTATAAGATAGATCATGACAAGACTCTGAAAAGAGTTCAATACATATTACAAAGCATCCACAAGAACATGGCTATGTGTCCCAAAGGGACAGTTCCAGATGAAGCTAAAGGTCTTGCAGCTATCCCATTCTTGCCTGTCAAACAAAAACCAAATGGATATCCATTGCCCTGGTTTGGGAACAGCTGCCCTCCTCTCCTCTTAGGAAAGGACTTGGTCACATTTGGACCAGATACATCAGCGTCATATAATATTGAATTGATTGCTGGCTCTAGTGTTGCTATCTTCCAATGGAGCTCCCCTGATGGATGTGTAATACAACTGCCTGCAGATGTTTGCACTCTTCTCCAAATAAGGACCACTCCATCATGTGCTGAGGTCATGGCCCATCTCAAGCAGCTGATAGCTACAGTATCACAATTAGATTCAGATGCTATATCATCAGTGTATACTATCTGTGATGCTGTTTATAGCTTCTTTGATCACTTCTTGGGCTCCAAAATCCAACCGATTGGATCTGAGATTGATGAAATGAGGACTCTGCATTGCATCTGGACTGGAAAAGAATTTATATGCCCAAATATGGTAGCAAAGAACTGGGCACTTGATGGACCATACTTGTTTAAAGTTCCTATCATTCTGCTCTACAGACAGAGACTTGTAGAATTTCTCCATATTCAGCCAGTATTCACCATCAATGATGCCTTGGGAGCACTCAAACAGATGGCTGATGACTTTGGAAATGAGCCTGTCAGTGAAGAATGCCAACTGGTAATAAGTAACATCATACCTCTTCTTCGTGAGCGGAAGACTGAAGATTTGAACCAAACAGTGATGCTCCCAGACCAGACATATGTCATGCATGATGCCAGCCTGTTGGCCTTCAATGATACACCTTGGTGTGAGGCTGGTGAAGGTACCATATTTTTACATGATAACATCCCTAGACCTTTGGCTCTAAAGCTGGGAGTAAAAACTGTACGAAGTCTGATTGTTGAGAAGTATGCATCACTGTTTGAATATACAGAAAACGTAGAGGCGTTTGGTCAGAGTGAACCTCTTACCAGGAGAATCCAGAACATTCTGCAGGACTACCCCAATGATGAGACAGTCCTCAAAGAGTTCCTACAGAATGCAGATGATGCCAAAGCTAACAAGATGTATATCATTCTGGACAAGAGAACTCATGGGGAAAAGGTATTCAATGAAAAGTGGAAGGACCTTCAAGGACCTGCTCTGCTTGTCTGGAATAGCTCTGTATTTAAACCAAGTGACCTTGAAGGGATACAGAAGTTGGGTTTTGGGGGAAAAAGGTCAGATGCTGAGACCATAGGACAGTATGGGATTGGGTTTAATGCAGTGTACCATCTAACAGACTGTCCTAGTTTTGTGTCCAATGGAGAAACAATGTGCATCTTTGATCCCCACTGTAAGTATGCTCCAGGAGCCAATGAAATAAAGCCAGGGAGACGATTGGACAAGTTGAATGATGGATTCTGGCAGAAGTTTCCTGACGTACAATCCTCCTACCTTCAAGAGGGTTTACAAAATTGTTCCCAAGACCTCAAAGATGAACTGAAAGGTGGATCACTGTTTAGATTTCCTCTTAGACACACACATGAAATGGTTACTACCTCTCAGATAGTTCCGCCACAACCTAATGGATCAAAGCCTCCACCATTGGATGCTAAAAAGATGCAGAAGTTACTTGAGAAATGGGCCCCCTGCATGAAGCAGTCCATGCTCTTCCTCAACAATGTCACAGAGGTCAAATTCTTTGTTATTGAAGTAGACAGCCACCACCTAGATGTCACTCACCACTTCAGCACTCATGTGGATCAAGCTGCTAGGAGACAACTTGACGTGTTCAAAGAAGCTGTACACGATTTCACTTCTGTTTCTGGAAGTGAACCCAAAACAGTTATGTACACACTTCATCTCTGTGAAACACAAGTACAGGGGGAGAGTACAAATAAGCAGAGAAAGGAGAAGAAGATTGAGGAAAGGTGGTTGATACAGCAAGGGATAGGGGACATTGATCAGGAGATGCAAAAATGGACCTACATTAAACAGATGAAGCCAAGACATGGTATTGCTACACCTCTTGACACCATGGAGACACTGAAAGGTCAAGTTTACTGTTTCCTTCCACTTCCAATTATGTCCCACCTTCCTGTGCACATTAATGGCCACTTTGCCCTTAACACTGCACGAAGAGATCTTTGGAAGCACACCGATCCAACCAGAGCAAACTCTGATGATCCACGACTCATCTGGAACAGGAACCTTATGTCTGCCATCTCATCCTCTTACTGTAAGTTTCTGTTAGATGCGCGACGTCATGTCATGAAGCAAAAAGAATACTCTACATATGACCAGATGAGAGAAGATTTAGCTCATTATTACTCCTTATTTCCCCATCTTAATCTCCTCAAAGAGGTTTGGGAGGAGTTGGCAAAAGATGTTTACAAAAAGTTAATATACCACAATTCAAGAATTTTGGCTGTTCCTGACCATGAAAGAGCCTGCTTGCTTCTCTCAGCTGATGATGACAATATGGTGGAAGAGCCTGCTCCAATGCTATCTGTAAAGTGGCATGCTCTGCTCTCAGCCACATCACGTGAACAAGCACACTTCTTTCAAATAGATACCAATACTCTATACCATCACTCCAAACATGACAGACGTTCCCGGTCAGTAGCCAGCACTGTACATGCTCTTCAGGTAGGAGGAGCAGCTAGCACAGCCATTGTACCTTCCAATGGCCATCCAAGTACTCACCTTCCTGAGCAGCCCCAAAGGACTGGGCACCTATGTCTAGAGGGTTGTCCAGCTGTGAGCCCTAATGCACCGTCAGTTACATCTGCAGGTGGTGACAATGGTGATGACATCAGGTGTATCCTAGAGATGACAGGGATGGTGATTACATTAGCACCTCACAGCATCAGAGAAGACCTAAGTGACTGTGGCCTTACTTCTCTGCCTACCACTACAGCACAGACTGTGTACAGCTATTACAGCCAGTACCATGACCAGGTAGTGCCTCATGGAGGGAAGTTCCCTTGTGATGTTGAAGACACAAAGTTCAAGACTGTTGCCAATTTTAAGAGGTTCTTAGAATATATTCTTAACAAATGTAAACATGGTTGGGCCTTTGTTGGTGATACAAATGCAAGTAAAACAGGTGATTCAGAGCAACCACCATTTCCTGAAGGCCTGCCTCTAATGACAGCAGATCAGCAGATCAGAAGATTTGATAAAGAGACTCTTCTACTGAGGTCAGATTTCTCTGGTCTTTTTCCTCGCAGCCATCACAGATTCCTTCATCCTGATCTTCTCTGCCTGAACATGGTGCCTCACTACTTCCTCACTGCTGCAGCTGGGCCTGACTGCAATGATGATTATTACAATGAGAATTTGGATGATATGTTGTGTGAAATATTGCCAGATGAACTGTTGGATGGACAGGCTGAAAGTGGGCTCCTAGATGAGAAGATTATGGAATCTATTTGGAAATGCTTTTCTGAAGATACTATATTCAAATCATGCCTAGATATAATTGTAAAGAAATGGGCAGTCCTTCCCTCCTCGTGCAAACATCTGTTCTCCACCATGTCCCCAGTACTTCCCATAGCTGAGCCATCAGAAGTAGCACCAGGAAATAATAGCATTAGTGGTGTTGTTGGTATCCTCCACTCACTTGGAATGCCCTTTCTAGAGCAGTGGTTGCCTCATGTTGCTCGTAAGTATTGTCCTCAAATGGAGCAGCACAGTAGAGTACTTTTGAATCTAGTTAACCTTCATAAAAGGTCTTTAATTAATGCCTCACCAGATGATGTCAAAATTATGGTTCAATACTTTAAGCATATTAAATTTCAGGAGGATCGAGAAAGTGCTGCCCTTATCAGACAGCTGCCATTTTTTCAAGACATATTTGGCAACTGGACAGATCTAAATGGCAAAACAGCATATGTTCTTTCCACAAATATTGAACTGTGTTTAGAAGGTGTTGAGGAGTGCCTGAAGAAAAGTGGTGCAGTGTTACTGGATCATAATGGTGCATGGAAGGGGTTAACACCAGCTGATATAAATGTCACAGAAATACAAAATGAAGAGCTTTACACCAAGTGCATATTCAGTAGCTTTACCTCACTTAAGGAAAACCAGCGCTACGAACACTTAAAGCACATCAGGGACAATCTGTATGACCGTTGTTGTGCTAAAATTAAACATGCAAAGCCTAATGAATTCACAGCAGCTGAGACCTTTATAGACAGCCTAATGAACCTTAGATGCCTGGGCCCAGTTAATTGCCTAAAGCCTGTGAGTGACTTTTGTGACCACAGAGTACGAATTTTCCATATTTCCAAGAAGATGCATAATTTTCTTCCAGAATATTTTAAAAAACATTTACATGAAGAACATATGTGGCTTGCATTCTTTAAAGAACTTGGACTAAAAATAACTGTATCAGAACACGATTTTATGCAGTTAATTCAAACAGTGGTCAGTGGTCAGTGTGACATCTCCATTAGGGAAGCTTCCTCTGATCTTCTGAATCATCTGCTTGGGAGCTGTCAGCATCACATTAGTGAATATCCATACATATGTGGCAAGCCATTTGGAGATTGTCAGCACCATAGTGGTGGATTTCTGCACAAGGTCTCTGGCATGCCATTTGTGGCTGTTAGAGAGCTTAAGCATCTCACCTGGATTGCTCCAGCATGTGCAGCACCTCATAGGCTTCAGAAGGGGGAGGAGACCATTGATATGGCATCTTTGAGGGGAGCATACTGTGGTGAAGATGAGAGTCTTATTTGGACTGTAATGCCTGTCATCACACTACCCTATTGTTCAAAAAATACTGTTCAAAAGAGCCTAGGAGTTACCCTTGAGCCAGACATTGAAGATGTAGTGAAAAATATTGTTCAGATTTCTAAAACTCCATTTTCAAACAGAGCTCTCTTTGAACAGGCATCTCATGAGGTTGTCATCCCTGATGATGGTACTGACCTGGTAACAGTGATGTCATCAATATTTGCATTCCTTCAATCCGGTATCGATAAAGCAAGCCCTACATGTAAGTTGCTCGATTCCCTCAGTACTTTGGCCTGTGTGCCTGTCCATGCACAAATACAATTTGGTCCTACCATACCAGTCCTGGTGAAGCCATCAGAAGTGGTGGCCACTGGTGAAGCCAGCCAATACTACCCTTTCCTTCATTGCCTTCCATATAACCTGTATGCATTCATGGACAAAATTCTCCAAAGGATTGGTGTAAAAAGGTCCATTGACCCAGTGCACATGAGGACTGTCTTAGAGATGGCTTACAAGCAGTCAGATCAGCTGCACCTAGATGTCAACACAAAAAGAACAGTGCACACATCCCTGAATACCTTGTACTCACTGCTGAAGAAGATGAAGGGAACTGACATCCCCGATATGTCTCCTCTCTACCTCCCTGACCAGAGTGGTAAGCTCTGTGTGTCCACATCCCTGGTCTACTGCGATAATGTCCAGTACTCACACAAGGTTCTGGAGTTCTCCAGAGCTGGGTTGTCTGTTTTCCTTCTGCCACCTCAACTGGGTATTCAGGAGGAGGAGTTCTGCAGTCTCCTCCCAGAGGTGGTGAGGCCAAAGTGCATATCAAAGTGCATCACTAAGGTAAGGCATGGGGATTGTCTCCAGGTGGCCACACCCCTAGTGGTCCAGCTACAGCAGACACTTAGAATGCCCGAGCTGATTAAAGCCATTGTAAAGGTCATAGAACATCTGGCAGGAGGTACTGACCTCACCTTGGGGATCCATGATGATCTCACTCGCATTCTTTCCCACATTCAAGTGTCCACTGTTCAGGACCTGAGCCATTCCATCTCCATAGCCCAATCTGCATGTGACATTGGAACTATCAAATTGAAGTACGAGCTAACAGAAGAGTCTGGCCAGTGCCAACTGTACATTGATTCAGCTAGACAGTCACAGACATCTATGATCACCTGCAAATTGGTCTGTGATGCTATGAGTGATTTCGTAATAAAACATCTGGAATCATTCTCAAAGCAACAAACTTATGATGTACTGCTTCGACTAAAGGAGTACATCTCCACACTTCTGATGGTCCAGAGACTGGAGGACATTCAAGATGTTCTCCAGACACTCAACCTCAGATTGGATACAAGGGAGCTGTCCTATCATGATTTAGAACCAAGGCTGGGGGACCCTATACCACTCACCTGGCACCACAGACTTGATCAAGCACCAGGGAACATCTTCAGGCCCCAGGAGTGGGTTGGATATGAAACTAAAGATGAAAGTATTGTATTTGCCCAGGTTGTTCATCCTGTTGAATCAAGTGATAACACTGCTGGTAAACTGAAAATCAAATATAGAGTCTACATTACAGAAGATGATGTCACAGGAATTATTGTCAGTTCTCTTTCTCTGTACAAGTTCCTTCGAGGGGCAAGTCGTCCTGATGTTAGCTTCAATGGTATAGAGCAACGTCTTGTGCTATCAACTCAGTCCAACATTCCAAAGGTTGATGTGACTGCCTATGAAGCAATGTTGCAGCTTAGCAAGGAACTGAAAGACGTCTGGCAGCTTTCAGAGAGTGAACGCAGAAGAGCTATTAAGCGCTACTACCTTGAGTGGCACCCTGATAAAAATCCAGGCAGAGTAGTACTTGCAGAAGAAGTATACAAGTACCTGAGGCAGCAGATCAGCAGACTGGAGAAGGGACTGCCCCTTGAAGACCCACCCATGCAACCTGCAGAATCACCTGCCCCTGAAACCAATGGCAGTGAGACACCACCTCCAAAATGGCAGCCATATTTCACAGAGTGGGACAAGACAGCACATAGCCACCAACAGTCTGAGAGGAGTGAGCAACAGGGCAACAGCGCAAAGGCAGGAAGCAGTTCCTCCACTCCCCAACCCTCGCCAAAATGGCAACCCAATGCAGACCCCTCCCAGGGAAGACTCTGGATCAACCAAGCAGAGGCAGACTGGGAAGCTGTATGTGTCCTCCTTGGCCAGACCTCAACCAACCCAAGCATCTCCTGTCATGTTTGCTTCCATGCTTATGAGGTGGCGAGCAAGGTGGTGAGAGGGGGACTGATGGCTGTGTGTGGACTGAGGGAGAGGGGAGCTACCCAGGAGAACCTTGTCCACCAAGCCATGGCGCTGGAAGCAGAGGTGCCCAAACTTAAAGGCTGTGTTGTGCATAACGTGGAGGTGCTAGTTAAATATGAGATGTCCACAAGATTTCCTCAGCCTGGACAGCGAGCTCCAGTGTGTCTGTTCAACCTGGATCATGCTAGGGTGGCAGAGAGGCATGCATGTGCTGTCCTCAGAGCTGTGAAAGATGCTGTACTTAAGTGATGAATAGTGTACCTGAAACTACATGTACATAGCAGGAAATGTTAGGACTGACATGCATATATTATCATTGTAGATTATTATAATTATATACGATTGAACCTAGGACGCTTTTAGGATCTAGTTTTCCCAGTAGCTGTTTGATGTTCTATACATGTACCTGTATATTACTGTAACGTAGTGACATGTGCACTATGATTATGAGAATCCCATTTTTGTTTCTTACAAAATCACACGAGAACTGAAGTACAATGAGAATACTAGTGTCATTCATAATGGTTCTGTAATTGTACATTTCTGTATGTTTATGTTTACATCTCCCTAAACTTGGGATTTACTGAAACTTTTAAATATCTAACAAAATGGCCAGATGCCCGGTGTATTGCGCACATACCGAATAAAGAAGCAGTAACTATATGTTCAGGTGGTGGCAGAGATCATCGTATCAAACCTTGCAGGAACAAGAGTTTTGCAATGAGCTGAATGATAATTTCTACATCATGGCCTCACAGAGTGATTTAACTGATTGCTTCCTTGAGTAAGTAGACTGATGGTGGAAAGCTGAATTGGAAGGATGATTTGGCCCAGATCTTATTTTGCTTGGTTTTTCGCTCATCCATACAATCATACTGATTCATCAGTTGTATGATTCCCCCATTTGAACCTGTTTATGTTGTGCCGGAAAGCATGGCTACCTATTAGATCTACCACCTTATATATGTCAAGAAGACTCCCTGATAAAGATTACAGCTGGCATTCACTTCTTTTTTTTCTCAAGTGTTCTTTCAGTGCTGAATTATTTGATCCTCCATCATTTTATAAGCTCCAGTTGACCTATGAAATGCAGTAGTGTTTTGCATCATTTGATAGTGTGTATGTGTGGATGTGTGGGTGTGTGTTGTGTGTATGTAATGTGCAGGTGTATTGTGGCAATGTGTGGGGATGTGACAGTAGGGATTATATACATGTTGCACTATATAGGCATTCCCAGACTGAGGCATGCTTGTAGATTAATTGAGCACATTGTCAATGAGGAGCATGGGGTCAACGGTGCACTGCATCACCTTGGAGATGGCAGAGGTCACATGACGGATGTGGTTCAGATCATAAACTGTGTGGAAGTGATAGCTGAGAAGGTCACCTTGGAAACCTGCACATTGTGTGTGGAGCATGGATTATTTAAATCCTCACTTTGAGTGAAATGCCCAGTGTAACTATCACAACACTTATACATTATATCAGCTGGTATCATCTGTAGTGTGCTTTATACTGTCTGTACAGTTCTGCTATGAGAATAAACTTTTCCTTTTGCATATTACACGTGAAGAATCAACACACCCTCACATGAACTTGTACAATGTATACCATGATTCGGGAAAACGTCAGTGTTAAAATATATTTGCACAAGCCCCTCCTCTTATTTTGAAAACATTTTACTCAATGCAAGTATGGAAATATTTTCGTATTTATACAATATCAAAAATACAAGACGCTACACTGCAAATTAAGATATACAGTTCTTGTGCAATTGAGCACACCAACATGTATCTGGTTATATTATGTGACACCCTGTAAATGTGGGACCTCATACATGTAATTAATATACTGTATGTATTGTTATTGAGGTATTGTTATGTACCATATAATATTATGAATAAAACAAAAAAGGATATCAAGCTATGAAAGAATCAGGCATGACCCTTTTACCCTTGGGGTAAGGAGAAGGGAGGTCAGATTGGTGTAGTTGATAAGGCACTGGGGGTGACAGAGAAGGGCTCACTTGTTCGACCCCAGGACCTCAAGTCACCTTTTTTTTTCCTTATGAACAAAGCATATACAAAACAATGTAAGAACAACAACAGAAACCATTAAAAGGTAGATACACCAAGAAGGTATAGGCTGAAGCTGTTCCAGCCACTGCACACTGTAACTGTGTCAGAACCTGAGTGAAGTAAGTGTACATATGCATGTTTTGAGACCACTTCAGAATGAAAGGTGCTTGTACATGTACAACCAAGGGGACAACTAATGGCTCTATTACCTCAATAAATCACATACGGAGGCAGCATAAACTGGGAAACCAAATGATTATTACATATGGTACTGCTTTTGCAATTAATAATATTGATCTCGAACAATCTCAATCATGCTCAAAATACACATCCCTGCACACTCCATCATACACTCTGTTCAGTTCATCCTGTGCCACACCTCTTCCGATGGTCTCCAGCAACAGTTGGGCCTTCTTCTCAGAGCATCGGGCCGTGTACCTCCAGTATTGTAAAGAGTTTTTAGCTGCACCAGATAATTTGGACATTCCCTCTTGGACATCCCCTTCACCTTTAACCAGCGATGGTTTGGGGATGGGACAGGTGTAATGTTGATGGTTAGCCTCCATTGGGGGAGGTGGATGACCCTCCTTTGATTGCAATAATCGCTTGTGGATTGTATTACAAACAAAACATTCAAACCCTGTGATGAAATCAGGACTTTTAGGGGGATTATTCATGTCAAAGACCAGACTAACATACCACCCACGGTTGGTCATGTGATCCAGGAGCCTCTTGTTGGTAATGCCTCTCCTTTTGAACTCGAGGTATCGCTCATACTCCTCATCGTTCTGGTCCAGATATAGGAGATAGTCTGCCAAGTCCTTTGGAGTGCTGAAGTGGTCTGCTACTATGACAGAGTGCTCCACATCTGGTGCCCAGTCCAGAATTGTGGGAGACCCACGTACAATGGGGACAGAGCCAGCAACAAGAGGCCTCCATAACTTCTCTGTGATATAGTCCTCACAAATGGCATTCTCAAAGGAGATGGAGAACTTGTACTTTGCTTGAATTTGATAAATATCCTCAGAGGAGAAGGTTAACTGATTCAGGAGATGGTTGGGGAGGTCTTTGTTATGCAAACAGCGTCCATAGGAGTCCACCTTAACATACTTCATCAGCTCCTGTACGTACGTGTCCCTGTCAGAGGGAGGGTTGCAGTCAGACTGCAGATAGATGACCAGCCCGATGTCTCCCTTGCTCTTCTGCGACGTGGGGACGGACGCGGGTCTGGTGAGCTTTTCCAGCGTCTCAAGATACTGGGTCACCAGCGGGAAGTCCGAATACCGACTGCACGTGGCCGTCACGTTGAATAACCTTATACCTGCGTCGTGGGCAAGGACCCAGTTGTTTTTCGGCGACTCTTCGTGCAGCAAGGCCCAGAGGTGCCGCGAGGAGCGAGGCAGCGGTAAGTCATTCCACGAAAGGGCGGTGCCGTAGAACATGAAAGCTTGCGTCTGCGGGTTCCCGAGTTCCGTGCGGCTGTGAGTGAAGATGCATTTCCCAGCGCCACACTCGTGGACTATCCGCTTGTAAGCAGTAAATGGAGTCCACCAAACTACAATCGGTAGGTCTGTTGGCGCCTCGGGGGGAAGGTACACCGCTGCTTTAGTTGCAACATGGCGGTACTCCGTGGGAGAGGAATAGAAAAGCTTCCAGCCGAACAGGAAAGCCAATGCGGTGATTACAAGGGCGAACGTCACACGGGGCTTTGTTAATA
>OX442436.1:5514385-5565714 GCA_949361645.1 Spongilla lacustris | reverse complement strand
TCAAACTCGGAAAGTAATAGTACCAAACAAATTCCGCAGAAAGTTTCTAACTTGTCTCCTACAGTTCTTTTTCAAAACGGCTAATATTACACTTCAATCGTGACGAAGATACAGTGCAATAAACCTCTTATCCGAGCGAATCTTATCTTATCAGATCCAGATGGAGAAACTTTTTTTTTAGGTTCGAGTGTGGGAACTCTCTGTTGTCTGAGCTTTCTAAGCGTCGGCAGTTTTACTAAGTTGTAGGTACTCGACTGCTGTATCCAAATACACTCGCTAAAGTCCAACTGATTCTACAGTACATCGGCAATAGTGTAATCGGGTATTTTGCTAATCGTTTCATCACACTTCCAATCCTACAAAGGTAGGTCCTGATAACGATAAAGTAAAGCTTAAATTAGTGTTACATGCCGCTATTACGTGATTATTAAATGAAATTGCTGCTGTGCTAATAGCTAGCAAACTATGGCCACGGCGGGCCGCGAGCTGATTCGACTATTGTCAGCGTTTCAGTACAACTTGCAAGGTATTGCTCAATCAGCGGACCTTCCGGGGGACGTAGCCAAGCAGTGCGGCGAGGTCCTGCGCGAATCAGCCGAGCTCCAGAGCGTGGTGGAGAAGTGGGAGGCACGTGAGCAAGAAGTCCAAGAGGTGCGCTTTAGACTCCAGACCACAGCTAGGCCTACCACGGCCATATACGTTGCTACCAACACAATACTATATTTCACAAACTACGCATCACAATAATAATCCACTCCAGCATCAGGAAGAGATCCCTCTGGATTTGGACGACACACTTGAGACTGCTGTTGAAGGGCTATCAGAGAAACAGGCTGGTGAGGGAGGGAGGGAGGGGAATGAGGAGCGAGTGTGTGTGCAGGGTTGGGGAAGCCAGACATTATTGGACAGGTTGGCTATTATTGGTATGTGTGTGTGTGTGTGTGTGTGTGTGTGTGTGTGTGTGTGTGTGTGTGTGTGTGTGTGTGTGTGTGTGTGTGTGTGTGTGTGTGTGTGTGTGTGTGTGTGTGTGTGTGTGAACATGGTGAGGGTAGGCTGATGTGCAAAACAGTCACCACAATCACCTTGTTTTCATTGCTATAATCTTCTTGGTTACCAAGGCGACTCCAGCAACCATGATAAATATAGCGATGATGATGAGTTTGATGACCCTGAGTTCCTTCACGAGCTCTCAGCATACACTGACCCCAGCGAGGAGGTTAGACCAATGGGGATGCTTGATCAAGATGGGGTAATTGACGAGCTTGAAGGGGAAAAAAGATTTGAAAGTAAGCTGGTTATCAGATATTGGGACTTGTTTTGTTGTTATAATGTCTCGGTGTTTTGTTGGCTTCTCTCATGCCTTCTTTCTCACCCCCCCCCCCTTTTTCCAGGCTCTTATTTACCTGAAGGCACCAGTACTTCTCCCTCCCCTCCTATGACCACTCCCACTTCCCCTCCTCTCCTTCACATAGACTGCCTTCCTGCCAGCAAAGACCATACGGAGAAGCTCAAACACCATTTTGGCCATGCTATGTTCAAACCGTAAGTTACTTTTTTGGAAGTAGAACAGATTGCAGTGAATAAATTCATATGATAATTGTGCATCGCTGCAGTGAACAGTGGGAGATAATCTATTCAATCCTCTACCAGAAGCAAGACGTCTGTGCTGTCATGGCAACAGGTAGTGGTGTAGATGGATGGTGTGTGGGATGAATGTAGTGTGGAGATGAGGGTCAGAGATGGGTGGTGTGTGGAGAGGGTGGGTATATGGGATGGTGGTGTGTAAGAGGTGGTGTGTAAGAGGTGGTGTGTAAGAGGTGGTGTGTGGTTAGGTTACATGCTGAAAGATATGTGCATCTATGTGCAGGTGGTACTGGTATATTGGCTGTATCACGCCACACGTCCCCCATGCATACCCAAAATTGTGTACAAATGCATTGCACACAGGTATTAAAGCATGTGACAACAGCACAAATGCATTGCACACAGTTATTAAAGCATGTGACAACAGCACAAATGCATTGCACACAGTTATTAAAGCATGTGACAACAGCGCAAATGCATTGCACACAGTTATTAAAGCATGTGACAACAGCGCAAATGCATTGCACACAGTTATTAAAGCATGTGACAACAACATTCATCTCCACATACCTCCACACCACCCATCTCTACACCCCATCTCCACACACACCATCTCCACACATACCACACCACCCATCTCCACACACCACCCATCTCCACATACCACCCATCTCCACACACCACCCATCTCCACATACCACCCATCTCCACACATCACCCATCTCCACATACCACCCATCCCCACACACCACCCATTTCCACACACATCCTATTTCCAAACGTGACATACATGGTGTTCTCTGCACTTACAGGGTTTGGAAAGAGTCTGTGTTACCAGTACCCTGCCGTGTACACAGGAAAGGTCACCCTTGTGGTGTCCCCTCTCATTTCTCTGATGGAGGACCAGGTGATTGGACTAAGGTGAGCTGTGCCCTATGATGGGTGGGTCCAATACTCAGTGGGCGTGGTCATTGTGCCTGCTTAGAGTGAAGAACATCCCAGCAGTGTTCCTGGGGTCAGCACAGGCCAACAATGCCACTGCCATAGCCGAGATATTGAGGTTAGTTCAGAACACATCGTCTCCTCTTTACTAAGGGAAGTCCCCCTCCTCAAAGGAATCAGTACAGGGTGGTGTATGTGACCCCAGAGTACGTCACCTGCAATGCCAAAATAGTGCAGAAGATTGATAGTGAAGTTGGTTAGTGTGTGTATCTTTGTGTTATGTTTGTGTTAGTGTTTGTAGGTAAATGTATTATGTATGTGTATGTGTGTGTATGTGTTATGTTGTATGTATGTGTATGTGTTATGTGTGTGTGTGCTATGCAATATAATGCACACCCTTGTAAGTCTTTTCCACTGGTAACATTGCATATAATGCACTCCTCACACGCACACACACACACACCACACACACACACCACACACACACACACACACACACACACACGCACACACACACACACACACACACACACACACCCTTTCCTCCGTTACGTGTAGGCCTGGTACTTGTGGCCATTGATGAGGCTCACTGTGTCTCCCAGTGGGGTCATGACTTCAGGGACTCTTACAGACACCTTGGTACAATAAGGGACTTGCTGCCGGAGGTAGGAGTCAGCATGAAAATGTCGTCATATGGTCATGGCAACTGTTTAGGTTCCAATCTTAGCCGTGACTGCCACGGCGACGGAAGTTGTCAGAAAGGACATATGCACACTGCTCAAGTTAAGGAGACCACTTATTGCCTGTACTAACCTGGACAGGTTAGGTGTGTGTGTGTGTGTGTGTGTGTGTGTGTGTGTGTGTGTGTGTGTGTGTGTGTGTGTGTGCATGTGTGTGTGTGAGTGTGTGTGTGTGTGTGTGTGTGTGTGTGCATGTGTGTGTGTGAGTGGTGTGTGCGTGTTATGTGGTACACATATGTGTGTACACATGGTATAAATTGTCTATATATAAAAATGTACATTCAATACCCTTCCCCTTATGGTCCCCAGGCCTAACTTGTATCTGGAGGTGCGGCCAAGGACAGACTCTGCTCTGGTAGACCTGAAGCTGCTGATGACAGCAAGCAGCCGTGGCGGGAGGTGATATCACCTCTTTAATAATTACCTCATCATTAACTTAGGGGTTCTCCATGCAGGACTGTGTATGACTTTGATGGTTCCACCATAATATACTGTAGGACCAAGCAGATGACTGAGCAGGTCACAGCAACACTAAAAAGTGAGTCAAGTGTGTGATTTACTGGGCCATCTTTAGTGAGGGAGGTGTGTGATTTACTGGGCCATCTTTAGTGAGGGAAGGTGTGTGATTTACTGGGCCACCTTTACTGAGGGAGGTGTGATGTTCATGTTTCATAAAATATAATGGCAAGGTCATTTAATGATTAATTAAATTCATAGAGACGAGGAAATTTAAATGAATGAAAAAAAATCATGTCAGAAGTGGGATTTGAACCCACGCCTACAAGAGTAGACTGCGACCTGAACGCAGCGCCTTAGACCGCTCGGCCATCCTGACATCTGTTGAAGTGGTGTATTTTAGTAGTTTTTATAACTATCCTGGTACATATCTTATCATCCTGACTATGGCGTCGTAGATGCTGGTGTTGTATGTGAGGTTTATCACGCTGGCCGCTCCAATAACATCAGGAAGGACATACACCAGCAATTCTTGCGGGATGAGATACAGGTGATTTGCGACTGCCTTTTCATCATTTTTGTGACTACTTTCCACCTCTATTGCAGTGCATCGTGGCAACTGTCGCCTTTGGTATGGGCATTGACAAGCCCGATGTCAGGACTGTCATTCATTATGGAGGTTTGTGCACATCAGATTAGCTTGATATTATATTACATCACTATTACATCAGCACCTCAGGACATTGAGAGCTATTACCAAGAGATAGGAAGAGCAGGTCGAGATGGGTGAGCCAGCAACACATATCAACCCCACGAGGCAGCATTGGTGTGATCCCCATTCAGGTTGCCATGCAACGCCTACCTGTTCTACAAGCATTCTGACATCAACATATGCAGGTAGGGGTGGGGTGGGTGGGTGGGTGGGTGGGTGGGTGGGTGGGTGGGTGGGTGGGTGGGTGGGTGGGTGGGTGGGTGCTTCACCCAATAGTACACTGTAACCCTCATGTGGGATCTATCCTCCATCACCAGATATTTTCTGAATGAGATAAAGAACCCACAATTCTACCAGTACAAGTCTAAGATGATTGACAAAATGGAGCAGTACCTACAGTCCAATGGTTGCCGTAGATGGTAAGGTGTAATGTGGCATTACAGTGCATTGACTATCTCAGGGAGGTCACCCTTCCTTAGGGAGGTCGCCCTTCCTCCATAGCCATTGATCTCCCATAACTTGGCCCACACTTTCCACTCCAGCAATCTTCTATCCCACTTCATGGGCAGTGTTCCTGAAGGATTAGGAGGACATGTCAAATGTTGCGACAACTGCAAGAGAAGGTTGTTATTGACAAAGTGATTGGTTGTGGGGGTACCTCCTTCCTCCTCCCCATCTTTTCCCTCGCCTTCCTTGTCATCTTCTCTCACCATTGAATCCATTGAGCAGCAACCTTTCAATTTCCATATCACCTTGGACCTTGTTCTGAAAATCATACCTGGGCTGAATCATGTTCTGAATTTATATCCCTCTTCCCCATGCCATGCCATGCCTTCTCCCTTCATACTCCTTACTCCTCCCCTCTCCTTTTCCTTTCCTATCTCCAGTATAGAGAACCCTTCAGCTGCTTCTGCTGTCACACCATGTGACTACTCCAAGGAGGCAAAGCTCTTGTTTGACTTGATCTCAGTTGAGTTGATTGTAATTATGTCATCAAGTAGTCCCATTTTCATACTCTGTACATATGCACACACATGTATGCACACATTTACACACACATGTACACACATACACACATGCACACATGTACACACATACACACATGCACACACATACACACATGCACACATGTACACACATGCACACATGTACACACATACGTATGCATGTACACACATACACACATGTACACACATACAGAGCAGTAGTGGGTTTGGCCTTGGCACATACATTTCAGTGCTCAGAGGGTCGGTATGTTGGCTGCAGGCAGATCACAGACTTGCACTACTTCCCCTCCCCTCCCCTCCCCTCCCCTCCCCTCCCCTTCCCTCCCCTCCCCTCCCCTCCCCTCCCCTCCCCTCCCCTCCCCTCCCCTCCCCTCCCCTCCCCTCCCCTCCCCTCCCCTCCCCTCCCCTCCCCTCCCCTCCCCTCCCCTCCCCTCCCCTCCCCTCCCCTCCCCTCCCCTCCCCTCCCCTCCCCTCCCCTCCCCTCCCCTCCCCTCCCCTCCCCTCCCCTCCCCTCCCCTCCCCTCCCCTCCCCTCCCCTCCCCTCCCCTCCCCTCTCTGTGGTTTATATTGTATCCCATGCATATGTACTCTTGTCACAGAGGAGCCAGAAATCAAGGAACTGGGAAGATAATCAATTTTGGGGGGCAGGAAAGTGAGTTTCTGAATTCTGCTCATAGTGCACACATGGCTATAGCTAATATGTTCAGTACACACATGTATTTCACATTGCACTGTTGTATACAATTATAAGAAAGAAAATTTTTTATGTACTCAGAATTAATAACTGGGGAATAAAAATTCCCCATGCAGTGATGAGGGAGAGTTAATAATGGGACAGGCATTAATAATGGGGAGGAGTTAATAATGGGGCAGACATTAATAATGGGGAGCAGTTAATAAGGAATTAGTGGAGATGGGACTTTCAATGTTGCATGCATGATTGGATCCATTTCACATGTAGTAACATAGTGGGAGGGGCTCAAGTGTTTTATTGTGGCTTACTCACTTGTGCATGGTTTCTGAACACTTCCAGGCATCAGTCGGAGAAGTGGTGGTCTGCCCTAGGTATGTTCACATGTGCTACCAGCCATGGTACACTAGACTGCACACTATGACTGGTTGATGGCTTGTCTCACCAAGGTCACCTGCTTCTGTGCGAAGACTACTTGGTTCGGGTGCCCATTCCTGGAGTTAAGTTTGGTGCCACTGTAAGCATTTCAGGTTTGTGCAGTGCCAGCTTGACTCTCATATTGTACTCTGGTGTGGCCACGCCCTCACATGTGCTCTGATGTGGCCACGCCCTCACATGTGCTCAGGTGTGGCCACGCCCTCACATGTGCTCTGGTGTGGCCACACCCTCACATGTACTCTGGCGTGGCCACGCCCTCACATATGCTCTGGTGTGGCCACGCCCTCACATGTGCTCTGGTGTGGCCACACCCTCACATGTGCTCTGGTGTCGCCACACCCTCACATGTACTCTGGCGTGGCCACGCCCTCACATGTGCTCTGGTGTGGCCACGCCCTCACATGTGCTAATGTGTTTTAAGGTATTATCATCACTTCTATTAATCGTTCATGTCCTGTGGAATGTGTTTTGACAAAATTATATATTTTATGCAATACAACAGTACTCTCGTACCCTGCCCGGAATTGTGCACGGCTGTGGATGTACACAACCTTGTGCACATGGTTATGACATCATGTAACCATGGTTATGACATCATGTAACCATATTTATTTCAATGGGACTGGTAAACAGTGCACACAGCTAAAGTACTTGCTGATTGGCATAGCTACACCCACATCATTAGAATACATACAGCACTGATGGCAGGCCCATATCTGCCCTATTCCCTTTGTGAGGCAGCATATGCATGTGGCCTTCAGTTGTGATTGTAGCCTTTAGTCATTGGGCCTCTGAGCATCACTTACGGCAAACGTCATGTTATTTGTAGTGAGCATGTGTACATTTTGGTGGTGTGTAGGATTGTGTTAGTGTGCAAACTACAAGATAAAAGACATGTGATTGCCAGGCGGTACTTGTGGGTACTTGTGGGGTTAATTTATTTCCACCTCCCTCCAGTGAAGGGCTCTGCATGGCACAGCAGGGCAAGGAGAGCACTGGGCACGCCCCCTGAACTCCCACTCGTACCAACTCAAGAACTGCTTATGGAGACTCCAGGTGCTAAACCATCAAGGTATGTCGCCGCGGTGACAGTGGTTGAGAGCTCAGTAGTGTGTTGGAGCACAGCTAATATGCCTGTGTATTTCTCCAAGGCATGAGTAATGCCCTACTGCTGTTTGCTTTCAGTTTCCATATTGTATTTAAATGTGTACTTTTGGACACACCCACAATGCACCCCTGTGTGATACCTTATGGCTTGGCCCTCCAGACCCACAACAGTCACTCTTCCCAAGAGTCATGTGCCCCAGTCAGGTAGCAAGGAAACTGTCCCCTCGGCCGAGGAGGTGCTTCTTGTTCCCCTGGGGGAGGATAGCAGTGCATTTGAGAGGATTCAGGTGGAGGGTGTGGTGAAGGTGCAGCAGACCACGCCTCCTCCTAAGGACGATCGTCTCATTAAAGTGGAGGTAAGGGAGGAGTGTGGGTGTGGTCAGGTGTATGTGTGAATGCACTACGTACTGTATACTCTTCGTGCATGGGAAGTCACATTGAATAGTGGTGTCTTTGTCCTTCAGAACACTCTGTACCAGGCACTGGTAGCATATCGAAGCCAGCTGGCCAATGAGTCTGGAATTGCGCCATTCCATGTGGGCACCAATAAGCTTCTTACTGAACTAGCGCTTCAGAGGTGGGCAGATGTCATCTTCACACAACTCTATCCCCTCTCCCCTCCCTCCCTCTCCCCTCCCCCTCCCTCTCCCCTCCCTCCCTCTCCCCTCCCTCCCTCTCCCCTCCCTCCCTCTCCCCTCCCTCCCTCCCTCCCTCCCTCTCCCCCCACCACCCCCACCACTTGTCTGTATACCTCCTTTAGTGGGTGGGTCCCTGGGGTAATATGGATAGGTTGGGAGAATGCATTGATAGGCAGGTCTTGGAATGTACGTTTCTTAAACATGTCTCTAGTTGCATACACTTCGTGGGTGGGGGGGGGGGGGGGGGGGGGGGAGGGTTAATGGGTTCGAATGACCCCCCCTCCCAAAATGAGGTTATCATCACATTAAAGTTTTAGTTAACAGATTAATGAACTCATATATTCATTACATACGCATACGCATGTATACGTATGAAAATGACATGTAGTAAAATTTTGCCTTACATCACAATTAAACATTATTGTAAGGTCACCTATTAATAAAATTCGACCCCCTTCCCCCCACCCACCCCTCCCCCTCGAAGGCTGGGTACGCCCATGCATTTATAAGTAGCAACATTTGGCTGGTACCTGTGTGGTGTGTGGCTTAGTATGCCTCGTCATTTGTGCCATTTTCTGTTCAGGCCAATTTCTGTGGAGCAACTCAGAAATGTTGAAGGAGTGTCAGACAATTGGGTGGAGAGATTTGGGATGAAGATGATGGAGAAGATTGTGGCCATCTGTCGGGAGTATCCATGGCTACAACCAGCCGCACCTGTTCAGACTCAGCAACCAACTGAGATGGTGATCAAGGTATGTGTATGTGTGTGTGTGCGTGTGTGTGTATGTGTGTGTGTGTGTGTTTGTGTTTGTGTGTGTGTATGTATGTGTGTGTTTGTGTTTGTGTGTGTGTGTTTGTGTGTGTATGTATGCGTGTTTGTGTTTGTGTGTGTGTGTATGTATGTGTGTGTGTGTTTGTGTGTGTGTATGTATGTGTGTGTTTGTGTTTGTGTGTGTGTGTGTATGTGTGTGTGTTTGTGTGTTTGTGTGTGTGTGTGTGTGTGTGTTTGTGTGTGTGTGTGTGTGTGTATGTGTGTGTACCTGGTCATTGCCATCATACGTAAACTATAGTCTGTCGCCTAGATGTAGAGTTTTATTTTGCCTCTAGAAGGGGAGAAAAATGCCGTGTATGTATGCACTTGCTCGAGGTGCCCATCATCATCAGCTAGGGAGGTATGGGAGAGTGCTGTAATCTCCCCTGTCAAGATCTCTCAGAAAACACTGTTTTATGAATTCAATTGGATTGGCACATGCACGTACGAAAATATCCGGGAGTGTAATAAACTATAATTTTAGAGGTGCACCCCTCCTTGTGGACTTTCCAAATTTCTGGATCTGCCACTGGGTAACTTAGGTTCAGCTGTTGGTGGTGGGGGTACAAATGGTCAATTGACTTTGTAATTGCACATGCACGATTGCAAATTAGAAGCCAGTTTATAATTAAATCATTACTTCTAAAATGATATTCAGAACACCCTATTGTGCCCCTCACCTCCCTCCTCTCCCTCCTCCCTCCTCTCCCTCCTCCCTCCTCTCCCTCCTCCCTCCTCTCCCTCCTCCCTCCTCTCCCTCCTCCCTCCTCTCCCTCCTCCCTCCTCTCCCTCCTCCCTCCTCTCCCTCCTCCCTCCTCTCCCTCCTCCCTCCTCTCTCCTCTCCCTCCTCCCTCCTTTCCCTCCTCTCCCTCCTCCCTCCTCCCTCCTCTCCCTCCACTCCCTCCTCTCCCTCACCTCCCTCCTCCCCAGTATGAAGTAGTGAAGAGGACTCACATTGTGTCTCAACTACCTGGACGTACAATGAAGATTTATGCACTTCATACTGAAGACCAAAAGAGCCCAGTTAGTGTTACTGTACCCTACCTAACCCTCTCCTTTATGACCCCGCCCCTCATACGGGGCCACACCTCCTTTACTTCAGGATGAAATTGCAGTGCAGTTGAACATTCAGAAGAACACTGTTCTGGAGCATCTGACCAAGGCATTTGAAGCTGGCTATTTTTTGGACTACAGAAAGTGTGAGGCACTGTTCACACATGCACACACGTGCACACATGTACACACATGTGCACACACACACACACATGCACACACGCATGTGCACACACGCATGCACACACTTGCACACACAATGTATCACGCACACTTGCCTACTGCACATATTGCTCATACTGCACTGATGTGCGTCTCCTGTTGTCAATAAGGACTCATGCCAGGAGTAGGAGTTACTTAGGCTGCCATGGTTATGTAACCATGTTACTTAGGCTGCCATGGTTATGTGGTTATGTTAATGCAGTATAATAACTTTCAGCTGTGGTACATATATTTGTTTGGTTGTGTGGCTGAAAGTAATTTCTAAAAAAAACACCAGTAATGTGGTATTTCATTGGATAACCGTTATTTCGTAGGATAATCTGGTATTTCTAGTATTTCAGAGGATAATCTGTCATATGATAACCTGGTATTTCATAGGATAACCTGGTAATCTCTGTGTCGCTTCCTGCAGTGGGGCTCAGTGAGAAGAATGAGCGGCTGATAAAAGATGTTATAAGGAAAGACCCAATCAACTCAGGTGAGTGCCCAGGCCACCATATGGCTTTTTGGTGTAATGCCTGTGAGTATGTCTTAATGGGATGGGGACCTGGGCCTGTTGACCTCATGTCCCTGCTGGACAGTCCCCAGGCCCATTATCCTTGTACTCACTAGTTTGATACACTGTAACTTAGAAACTTGTGTAAGCTTAATTATGTAACGGTTGGTGTGTGTGTGCACATACTTCAACTGTTACGCCTGATGGGCGTTAGGCAGATTTAAGATTAATAAACATTTTAATTATTTAATGAACCAATAACCATGATTTGATTATGTAATAGTATAACGCAAAGTCCATTTATTGTTTTGAATAAATAATTTTTCAAAACTTTATTTTTAATTTAATTTAACAAATATATCTATTTCTGTTAAGAAAGTATTGTATTATGCCATACACTCAATTAAACGTTAGCAGTGTATTTGGATAATATTGTATAACTGTCGGTGGTTAAAAAGCTCAGGCAACAAAGATAAAGCACATTTGTTTTCTCTATCTGGACTTGATAAGATAAGATTCTATTGGATAGGAACTTACTGCCAGATTTGTGACTTTCTGCACATGTAAGCTACGTAAGATCATAACTGCTTTAGGACACTTATGTACACAACAAACAAGCATACTTACATGTAGATATTTCATGTGTGTAAAGGTTGAAACAGAGCAGTTATAAAACTTGTGCAGCTTAAGTTATGTCCCATGTGCAACCACCTCTAACACATATAATAATTAGCAACCTATCCAGTGATGTAATCGCTTTGTTGAGATTGCATTGCACAGCATGTGACGTTGGGGTGTGCTCATTTGATGTTCTCGCTCACTTTTTTTAACTACTGGTTGTTTCCCAATGTCACTTATAGATCATACTAGCTGTAAGTTAGCACATCGATTAGGCCACACTTTAGGCTTAAGCACCCACAACTTTCGTATCGAACTCTGTTGAAACAGCACATTGTCATTTTTGTAAGAGAGGCCTATTGGATGGGCTATATTTGTGCTTGGGAAGGGGGATGGGGTTGTTACGAAGAGGAGGAGAGATAGCACTAGGATAAGGTGTGGTATTATGAAACGATACACAGCTTTATTTAATTAGCAGTAGTGCATGTGGGCCTTGGAGTGACCTTCTTAAATATGTGCATGTTAAATGTGAAAATAGTAGATAATGTGCTCAGGTTATGTAGTAGGTAATGTGCTCAGGTTATGTAGTAGGTAATGTGCTCAGGTTATGTAGTAGGTAATGTGCTCAGGTTATGTAGTAGGTAATGTGCTCAGGTTATGTAGTAGGTAATGTGCTCAGGTTATGTAGTAGGTAATGTGCTCAGGTTATGTAGTAGGTAATGTGCTCAGGTTATGTAGTAGGTAATGTGCTCAGGTTATGTAGTAGGTAATGTGCTCAGGTTATGTAGTAGGTAATGTGCTCAGGTTATGTAGTAGGTAATGTGCTCAGGTTATGTAGTAGATAATGTGCTCAGGTTATGTAGTAGGTAACTGTTCTCTGTTCATTACTAGATGTTTCCAGACTGAAGCCTATCAAGGACCTCCTCCCCCTGGTGGTGGAGTACTGGGAGATAAGGATGGCCATCGCCATACTGATGGTCACCACTGGCTTCATAAGGCCATCAATGGCGGCTGCTGATTCTGGTACACACACCACCACAGCCCCCCAGGGGGTGGCAGAGGCTCCATCGGGAGTGATCCAGGAACCCCGGGGAACAGCCGCCATCAAGAGGAGGTTGCCCGCATCACTTTCTGCCTCACAAAGTGCAGCACCAAAGCCAAAACCCAAACAGTCAAGGTTTTGGTAGGTTGTTGACAATCAACTTCTTTTTTTTTTGTGCATGTATACTGTATGTGACCAGTCACTTCATTGTTGAACTTCTAAACTGACATATTGAAATGAATGAACTGCTCTGCAAACTAAGGGTTCCTTTTCGAAATTGAAAAGAGAAAGTTATAAGCTAGCTTGCATGTTACATAACTTACTAGTTGGGCGTAGCCCGACCTTCGCGTTTTCGGCGGTCGCGCTCTATATATTATCTCTAATACAGCTAAGACTTACAGTTAATGTATACTTTAAGGTCATGTATGTGTACAGTGGTTTCCCACCTTCACGCTATCCTTCGTACTGCCTTCATGCTACTGATACTTTCGGGATTGGCTTTGTAGCGGTTCTTCTCGCAATTGTTCTCTCGGACCCGGAGCCTCATCGCGCGACTCTTCAGCATAACTGTCATCATTTAAATTTAACTTTGCAATCGATCCTTTTCTCTTCGCGATCGACGTGACGGCATTTTGAAGAAAACAAACCAGACACGTCAAGTACATGTATTTGAGTTCAACGTTAATAACCTAGTTAATCTTATCAACCGGAAGGAAACTTTTTATAAGGTGGGAACGAGTGAGCGATATCTTTGTTTGATGGATCTATCCAATTATACGTTCGACAACGATTCTTTGGTACAGTGGCAATAATTTCATGACACTTCAAATCCTACATGTCCTGTAGCAGTACGGCGCTAGCTTAGTGTTGCAATATGGCCTGCATCATCATCGGGAGCAATCGGTTGTAACGAACCCATGCACTCAGCTTTTACATTTAAAAATTAAAAAAAAATGAAATAATAACGATGACAAAAAAAAAAAAAATGTCAGGAGTGGGATTTGAACCCACGCCTACAAGAGTAGACTGCGACCTGAACGCAGCGCCTTAGACCGCTCGGCCATCCTGACTGTTGTGACTATCTAATTACCAGACATCAGTCTTCAACTGCGCTTGCTGCTCCGCATAACTGTACACAGCAAATTGAGTAATGTGTACATGTATTCACCACTGTACGTACATGATTGATCACAGCTAAACATGTATTCCAACCTTCATATCCACTGGGCCATACTAAAGCAAGTACTTTGATAAGTACATCCGTACATGCGTGGCAGCATTGGATTGGCAGCAGCGTATCTAGTACTGTTCGGGGGGCGGGAACCAATGCAGTAGCAGTTCATTGATTTGCATTGATTACCCCGAGAATCGAAGAGCTTTTAATACTTACTGTTTCACTGTATAAACGATACCATTCCACAGGTCTACTGTTAAATTTACATCGCACGTTACATGTAATACATCAGTTTTAGTCTCGTACCCAGACTCACATGTACACAGATGGGGTCTTGGTTCGAGACTACATTAATGCCTATTAAAAAAATTAAAAAGTAAAACTGTTAATAACGTCGGCATGGTTTCCAGCATTCTTAGGTATCAGTCGGAGAAGTGGTGGTCTGCCCTAGGTATGTTCACGTGTGCTACCAGCCATAGCAAAGTCCACTGCACACTTGCCTGTGTATGATGCGTTGTGTGTGCGTGACTGGTTGATGGCTTGTCTCACCAAGGTCACCTGCTTCTATGCAAAGACTACTTGGTTCGGGCGCCCATTCCTGGAGTGAGGTTTGGTGCCACTACTAGCATTTCAGGTATGTGCAGTGCCAGCTTGACCATTATTAATCATCATTAACGCTGTCCTATGGCCACGTGGAGTGCATTTTTATTTAGCACGCAGCACCGATGCACAATTAAATTTTGATGTCAATGAATTTCGTTTCGTGGTATTTTGTTTTCATTTTTTTATGACCTACGAAGTATAAATGCAAATTGAAATTCTTAATACTTGTATATAGGGGTGGGGGGGGTGGGGGGGTGGGGGGTGGTTGTACATGGATAGGGAGGTTGTGGGGTTTGTATATGGGAGGGGGGGGGGGGTTGTATATAGGGAGTTGGGTTGCATATGGGGGGGTTGTACATGGGGCAGTTGCTATGTTAGACATGTAGTGAATGCATTTGATGCCAGGGGTAACGTGAGGTTAATTTGGTTGCCAAAGGGTAACTTGATGCCAGAGGGGTTAATTGATTTCCACCTCCCTCCAGTGAAGGGCTCTGCATGGCACAGCAGGGCAAGGAGAACACTGGGCACGCCCCCTGAACTCCCACTCGTACCAACTCAAGAACTGCTAATGGAGACTCCAGGTGCTAAACCATCAAGGTATGTCGTGGTGGGATGTATTGGATATTGATGGGGCAGAGTTATTTGATGTCAATATCTCCAACCTTGGCATGAATCTTGTAATGCACCTGTGTGTGTAAGTACTAGTGTGAGATGCTTTCAGTTTCCATATTGTATTTATATGTGTACTTTTGGACACACCCACAATGCATCCCTGTGTGGTACCTTATGCCTTGGCCCTCCAGACCCACAACAGTCACTCTTCCCAAGAGTCACGTGCCCCAGTCAGGTAGCAAGGAAACTGCCCCCTCAGCCAAGGAGGTGCTTCTTGTTCCCCTGGGGGAGGATAGCAGTGCATTTGAGAGGATTCAGGTGGAGGGTGTGGTAAAGGTGCAGCAGACCATGCCTCCTCCTAAGGACGATCGTCTCATTAAAGTGGAGGTAAAGTATATTGGAGGGAGGAGTGTGGGTGTGGTCAGGTGTATGTGCGAATGCACTACGTACTGTATACTCTCCGTGCATGGGAAGTCACAATGAGCAGTGGTGTCTTTGTCCTTCAGAACAACTGGTAGCATATTGAGTATGTGCACTATAGTCTGTTACATGGTAGTGACCATCATATGTACACTACAGTCTGTTACATGGTAGTGACCATCATATGTACACTACAGTCTGTTACATGGTAGTGACCATCATATGTACACTACAGTCTGTTACATGGTAGTGACCATCATATGTACACTACACTTTTTACCTTTTGCACCTGACATTTGTCCACATATTAAAGATGTGATGACACTTTTTAAATTTTTTTGTGTACATGTAGATTTCAGTTCATTCCTTCTTCCTTTCCCTCCCTCTCTCCTCTTCTCCTCTTTCCTTCCTCCTCTCCCTCCTCTCCCTCCTCTCCCTCCTCTCCCTCCTCGCCTTCACCTCCCTCCTCCCCAGTACGAAGTAGTGAAGAGGACTCACATTGTGTCTCAACTACCTGGACGTACAAAGCAGGTTTATGCACTTCTTACTGAAAACCAAAAGAGCCCAGTTAGTTCATCACCCACTCTCGTACCTAACCCTCTACGCTGCATCTTTAACAATAAGCTATATTTTTGAAACGTTTGAACCACAGTTTATGAACAAGGGAGCAAATCGGTCAGCACTTCTACATAAGAAACTTTTGTCAATATAAATACAATGCTTGGAACAAATGCCTGTTAAAACACTGCAAGCAGACTACTGTGGTTACACGAACTGTATAACTTTGGGAAAAGCGCACATAATTAAATTATGTGCGCTTTTCCCAAAGTTATACAGTTCATATAACCATAGTCTGCTTGCAGTTAAACCTGACAGAATGTTATATGCTGAAATTTATTTTGTTCACTCAAGTCACAATTTATCCATTTCTCAAGTTGCTCTACTTAAGAGTTAAATATCTAAATAAAAATTGTAATATATGACAAGTCTCTGGGTCATCCATAGGATTGATTATTTGGCAGCTTGGTATCAGCATTAAGCAATTGGTAAAAAAGACCTTAAAAAAAAAAAAAATGAAAGACCGTGCTTAGGATTTCTTAGTAAAACAGTGTCCTGATATTTTATATACAATTTACTAAGCTGATCCAAGCATTTCTGCATCAATGGAAAGATCTTACGCATTATCCAAGGTTCTTCAGGGTTAGTTTGAGTTGGTTTAAAATTTGTTTTATAAGTGAGGGTCCCTGGGGGCTCCATATATTTTAGGCAACAGTAAACCGCTGTGACCTAAAGGCGATCACACACTAGGCAACATGTTGCGTGCAACTCAAATGAATGTGGGTAAAAAAGTTCAGTAAAACTCTAGTTTACTGATGATTTACTGAACTTTTACCCATATTCATTGAGTTGCACACAACATGTTGCCTAGTGACAAAGGGTACATCAGTATTGAATAGGAAAATTAATTTGGCTTGACTTCATTTATGTCACCACATTGTAACATTGTCATCAAGCATTGTTTACAATAATGTTCGCTGCTGTACATTCGTTAGACAGAATAGTTCAAACTAATCATTTGGGGACTTATTGTGTGTACTCCTCATACGTGGCCACACCCCTTTCCCCCTTCAGGATGAAATTGCAGTGCAGTTGAACATTCAGAAGAACACTGTTCTGGAGCATCTGACCAAGGCATTTGAAGCTGGCTATTTTTTGGACTACAGAAAGTGTGAGGCACTGTTCACACACCCAACACACACATGCACACATGTACACACACACATGTGCACACACACACACACACACACACATGCTGCCTACTGCCTACTTTGCTCTCATGGTTATGCAGCCATGTTACTGTAGGATAATAACTCTCAGTTGTGATATATTGCTTCATTTGTGGCTAAAAGTAAATTTTTAAAATACAATATTTCCTGGTATTTCATAGGATAACCTGGTAATCTCTGTGTCACTTCCTGCAGTGGGGCTCAGTGAGAAGAATGAGCAGCTGATAAAAGACGTTATAAGGAAAGACCCAATCAACTCAGGTGGGTGCCCAGGCCACCATATAGCTTTTTGGTGTAGTGCCTGTGGCACTATCAGTATGTCTTAGTGGGATGGGGACCTGGGCCTGTTCCGGCCCAGGCCCAGGCCCATATATAGGAACATGAAGTCAACAGGCCTGGTGTCCACCTAAATGAAGACACCTACATGTATTCAAAGAACTTTGGATATGCTGCTTGTGTTACTCTTAAGTCAATATGCATCTAGATACACATACATGCAACTACTTCTTTTCAACTAGATGTTTCCAGACTGAAGCCTATCAAGGACCTCCTCCCCCTGGTGGTGGAGTACTGGGAGATAAGGATGGCCATCGCCATACTGATGGTCACCACTGGCTTCATAAGGCCATCAATGGTGGCTGCTGATTCTGGTACACACACCACCACAGCCCCCCAGGGGGTGGCAGAGGCTCCACCAGGAGTGATCCAGGAACCTCGGGGAACAGCTGCCATCAAGAGGAGGTTGCCCGCATCACTTTCTGCCTCACAAAGTGCAGCACCAAAGCCAAAACCCAAACAGTCAAGGTTTTGGTAGGTTGTTGACAATGAACTTCTTTTTTTTTTTTCATCTCAAACCATCATACACGTGTACTGTTGTACTGTATGTGACCACTCATTTCTGCTGCACTTGTAACTGACAGACATCTTCAAAAGAACTGAGCAGGGTTCCTTTGTCTAGGTTGTAACCTGAAGAGAAATTTAAAAGCAGTGTGTAATCTATTTAAGCGTCAATACACGTAACCTGTACATGTAATGTATACACAGGTAATGTATAATGTAATCCTAGCCTCATCCCCAGGCCCTGTTTTTATATTAAATTACGAGTGAAAAATAGGGAAATATTAATTTAATATAAATATAGGGACTGGGGACGAGACTAGTGGGATCCCATACATGTACGAGTTCCATACAGGTAATGTACACATACACATTAAAGGTTGGTTCATACATGCACACATGCACATAAAAGGTTGGTTCACACATGTACACATGCACATTAAAGGTTGGTTCACACATGTACACATGCACATAAAGGTTGGTTCATACATGTACACATGCACATTAAAGGTTAGTTCATACATGTACACATGCACATAAAAGGTTGGTTCCCACATGTACACATGCACTACATGTTTTGCATGGCTTTATACCTATGAGCACAAGTCTGTTGACCCTGGGCTCCTCCCCCCACTCTGTGGACGGCTGCTTGTCATAGAGCTCATTGACGCCCTGTATGATGTACCTCCGCGTGCTGGTTGTGAGCGACACCACGCCCTGTGGGTGGATAAGTATGTAATCATTAGCTCGTGCAGTAAGGGGTTTCCCCTTTGTGGCAAACTCCAACAACACAAGGTAGATGCTCATTTAGAGGTCACCCTGAGGGTACAATATTTTTTTGCACAGCAATAAAAAAAGGTTTTGCCGTTTGGTCATTTAAGGGACCTAGTTACACTTAACAGTACTGACATGCAGCACAAGTCCTTTTAGTATTGGGGCCAAGATAAAATGAGCCGTGCTTGCAAAGCTATCCATTACACTCTCATATATACCTGTACATTACAGCTCTTGATCAACTTCAGCTACAAGTGTACTAACTTTCAAAACAGCTAAGTGCCCACCTCCACCTTAGCTAAAATTCAATGTAGGCATCTAATCTTAACGACACAGCGTAATGGATAGCTCCTCTAGTATTACGAGAGATTAAAGCCTTACTTATCTTGACCTGATCCTACAAGGACTTGCACTGCGTGTCAGTACTAACTAGGTCCTTTAAATGACCGAATGACAAAACTTTTTTGTTGTTGTACAATTGTACCCATAACCGCATTCAAAACATTAGACATTAAAAATATATTCCAAATCACATCTCAGCAATTGGGGGTAATGCGGGCATTAATTGGGGTTATTTGTGACAAGACGAGGGTATTTGTGAGATAAAAGTTAAGGCTCCAATGAGATGGGGCCTGTCTGCAACACGGTTGTAAGAAATTAAATTCTTACCTTCAGCCTCATGACAGTCAGGGGGTCCCCAGTCCTATTGCACAGCGTCTTCTCCCATAACACCAGCTGGTAAGGACCCAAACCATAAGAGCTCTTCTTATAACCATTCACAATCCGTGGTTACCTGAGTCCAGTCGTCTAATCTCTGCTCACTGATATCACCATTGATTTCAAAGGTGACTGTACAAATGGACTAAGAAATGATTAAGCCAGTATGCAATCAATGAATATCTGCCCCTCCCCTCTCCACACCATGCCTCATCTGCCCCTCCCCTCTCCACACCCCACACTCTTCTTACCTGATCCAAGTGTGGTGCAGTAACTTCAGAGAATGACAAATCTTGGAAGCCCTTGGCATCATATGCATGCATATCCAGGATAAGGTCCAAGTCTACCCTGGTCACCATGGAAACAGCAGTGGTACTCATTTAATTAAGGGTTTTGGGAGGTGGGGGTGGAAGAGATTGTTACTTGCCTTGACCTAACTGTCTCTATCATTCTTGAAGAGGAGTTGATAACACTGAAAAAGCAGACACATGAGTAAGCAAGATTTACCACTTCTACCCCCTACCCCTGGTTTGCCCATAATTTGGCAAACCCACCCCGCGGCTTATATGTGCCATGTCAGAATAAAACTACATGGCATGGTACAGAGGGAAGACTTCTACTTTGCCCACCCTCTATATATTTAAATTTATTCCGAAACCCCACTCCCTGTTGCAAACTTGGCGGTCAATCCTGGTAAGGAGAAAGCTACTTCCCCCTCCCCCCCCCCCCCCCCCCCCTCCGGCTGGCTCTCTCACCACACACTTACCGGAGTCTTGTTTTCAAGTCATCCAAGTCACTCCTGCTAACGAGGTCTGTCTTGTTTATAATTATGGAGTCTGCAAGTGCCACCTGCCTGTTACATGTAGTTGAAACTGAATGATCTTTATTTTCGGAATTACCTAACAGCCTCGTTGATAATTCCTGCAGGTTTCTGTGTGTCCAGTTGCTAGGTGGAAGAGAGTGTGTTTAGCTACAAAGCTCTGTAGTGCTACAGCAACCCCCTACTTGTGGGCTGTATTTAGAATCAATGACAGTTATGATGCCTGCTCAATGTAATGTACAGATATCACATTTCATCGTCTCCACGGTTACTTGCTACCCTCACCATCTAGGTACAGGTCACTTCCGAGGGCGTCGTCCAACCAAAAGATGGCGGCAATGGGGCCCGGGTCCGCTAGTCCGGTGGTCTCCAGCAAGACATAGTCAAACTTGCCCTTCTTGGTCATCAGCTTCTCTATGGCCTTCACCCCACTGTCCTTCATGGAGCAGCACAGGCATCCGTTCCTAAGCTCCAGCCACTCCTCGTACAGCTCCCCCGCTTGGCCAACGGTGAGGGACTTCTCCACTGCGCTCCCTGCAGCATTGGGGGGGGGAGGAGGAGGAGAGAGGTCCAAACCAATAGCTTAATCCGCGTACTGACCATTCGAGAGATACCTTCTCCAAACTCGTTAAGGATGACTGCTATTTTCTTGTGGTGTTGCTCGGTCAGGACGTAGTTGAGAAGCGTGGTCTTACCAGCGCCTGCGGGGAAGAACACAGCCGTGATATGAAAGGGCAAGTCGCACAGAAAGGCATGCACATGCCCAAAAAGCCTGTTATAATGGTAACTGGAATTTTTTTTGCTGCGACTTCTACGAGTTGAGGACAGTCATCATCGTCCTCAACGTCCATTATCACCGATTACATTAAATTATTAAAAAAGAATTATAAATTGCAGCGTCGTAAAAGATTGAGATGATAGAGTGCAGCGGGCGCAATGCTGTACTGTCTGGCCTGTTCCTTCTGGTCGTCTTAGCCGTAGAAGCTTGGGTCTTCTCGCTTGACTCCAACCGAAGGATCAAAGCAATCCGCGTGCACGTTACTATCATCATCGGAGCTATCCTTTTCGTGTGCTCGAGGTACATATGGAAAAGGATAGTCCCTCTGCTGCCTTCGTCGGATCGATTCCGGTTCTGCTCGTGGACCCTGCGCATCATCCTGGCACTGTCGCTGCTGCTAGGACAGCTATGTATGGTTTTGGGGGCGGCGCTGGTGCTGGTAAACAAAGAGCCGCACTTCCTGAACGTAGCAGCTGGTTACTGTCTCGGCGTTATCATCTTCCTGACGTTCTGTTTCGTTCTTGTCGACGTGGTCTTTCTGGTCGGTAGAAGACTTATCCCCAAGAGCTACAGGCTTCACGTGTCCTTGGTCGGCTTGCTTCTCGCTATTGTCCTAACGGCTTCTGGTATGTGGTTCGTCTCTCGAGTGGAGGTGAAGCACGTGACGCTACCTATCAAGGGGCTACATCCCAGGCTGAACGGGACGACGGTAGTACAGCTCAGCGACATCCACCTAGGTCCATACAGCGGGCACTCCGCCCTGAAGGGCCTGGTGGGCAAGGTCAACGGGCTGAGGCCAGACCTGGTACTGATCACTGGAGATCTGGTGGACTCCACTGTCTCCAACCTGCGAGAGGCGGTCACGCCCCTCAAGGACCTCAAACCAAAGCATGGGGTCTACTTCAGCACAGGTAAGATGGGTCTTGTGGTAATGATATGGTGTTACAAACAGGGATCCTCACCCATATAAGGCTGGGGTCTCGATTTTCTTGTGTACATACATGTATGTGGGTACATGTATATGTATGCATGTATTATGTGTAGATATAGTATGTACATGTGTTAGATGTGTGGGTACATGTATGTATGTATAATAATATGGGACAGTGTCCAGCAAAATCGGGCTTGTGGGGTTATAATTTTATCACTATAAAAATTGCATGTTGTACTAAACAATACATCTTCGCGACGGTACTAAGTTTTCCTTTCAAATTTTGTACACTTGTTCCCACACCATTTCTCTGTGTGAAAATCGATTTTTGTGATCTACACATTTTCCGTGCCGTGGATACAACAATCGTTAACCCCGCGGGTTAGAATTCCTCATTTCTCCACGTACGAGTGTTGAAAACGCGTCAAATTCGGGTTGCACATAGAGGAGCCCTGTAGCTATTGATTTGTTCTGTTCGTTAATTTCTATACCATCCGTTACGGAGATACAGTTGAACAAACTGCGGGCACGTATTCCCGCTTGATTCGCGCCAATGATTTTTGGCAAATCGCGTTCCGCTCAAGGCGGTGATTATATCATTGGCGCGAATCAAGCGGGAAAATGTGCCTGTAGTTTGCTCAACTGTATCTCCGTAATGGATGATTCGGAAACTAACGAACAGAACAAATCAATAGCTACAGGACTCCTCTATGCACACTCCGAATTTGACACGTTTTCAACACTCGTACGTGGAGAAATGTGGATTTCTAACCCGCGGGGTTAACGATTGTTGTATCCACGGCACGGAAAATGTGTACATCACAAAAATCGATTTTCACACAGAGAAATGGTGTGGGAACAAGTGTACGAAATTTGAAAGAAAAAAGTAGTACCGTCGCGAAGATGTGTTGTTTAGTACAACGTGCAATTTGTATAGTGATAAAATTATAAACCCACAACTAGACACTGTCCCATATTATAGTTATGTATGTATTTACATGTATACGTACCGTTGCGATAGCAATTATGTTTGTATGTGTGTGTATGTATGTGTATGTATGTATGTGTGTACGTACATATGTATGTATGTGTATGTATGTGTATGTATGTATGTATGTATATATGTATTTATGTATGTATATATGTATGTATGTGTGTATGTTTGCATGTCATAAATGTGTGCCACTCTAACCTAAGGCAACCATGAGTACTACACTGGTGATGTAGACGGCTGGATCGAAGAGCTCCCTCGTCACGGGGTAACCCCCCTCATTAACAAGAGGGTGTGTCTGTTTGGTGAGGAGAAGCTTGGCTGCAGTGGTGGGCTGTACTTGGCCGGCCTGGAGGACATTGAGACAAGAAGGATCAAGTAAGATGAGATTCTGTGTGCAAGTTCTGAAAAAAAAAAAAAAAAAAAAAAGGTGGTGTGTTTTAAATTTGGTAAGGAGTTGATGCATCATAAGTGTGTCTTATTGCACATGGAGTACGTGCCATCGTGTGGTTCACCTTTCCCGTTTTTCTTTTATTTACCTTCAGCTATGGTGCCCACAGTATGGATCTACATTCAGCTCTCTCTGGGAGGGGAAAGGGTGTGCCCACCATCGTGATGGCCCACCAGCCCTGGGCAGCCGTGGAAGCCATCATGTGGGAGGACGTCCGCCTTGTCCTCTCCGGCCACACCCACGCCGGGCAGGTGCTTCCCATCATGTTCTTGGTGTACATCTACAATCCGTTCTTTGTGGGCCTGTATGAGCCCCACCCTGGTGTCTACGTGTATGTTAGTCCTGGCAGTTTGTACAACGTCATGCCTTACAGGCATTTCTTTAGGCCAGAGGTCACGCATTTTACGTTGACCAGTGCTACATAAACGACACTTTTTTTTATTTTAAAATCATGTTCGCGGGCTTGGAATTTAATAACACGCATGCGTGTTGCACAACAACATTGTGAACGTGGAAACGCGATCACGGAAGCAAAACACACTGGTGAATTGTTAACGGTGCAGCTGCATGCATCGAGTGTGTTGCGGACATTTTGAACATGAATAACCGCATCATAAGATACTCGCTCGGCTCCCTTCTGGCAATCGCAGCCCTCGAAACATGGATATTCTTCTTCATGGAAACCAAGAGGAGATCACGAGCCATACGCCTCCACTGGTACGCCGTTATGTCCTTTATATTTTTCCTCGGCGTCAGGTACGTCTGGGGAAAGCTTTCGGCACTTTTTTCGTCAAAAAACGTCCTTTCGTTGAAGGGCCTTGCTCGAGTACTTTCTATCGTAGTGCTCGCGTTGGCTCAGTCGTGTCTCGTGCTGAGCTTGGCCTTCGTGGACAAGGAGCCTCGCATTCTGAACATCGCATCTAGTTACTGTTTAGGGTTTGTTATATTCCTGACTATCTCTTGCTGGGCCGTGGACATTGGGGCGTGGTTGATATCCCACTTGTTGGTGCGCAGATGGAGTCCGAACGCCACATCCAAGACGCTCCTGTCGCTCCTGCTGGCGCTAACAATGACGGCTTCTGGTATGTGGTCTCTTTCGCAAGTGGAGGTGAAGAACGTGACGCTACCTATCAAGGGGCTACATCCCAGGCTGAACGGGACGACGGTAGTACAGCTCAGCGACATCCACCTAGGTCCATTCAGCGGGCACTCCGCCCTGAAGGGCCTGGTGGGCAAGGTCAACGGGCTGAGGCCAGACCTGGTACTGATCACTGGAGATCTGGTGGACTCCACTGTCTCTGACCTGAGAGAGACGGTCACGCCCCTCAAGGACCTCAAACCAAAGCATGGGGTCTACTTCAGCACAGGTACTCTGTAAATCCCCCATGCAAATACCACTTCATTTACTAACTTGTGACATTACAGGCAACCATGAGTACTACACTGGTGATGTAGACGGCTGGATCAAAGAGCTCCCTCGTCACGGGGTAACCCCCCTCATTAACAAGAGGGTGTGTCTGTTTGGTGAGGAGAAGCTTGGCTGCAGTGGTGGGCTGTACTTGGCCGGCCTGGAGGACATCGAGACAAGAAGGGTGAAGTAAGGGAGTCAACTACATATGCATATACCATGGGATACACAGATATTCTAGTTACAAGTACATTGCACCATGGTGCACTCCCCATCACACACACCCACTTCATCTCAGCACATGCACACTTCATCTCAGCACATGCACACACACACACAATTGATGTCCAAAGATAGAAACTACAAGAATGCCACACCAAAACATTTCAAGCCAAAATTTATATTAGTACCAAACCATGGTGTATGTAGTGAACATACAACAGACAAGGTATTCTGCAATGGCAGCAGCTGCTGCTTCAAACGGGGTAACAATTGCATGAGGTGTGTTGGTATTCTAAGAATGCTAAGCTAGATAAAATTACGATGATCATAAAAAGGTGTGGCTGAATTGGATGGGCTGTTAAGGCTGGACTAATCCAATCAAGTAAACACATTTGACATCCAAAAGTCATTACATATTTGGGGCGTTGTGGTTCAGCTATTTATGCCAAAGTTAATTAATGGCCCTGATGAGTGGTGAAGAACCCCCCCCACCCCCAAATGGCAGAGCAATGCTCAGAACAGCACCCAAAGCTATCCTAGAGTTTCCCATGTGGGTGGGATAGCACGGAGCAGTCATAAAACGTTCACACGGCAACCCTAAACATCCAGCTCAGCAAGACCATAAAAATGTGATGATCCCACTATCTAATAATCCATTCTTGCTTTTTAAATCACCAGTGGCCTATGAACTGCTCTGTACAGTGGTGAGTGTTCAACGTTCAGGTTGCATCACATATATAGGGTGATCCAATTAGTTGATGCAAAAAAAATTTTTTTAGAGTTACATGACTTTTGGATCATCTTGTATGATAAGGGTTAGGTTTTTTAACTGCCATCAGATCTTCATTTGTCAAAACACAGAACCAAACCCTTAATAATTTACTGGGAGCCAGAGGTACAATCAAAAATATTAAACTGCAGTTATTCAATCACTGTAACGCAATTCTCACCTTCTATCCTTCTTCTTACAGCTATGGCCCACACAGCACTGATCTGCACGCAGCCTTGTCTGGCAGGCGTGAGGGTGTGCCCACCATCGTTATGGCCCACCAGCCCTGGGCGGCCGTGGAAGCCATCATGTGGAAGGATGTACACCTCGTGCTCTCTGGCCACACCCACGCGGGGCAATTCCTGCCAATGACGGTACTGGTTTACGTGTTCAATCCGTTCTTTGCCGGTCTCTACGAACCTAACCCGGGAGTATTTGTGTACGTCAACGCGGGCAGCTTGTATGTTCTGATACCTTATCGGCACTTCTTCAGACCGGAAATCACTCACTTTACCCTTATTGCATAGGATTATTTATTAATACTTATTTGACATATTTACCTTGACAACTTTATGGTTGCACGTGAGACTTGGTAGGAGTGACGTATTGCTAGTGTGTGCGTGTAGTATTCATATAGTTAATGTCTAGGAAGCAGGAAGAAGCTTTGAACGAGTCCCTAATGGACCCAGCCACTCGAGTGAAGGAACTGGCCAGACGGGGTGCAGAGAGTGCCAAAGTGGATCGGTCCACTTCCATTAAATATTACTACAGATCTGCGCCTCAAATGAAGAAACAGGTAGGAAACTCTCTGGCATTGATGCGCAGTAAAGGCAAAATCAAGTGGCACCGATACTGAGTTTGGTTTCTGTGCTATCTCAGGCTCAGATCTACTACGACGAGGGTAATTTGGAGAGCGCCTTTATCCTTGACAACAAATTCCTCACGTACGTTAATATTAATATATAAAGGTTTATACACATGGATAACATAGTGGTACCCAGTGGTTTATGTAGGCCACAGTCCCTCCGGTGCAAGCCTCTTGCTCCAATTCCTTCCAAGTATTCAGTTATTACCTACAGTTCGTTTGTTTTTGTTCTAACAGCAAATCGGTGGTGTGTAGTTAGGAGCTGTATAAGGAGTGTTTATATGTGTAATCGTTTATCCTGTAAATTGTAAACTTGCAAAAACTATTTTAAAAAGTACCTATATATGATGCAATGAAACTTCATTTCCTTTCAGTCGGTCCCATTGGTCATGATTAGTTATTTGGTTTTTAATTTTTTGCTTTCATAATTATTTTAAAATAGCGAGTGTGAAGATTGCAGTTTTCAATTTAGTGCATACTGCAGCATTTGTTATGGTGGCAGGGTGCAGTACTGCTGAAGGTATCCTGACATATCCTGACCTCTGATTATGTTGATCCTGCACTACAGGTTACAGGAAGCTGGTCCCCAGTACTGTAGACCGCCAGCCATTTGCATATGTCCTCTCATTTACCAGTTTTTGACCTAGCCGTAACCAGTGGCCTACATTTTTGCACCTGTATGGGTTAAGGTTGGCTTCCTCACTACATGTATGCCTTGATCTGCACCACATACATGATCATGTGTCATGGTTATCTGCTGTAGTTCTGGGGTCACTATGTGGAAGTAAAAATTGTAATACCCTTTGCATAATGACCTCAGCATTTACAAGATAGTGACCCCAACATTTACAAGATAGTAACCCCAACACTGTGGCCCCAGATAGTAACCCAACATTTACAAGATAGGGACCCCAACATTTACAAGATAATTTACAAGATAGTGACCCCAGCATTCAAGATAGTGATTCCAACATTTACAAGATAGGGACCCCAACATTTACAAGATAGTGACCCCAAGATTTACAAGATAGTAACCCCAACATTTATAAGATAGGGACCCCAACATTTATAAGACTGTGACCCCAACATTCAAGATAGTGACCCCAACATTTTACAAGATAGTGACTCAACCATTTTGTTATCCTTACCTCACCACATTAATTATCATACCTACTTTCAAATAACTGCAGGAATTTTAAATGTATTAACTCAACATCTGACGGGGTGATTACATTTAGGCATTGTAACGACGAAAACAGTTTGAAAGTACTGTAGCTAAATAATGATGTTTATTATTTATTGTTGATAAGGAATAAACTGTTAGTGTATCCAGCAATATCACCCTTGTGTAATTATAATTTGTCGCTATAAACATTGTACCTTATACAAATGATCGGATCTTTACAGCCGTCTTTTCATCTTTCGTTAAATTGTTCCCCCATCACTTCTTCTGGAAAATTCTATTTTGGTACCTGACCTGATTTCTCTACCACCAGTACAACGGTTTGGAACCCACCACATTAATCTATCTACTGGTATGGGAGTCAGAAACATTTGAGATTAGTTTGGTTTATACAGAGTTGAATCCTGTATCTAGTGAATTGTTCATATTGTTGACTTCTGCAGTGTATGTTACATGTTACAGTGTAAAACAGGAGGTGGGTGCTTATATCCTTGGTGCGAATCGAGCGGGAAATTGTGTACAGACTTTGTTCAATTGTATCTCTGTAATCTGTAATGAATAAATTTATTGAAGTCAACAATATGAACACTTCACTAGATCTATACATGATTCCTCTTTGTAAAAAAAAACAGGCTTTGAAACGTTTCTGACACCACTCGTATAGTAATGTGGTGGGTTACCAATTATTGTACTGGTGGCAGGTAAGGTACCAAAATTTGATGGGGAACAAGTGAACGAAAGTTGGCAAGAAAATCATTTGTGTTTGTGAAGATCCATTCATTTGTACAAGATACAATAACCCCACAAAGAGTGATTTTGCCCCATGTGTTTTACTCCATGTACCAATACTCAGGGAAGGGGATGCGAAAATGTATGTTTCCAGGACAAGCAAAATAACAGCAATAAGTGTATGGCCAAGTTTAAAAAATTCTGTGCCTTGTACTCCCGTGACAGATAGTCTGATTCTCAGTGTGCATTATAAGAATTATTTTGTAGAGGATATTTTGTTACATGTTCTAGTTATTAACTTGTTTTTAAATAAAATGCCTTCTTATAAACATATTCTGATCAAACTTATTATTGAGGTTGGTTATTGAAACAATTTATTTTTAATTTAATTTGAGATTATTTTATAACTTATTGGGGCAGGGTGGAGGTGGGTGTCCATTCAGGCATTGATCTTCCAGACAGACACAGTATTTCGTCAATATTGGGTTTGTTGGGTGGGTGTTTGATTGGTGGCTGATTTCTTGTTCTTAATTTGTTGCTCTGGGATAAATGCTTATGTGTCTGTACTTATGTATCTGTGCGCATATGTATATAGTGTAACGAAGGTTTCAGAACCTGATATGTATTTTTCATAACATGAAATAAAATCAAACCACATTGGAATACCCTCTTTATTTGTAGCTATATGTTGTGTTGGGTGTTAACTTTTATTTTTAAAAGTTTCTGCCAGAGGGCACTCCACTGCCCTTACCCTCCTGCCCACATATTTATAAGACCACTACTTATTTCACGATGTCAGACCTTATTTACAAGGGATAAGTGGCACAACACTCTAGCAAATTTTTAATCCCCCCCCCCCCCCTTTTGAGATTTTTTCTTGATGAAACCCTGCAGCTATGTGACACATTCTGGGCATGTGTCCTGCTAGCAGTCGTAATCATTTTTAAAAGGTCTGTAGGTGTTGATAGGTGTGTAATCAACTCTGAACAGTTGATCACCTCCTGAGCCATTTGATACCTACATGTAATTGTGGTTGGTCTTGAGCTGTGGTTTATCTCAGACTGTCTAGTCCAGCTAATTAGCTAATATTGTCAAAAGGGAAGTGTGCTGAGGTTTGTCTGGGGTGTGGGGGTGGGCATTGATCAGCCTTATAGTCAAGGACACAGATTTCTGTTGCCCTTCCCCTCCTCCCCCTCCCCTCCTCCTCCTCTTCTAAATAAGGATGTTGTTCCCATCACATTCTATTGTACCCCCCAAATAAATATAAAAAAATTATAGACCTTTTGTATGGCTGTTTTCATGTTTGTATGGCTTTATCACCCCACCCTGAAATATCACACACACACACACACATACACACACACACACACACACACACACACACACACACACACACACACACACATACACACACACACACACACACACACACACACACACACACACACACACACACACACACACACACACACACACACACACATCTGGGATGGCTTAGACCAGGCCCTAGAGGTACACATACTTTTGATCTTTTATCTCTCCATAACAGGTTGTTTGTGGAGAAGCTAAAGACACACCCCCAGTTTACCAAAGCATCTCCAGAGGACAAGAAGCAGATAAAACCTCTGGTGAAGAGTTCCATAGAAAGGGCCACTGAGCTTAAGGGTAAGCTTCTTAAGAAGTATGAAAAGGAGAAGCAGGAACGTATAAAAGCTGAGGAGGAGGTGAGTTGGGGTAGGGAGGGAGGGAGGGAGGGAGGGAGGGAGGGAGGGAGGAAGGGAGGGAGGGAGGGAGGGAGGGAGGGAGGGAGGGAGGGAGGGAGGGAGGGAGGGAGGGAGGGTGGGTGGGTGGGTGGGTGGGTGAGAAGGGGAAATGAGGGACAGGCAGGGGAAACTGGCATGCAGGAGGTGAGGGGGAGGTAAGTAAGGTGAGTGGGAGGTAAGTAAGGTGAGGGGAGATAAGTAAGGTGAGGGGAGATAAGTAAGGTGAGGGGGAGGTAAGTAAGGTGAGTGGGAGGTAAGTAAGGTGAGTGGGAGGTAAGTAAGGTGAGGGGAGATAAGTAAGGTGAGGGGGAGATAAGTAAGGTGAGGGGAGATAAGTAAGGTGAGGGGAGATAAGTAAGGTGAGGGGGAGGTAGTGAAGATGATTGAAGAGGTATCAACGTAACGCAAATGCTGTTCACGTAAGCTCCCACCAGTGTACCTGTAATATTGAAGTTAATTTTAGTACATGTACATGTACCTAGGAGTACTGCAATAACACATACATCATCTTAACAACATAGGCCTGTACATGTTATAGACTATAGTCATCATAGGTACAACAGACATGCCAGTGTTTGCAATGGCAACAGGTTCGTTTTTTTATGTAACCCTGTAGCTGCTATATAAGTGTAGCAAGACCTGTTAGGTACTATAAGCAGCTGGTTGTGACCTAAGTGACTATGTTTAATGGTGCCCATCCAAATCAAGGGACAAGGCTTATGGATCGTTGTGTGATTGCTTTACCATACATTCAGAATCCGGTGTGGGGCACTCTCCTTTGTTTCAAGACAAATAGTTTGGGAATGAGCTTGTATCGTACGATCAAAATTGGTACCATGGTTACAATCGCTGTTTTGGGAATGACATTTTACGGGCTTATATCATGCACGAAATTCTGAAGAAAGAAAAAAAAATGTTGCTTTTTTTTTTGTAGTGAGTTATCTGGCATGGAATAAGTATGAGATGATGGCCCAACTAAAGCCTGATTTTCCACATGCACATAATATTTCCGAACACACTGATGGAACGTTTGGACCATATCTTTTCATTTTGACCCACTGAAATGCTAGGGAGCAAGCTTAGTTGAAGTGATGTTGTCACATGTTTGAATTCCTCCACAGTTGTTTGTGTTGGGACATGTGAGGACTGCAAGGTGCTTTTAGAGAAAGCAGTGTGCATCTGTCTGTGAGCATTCCTGTGTACACAGTTTAACAATTGGTATGCAATTCTGAAAAAATATGGGGGAACATCAGAGATGCAAAGGTTGAAGATTGTACAAGGCCTTTTATTGCCCACTGTTGGTCAGGATGAAATAAAATTACCTCTACAGTGATTTGTAGGCCCTACCTGTCTCCATGGTGATCATAGTGGTGGTTTGTAGGTTGTCTACATGTACCAATAAACGTTAAAGCAATGGGTGATATATACCATGCCACCTAAAACTGTCCTTAAATTCTAGCTGAGCAAAGGCAGGCCTGAATGGAGAAGATTAAGTCCCACCTTGGTGATATCTGTATGGTCCTGTATGGTTAAAGCAATAGTATATAGGTTGGCTTGGAATGTAACGGCAATTTGTAGATCAGGGGACCAGACCTTTGTGACCACTTCCCCCCCCCCCCCCCCCCCCCCCCCCCCCCCCCCCCCAGTTTGATGTTATTGGTACAGTTCATGTGACTAAATAATATTATGTACTCTAAGTGTTGCACAGTAGAAAGGTCCTCCCCCTTTCCCCTCTCTTCCCCGCAAAAAAAAAAAAAAAGTATGTAGATTGTAAGTACCTGGTAGATAGTACATATTTTGTGCATGTCAGTGATAATAGGGGTATTGTACTGCACAGGATTAGTGGGCCCTCCCTTTCCCATTCTGTAGGAGTTGGGGGTGGAGCATTTTTTTGTTCATGTGTTGTTTTTTTTGGACTATACAACGCATGTCCTATGGGTGCACAAAGAATGGACCCAGTAAGGACAGGACCCCCACATTGTACTGCCATCCTGTGAGCAATGAAGCCATCTGTGTACCACCAAATGGTCCCATGGGTCACATGGCTCAAATGGCGCATGTATGGGTTTTGAGGTAAAGCTGTTTCCTTGGTGGAGCCCTAGACTGGGGGGGGGGCATGGAGCCTTAGAGGAACATGGAGCTATGGTGGGTGGGAGGGGCATGGAGCTCTGGTGGGGGAGGGGCACACTATGGTGGGTGGGTCTTTATGTATTGTGTGTGTGTGTATGACACAGTGGGTTGGGGAGGAGGAGGAATGTGTGCCACGATAGGGTGTGGGAGGGAGACAATTAGAGATGTGTGCGTGTGTTCCATTGCATAAATGGCAGCAGTGCGGGACAATGGGTAGAGAGTTATGGATTATGTGATTGGGGGAGTCAGATGGTTTGAATATGGAGGGAGGGTAGAAGTCATACACACACACACGCACATGGACACATGTGAGCCCGTGTCACACACAGCACACTCACCATATCACCTTTGGTTCAAGGTGTCTATTGTTTGCTGTTAACAGGAGGCCAAGAAAAGGGATGAGGAAGAGGCCCGGAGGAGGAACGAGGAGGAGGTCATGAGAAGGGCTGGGGAGGAGGCTATTGCGCGTGCAAGGGACGAGGCCGTGAGAAGTATGGAGGAGGAAGCTGCAAGGAGAGAATTAGAAGCCAAGAGGAGTGGCCAGCCTATCGGGGAAGGGGACACAGTTGCCATAGATAGAACAGATGAATTGTTGCATGCAAACACAATTGATACATTGGCTACAGGGGACTTTGTGGGAACGACTTCACGAGACGTGGCCTCGGGACCAACCATGACCTCATCCATTCCAGCTGACCTCGTCCCAGACACCAGGGCTGGTGGCATGTCCTTTGTAGGGCAGCCTGTGGTGACCAGCATGGCAGGGTGGGGCTCCGAGACAACCACAGAGCCACGCCCCTTCTCCTATATTCCACCCGCAGCTGCCCACGACTTAGCTTCTGCCCCGCCCCCACCATCCTATCAGAAGTCTGTATGTCAGTCGTCCGTAGACACCACCAGTGAGCAGGACCCCTGGACATCTGGATCTTCGCCTTCTTTTGTCATGTCCGGTTCCATGACATCTGGTCCTGTTCCTGTGTCAGTCCCGTCGTACACCTCACCTTGGTCCCAGGCCACTGCTCCCCCGTACAGCCCCCAGCCGCCTCAGAACACGGCGCTCTACCAGTTCCCACCAAGCATCATTTCCGCCCCACCCACTTACACCCACTCACAGGGCGGGAGCATGTGGGGGCCCCTCCCACTCCCCACAGGGGCCTACAATCCCGAGGCAGCTGCACGACCTGTTACTGCACCTCCCACCTCATCCCCTCGATACCCTCAGGGGGTGGAGCCAGTGTCCCATTTTGAGGATCGTCCTTCCACAGCTGTGCCCGCATTTGATCGGTCCCTGAAGCCTGCATCATCTATAACTACCAGCCTTGGTGGTGAGTTTGTGTTATGTTGGGGCATGGTCCAGTTCCAGTGTTAATTGGGGCATGGTTCAGTTCCAGTATTACATTGGGGCATGGTCCAGTTCCAGTGTTATGTTGGGGGGGTATAGTCCGGTTCCAGTGTTATGTTGGGGGCATGGTCCAGTTCCAGTGTTATGTTGGGGCATGGTTCAGTTCCAGTGTTATGTAAGGGCATGGTCCAGTTCCAGTGTTATGTTGGGGGCATGGTCCAGTTCCAGTGTTATGGTCAGATTCTGATGTTATAGTCCCTACCTGATTCATCTACAGCCTAATCATTTCACCTTTCCCATAGTTCCAAGTATAAAAGTGCTGTATAGAAGCCACATGGCAATCAGGGTTTTGTTGTGTACATGTACATATCCGATTGATATGCATGTGTTGGTGGCATTTCTTGCTTGTTATTTTGGAACAATACTGTATGTGAGGTTATAAAGAAATTCACATATAACCTCCAATGACCCAAAATACATGTACACATATAACCTCCAATGACCCAACATACACACATAATACACATATAACCTCCAATGACCCAAGTTACATGTATAACCTCAGCCTTTGTGTCAGTTGAAATCAATGTTAACTTTATGAATATTGACCTTACATTTAAACACTCGTTAATATCTAGATCTTGAAGTAACCTGTTTCATTTTTTATTTGCTGACAACCCTGACCTGACCTTAACCTATCCCTAACACTGACCTGACCTAACCTATCTCTAACACTGACCTGACCTTAACCTATCCTAACACTGACCTTACCTAACCTATCCCTAACACTGACCTGACCTATCCTATCCCTAACACTAACCTAGCCTATCCTAACACTGACCTGACCTTAACCTATCCCTAACACTGACCTGACCTTAACCTATCCCTAACACTGACCTGACCTAACCTATCCCTAACACTGACCGGATAGGTTAAGATCAGGTCAGTGTTAGGGATAGGTTAAGGTCAGGTCAGTGTTAGGGATAGGTTAGGTCAGGTCAGTGTTAGGGATAGGTTAGGTCAGGTCAGTGTTAGGATAGGTTAAGGTCAGGTCAGTGTTAGAGATAGCTTAGATCAGGTCAGTGTTAGGGATAGGTTAGGTCACTAGCACTGACCTGACCTTAACCTATCCCTACCTAACCTTAACCTGACCTCATCCTAACTATCTCTAACACTGATCCTAACTTATCCCTGCTATGTGTATATTTTTCATCGCTATGCTCCTGCATAATAGTCCCAGCCCTAGATTTTAGTCCCCATTTATATGGACTTCATAGACTTTAGCCAAACTTGCACTTAACCAACTTGCTTATATATGCCAAATATTCAAACGCTAATGGATGATTCTGCAGTTGTTGAACACAGCACACACATTCATGCGTGTGTGTGTGTGTGTGTGTGTGTGCACGTGTGTGTGTGTGTGTGTGTGTGTGTGTGTGTGTGTGTGTGTGTGTGTGTGTGTGTGTGTGTGTGTGTGTGTGTGTGTGTTGTATGTGCACATGTCTGTACCAATTCAGATATTATGAACTATTGTTGCTTCCTGGTAAGGGATGGCCCAGAACATGAATGTGTTTTCTAATCAGATGACAGTGGGCTTGTCACAGGTGACAATAATGGCAGAGAAGGGATGCAAAATGAAGCTATCTTGGTGTGGTGGTGATGGTAATAGGGGTAGGGGGAGGTAGCAGATGGCTTTGATGTGGCATCTGTTGTAAGATGATTTTGTCCCCATTTTTGTGACCTCATCTTCACCTACACCCTCACTGAGGTAGAGGTGATGTGGTGCTTAGTCATCCCGTAATTGCATCTCTCCCCCATCTCCACACAAGTCCTTCCTCCATCTCCCTCCATCACACCTCTCTCATACTTGTGACCACACAAACCCAATTAGCCCAGTGGTGTATCACGAAGGGTCCATTCTCCATGGAAGGCTTTTCAGCTGGAATCTGCCAGATAGCAAGCTGGCAAGGATAATTAATTACTGTACAACTTGTATGGCGATAGGCAGGACCTTAGCAGTGATAGGCAGGACCTGAGCAGTGATAGGCAGGACCTAAGCAGTGATAAGAGCAGTGGTAGGCAGGACCTTTGCAGTGATAGGCAGGACCTGAGCAGTGATAGGCAGGACCTTAGCAGTGATAGGCAGGTCCTTAGCAGTGATAGGCAGGACCTGAGCAGTGATAGGCAGGTCCTTAGCAGTGATAGGCAGGACCTTAGCAGTGATAGGCAGGACCTTAGCAGTGATAGGCAGGTCCTTAGCAGTGATAGGCAGGACCTGAGCAGTGATAGGCAGGTCCTTAGCAGTGATAGGCAGGACCTGAGCAGGGATAGGCAGGACCTTAGCAGTGATAGGCAGGACCTTAGCAGTGATAGGCAGGTCCTTAGCAGTGATAGGCAGGACCTGAGCAGTGATAGGCAGGTCCTTAGCAGTGATAGGCAGGACCTGAGCAGGGATAGGCAGGACCTTACCAGTGATAGGCAGGACCTTAGCAGTGATAGGCAGGACCTGAGCAGTGATAGGCAGGACCTTACCAGTGATAGGCAGGACCTTAGCAGTGATAGGCAGGACCTGAGCAGTGATAGGCAGGACCTTAGCAGTGGTAGGCAGGACCTTAGCAGTGATAGGCAGGTCCTCAGACAGGTTTGTTCAGCAGCCTGAGCTGTAGGCAGGAAGGAGAATGTGTGTGGAGGTAAATGTGCATAGAAGGAAGAACTATACCTATGTACTGTAGGACCATACTGAGTACTGTAGGACCATACTGAGTACTGTAGGACCATACTGAGTACTGTAGGACCATACTGAGTACTGTAGGACCATACTGAGTACTGTAGGACCATACTGAGTACTGTAGGACCATACTGAGTACTGTAGGACCATACTGAGTACTGTAGGACCATACTGAGTACTGTAGGACCATACTGAGTACTGTAGGACCATACTGAGTACTGTAGGACACACTCCTGCTGTGTAGCTATACATTCTAGTGGAGAAACTGAAGGAGAATGGAAGACAAATTGTGGCAAACCTGGTTGTGTAGAGTTTAGGGGTCATTTGTTGTGTGGTATGTACCTCTCAGTGGGTCATTGTTGGTGGTCACTAACCTGCTTCATGCTATGCTCCTCCCACCTTGTGGTGCCTTCAGGCTATGGGGGCTATAGGCCAGTCTATGTGCCAGCTGACACTGCAAGTCGGTTTGAGCAAGCTGCTGCTGAGAATACCCTAAAGAATACTGAGACTTGCGGAATATTGGCAGGCAAATTGGTAATGTGTGTGTGTGTGTGTGTGTGTGTGTGTGTGTGTGTGTGTGTGTGTGTGTGTGTGTGTGTGTGTGTGTGTGTGTGTGTGTGTGTGTGTGTGTGTGTGTGTGTGTGTGTGTGTGTGTGTGTGTGCATGAGTGTGGTGGGTGTGGGTGTATTTTTGACAGCTTCTAGTATGCCAGGCTTCCATACCTTCTCCTTGTTCCTCTTGTCTCCCTGTTTCTCTTCACTCTCCATTCTCCTTCATACCTCTTCACTGTGTGTTACCTCTGTCTCCCTTCCTCTGTCTCCCTTCCTCTCATTCCATCTCTTCTTTATACTCCCACCTTCTTCCTCTTGTTCCCTTACTTCCTCTTGTTCCCCTCCTTCCTCTTGTTCCCCTCCTTCCTCTTGTTCCCCTCCTTCCTCTTGTTCCCCTCCTTCCTCTTGTTCCCTCCTTCCTCTTGTTCCCCTCCTCCCTCTTGTCCCCTCGTTCCTCTTGCTCCCCTCGTTCCTCTTGTTCCCCTCCTTCCTCTTGTTCCCCTCCTTCCTCTTGTTCCCCTCCTTTTTTTCCCCTTCCTCCCTCTTATTTCCCTTCTCCCTATCTCTGTTCCTTAGTCCAAAAATGAACTTAGGATCACCCACATCATAATCCCCAAGCAAAGAGGAAGTTCAGACTCTTGTGAAATGAACAGTGAAGAGGAAATGTTTGATGTTCAGGACAAGTATGATGTCATCACGTTAGGGTGGATACATGTAAGTAAAGGAGGTGTATGATGTCATCACTCTAGATGGACGCAAGGTGTGCTTGTCACTAGGTGTGGATGGTTGCACATCACATCCTGCCGCTGCTGTCCACAAAAACAACACGGTTTGATAGGGTTGCTAAGTGGTATCATTAGGATGTTTTCATTGGTCCCCTTCAAGGCCTATGCAGTGGCGGTTTTATGTCAAACCCTTAAGAATAATATTTACCTAGCACTTCAGGCTTGGCTACCCTCTGAAACAAAACTGTGGAGCGTCCTTGGTGTACTTAGCTGCAATGCCCTGTGTGGCAGCTGTTTTAGTGGTACACACATGTACATGTACCCCTGTTGCCCGCCACCCCACACAACACACAGCACATACTTACCTGTGCATCCGCTCCTATGTTTTTTTTTGCACATCTCATGTTGCCTTCTTCATCAAGGGTCTAGCCCTTGGTCCCAGGCAACTCGCGCACACATGTGCACACCACTGGCACTAACGTGTTGCCAAGGTAGTGCCACCCCACAGTGGGAAAGGTGCAATCTATGATCAAAGATATACGCGATATATCATATTTCAAGGCAGCGTTGGTCAATGAGTGTTAAAGCCTATTCATTGTGTGGTAATGGTCAGGTCAGCTGATACCATCCCTGTGTATGTTCAAAAAAAAAACAAACTAGAGTAGTTGTCTTAAGGGCCCAACTGGAGTAGTGGATACTGGGGCTGTGTACACTGCCACTACAAACAGTTTGTAGTGTAGAAATTCCCTTTAAAAACTTCCCTGCATTTGGACTGATGGTATTTTCCCAAGGCTTTGGAATGCCAGCCATGCTGTGTCTTGACCTGGTGGTGTTATACACACACACATATATGCACACACACACATGCACACACATGTACACACATGTACACACACACACACACACACACACACACACACACACACACATATGCACATATATGCACACACAAATACACACATATATGCACACACACACACACATATGCACACACACATATGTACACACATACACACACATATGCACACACACACACATATGCACACACACACATATGCTCACACACATATGCACACACACACACATATGCTCACACACATATGCACACACATACACACACAAATACACACATGTACATACACATACACACATATGCACACACACACACAGACCCACCCTACACAGACTGCATTCCTGTCCAGTGTTGACCTGCACACTCAGTACTCGTACCAAGTCATGATGGATGAAGCCCTGGCAATTGTGTGTGCTCCAAAATACAAGAAGTAAGCGGACCATCTGTTTGCAGTGTGTATCTGCATGTGGTGTGTGTGTGTGTGTGTAAATGTGTGTGGTGTGAGTATAAATGTGTGGTGTGTATGTGTATACATGTATGTTGTGTGTATATGTACAGTTGTACCTTGCTGGTCTACCCTTAGTGCAGTCTGGCTTCAACATCTGTGTTGCCAGCCTTTTTTTTTTTTGTTGCTCAAAAGGGATTCAGTGACCCCATGTGGTGACCCCTTTGTGTTCTGATCTGATCATCACCTGCACACATTTGGTAGGGCTGAGAGGCAGGTCTAACCAATCTCTCAATCTCTGGGGCCCTTGGTACTTGGGTATGCATGCTGTGGTTAGGAAATGGGTAGGAACCTATCTGTGTCTGATAGAGAGCAACCTTTTGGGTATTCTCCTTCCACCCCCTTCATTGTCACCACACCACCACATCAATGTGTGTGTGTGTGTGTGTGTGTGTGTGTGTGTGTGTGTGTGTGTGTGTGTGTGTGTGTGTGTGTGTGTGTGTGTGTGTGTGTGTGTGTGTGTGTGTGTGTGTGTGTGTGTGTGTGTGTGTGTTCAGATTGTTGTCAGCTTTCCCCTCTCCAGTAAGGCATAGTTCTGCTCTCTCCTTCTACTTGTCCCCTTTCTTTCACTCCATCTATCTCCCTCCTTCCCTTCTCTCCCTCCTTCCCTTCCTCTCCCTCCTTCCCTTCCTCTCCCTCCTTCCCTTCCTCTCCCTCCTTCCCTTCCTCTCCCTCCTTCCCTTCCTCTCCCTCCTTCCCTTCCTCTCCCTCCTTCCCTTCCTCTCCCTCCTTCCCTTCCTCTCCCTCCTTCCCTTCCTCTCCCTCCTTCCCTTCCTCTCCCTCCTTCCCTTCCTCTCCCTCCTTCCCTTCCTCTCCCTCCTTCCCTTCCTCTCCCTTCTTCCCTTCCTCTCCCTCCTTCCCTTCCTCTCCCTCCTTCCCTTCCTCTCAATCCTTCCCGACCTCTCCCTCCTTCCCTTCCTCTCCCTCCTTCCCTTCCTCTCAATCCTTCCCGACCTCTCCCTCCTTCCCTTCCTCTCCCTCCTTCCCTTCCTCTCCCTCCTTCCCTCCTTGTCTCTCTTTCTCTTATTCCATTTATCACCATTAGTTATAATTAGTTATAATTAGCACACTGGTGTGGAGGTAGTCAATCACTTTTGCATACCACTTATCTGGTGCACTTTTACGTGTAGTTAAGTGCTCACACATGTAACAGGATGCATGTCTCTGTGCATACCAGACCAGTCTCTCTGGGCCATCGCTATGACCGTGGGCGTTAGGCGAGAAGTCCTACATGGAAGTTATTGCACTCTGTGTCTGTGTGTGTGTCTGTGTGTGTGTGTGTGTGTGTGTGTGTGTGTGTGTGTGTGTGTGTGTGTGTGTGTGTGTGTGTGTTGTGTGTGTGTGTAGGTGTGTGTATGCGTGCGTATGTGTGTGTAGTGAAGTGTGCCATTGCATAAAGGGAGCAAAGTGAAGTGGTGGGCACTAATGGGATGCCCAGACTGCCTGATAATCCCTAGTAGGCTAACTGACAGGGAGGAGTGTGTGGGTACTCCCACTGATGGAGGGACCCCCATTATGTGTGCGCTGTTGTGGTCTGTAGGAGCTTCCCTTGTGTGCAGATGTAAATCAGGCTCTTGGGGTATGTGTTGGAGATATTCATGGAGGAGATGAGTACTACATCTAGGAGTCTTATCTGGTGTGTATGTGTGTGTGTGTGTGTGTGTGTGCGTGTGTGTGTGTGTGTGTGTGTGTGTTTGTGTGTGTGTGTGCACGTGTGTGTGTGCATGTTTGTGTGTGTGTGTGTGTGTGTGTGTGTGTGTGTGTGTGTGTGTGTGTGTGTGTGTGTGTGTGTGTGTGTGTGTGTGTGTGTGTGTGTGTGTGTGTGTGTGCATCCCTCTCTCACCAAGTCCCCCAGATTTGTGGAGTATGGTGGCTGAGGGAAATTGGTTATGCGTTTTGTTTGTTTGTGCTCATGTTATGTGAGCGCATGTGTTTATATAGTTTGTGCATGTGTGTGCATAGGCATATTGGCCTTGTACATACTGGGGTCTCCTTGTGGTAGCTGAAGGTTTTGCTATGCTTTTATGTGATGTGTATATGTGAGTGCATGTTTATATAGTTTGTGCATGTGTGTGCATAGGCATATTGGCCTTGTACATACTGGGGTCTCCTTGTGGTAGCTGAAGGTTTTGCTATGCTGGGTAAGTGTGTATACAGTTGGGTGAGTTTGGGTTTACAAAACCTCCCAAAAAAAAAATCTGGGATTGCTGGAGCAGATCAATTCATGTACCCTCTCACAACATGTAGTTTATACTGCTGTAAATGCGGCCAAAGTGCCTGTCATCTTTATTAGCCTGCCATGCTTGGTGAGGCATCTTCCACCCAGAGTTGTGTAGGTGGAGGCAAAGCTATCTTTTTTTCCTTCTCTTTTCTTCCCCCTCTCACCTTTCCCTTCCCTCTCCTTACCTTCCCTCTCCTTCCCCTCCCTCTCCTTCCCCTCCCTCTCCTTCCCTCTCCTTACCTTCCCTTTCTGCCTTACTCTCTCACATTGACTTGTGAGGAGTTGCTAGCATCAGCTGGTTACCATCCCAGAACAGACGCTAGCCTCTCAGCAGAGACATACGATTATGCAGTAGCTGCTTTTGTGGGAGCATGTTACGGTTTTTTCCTGACAATGTGGACAAGTGAATTGGTTTTTTAAAAATATTTCAGCTAGCAGAAAATAGTCCTTCTTTGGATTTGATTGTATTCATTGGGCATTGTACACCCCAGAATAACAAAGCTGCGGGCTGGATGGGTTGTACACCACCCCAACATGTTGAGCAAGCAAGTATGGGTCTAGGCAGGACTGTGAATATGTGCTATGTCCCAAATCCCATTCCTTATAGGTCATTTTTAAGCAGCTGGTAAGATCTCTGGATGATATTCTGGGATTTGTATTGTGTGGGGGATGAGGTAGTTCTTTGCCTGGAGCTTAATCACCCAAGTGCTTGCAATACCGATCCCACAGGAAGGTCTGCTCCAAACACTGCACTGACCTAATTGTGTGTACATCTGTATGTGTGCGTGTGTGTGTGTGTATGTGTGTATGTGTGTATGTGTGTGTGTGTGTGTGCACTTGTATACAGTGGTGATGTTCCCTTGGTGGCCTCTCTTCACCTTTCTCAATCCCCTCTCACTTACCTTAATATTGCATCTTCTGTCCCCTACACAGTGTTGGGATGTTCACCCTCACAAACCCGTATGGACTGGACGTCATTGCGAGGTGTGAGCAAGGTGGATTCCACAGGCATCCTACTGACCCTCCCCTGTTTGAGGTATGGAGAAAGCCGTGGTGTAACAGCATGCAGCAAAGTGACCAAAGTGATGTCACAGCCGTGTAGTTGTATAAATTCAGGCTAACGAAGCCAAACCAATTGTTTACCCAGCGTACACTTGAAAGTCAAAACGGAGAGACTCAATTAGCATACTTGACCTAACTTGCCAACAAGTACCTCCACACTTATGTAAACTGGAGGCGAACAGCTGATGCGCCACCGATGGGGTTTGTGGTGAGGGCATTGTGGTCTAGATAGGTCTGGATTGGCTTGGATAGGGTAGGGCCTTCTTGCATTCATAACAGTAACGGGCCAGCCAAGATATTCCAACCCCCCCAGTGATTATGGTTGCCTTCTTATTACCTTCGCAGGAATGCAGTCATGTGATTATAGACGAGGAGGCAGCAATCGAGATCGTGGACCTACGCTGTTAAAATTGTGTGTGCCCTAATTCCGCTGGTATTGTTTACATCTGTAAGGACTCATTTTTTATTTAAGCTTATACGTTCATTTTATTTTATTCGAATCGTGATGAATGCGCTTAGTAAGTCACTGCTGATTATATGCAACCGCGTAGATGCGCGATTGCGCAGCGTAGATTATGGTCGTTTGCACGTACGTTGAGGGCCGGCCTGAATGCGTTTGAACTGTACGTTAAAAAGCGCTCACATGCACTACTGCTTTCACGTGACGTTACCACAAACCCCCACACAACTTCGTATGCGAGGATTTGGTGGTTAAGTAACTAATTTATGCACGCGGCAAGTAGAAAAATGCGCTGCAGTGCCCGGCAGTTTAATTGAGTGCTTTAGCTGCGTTCCAACAAGTTGGGAGGCTATAAGAACACTAACTCGCCCGAATAACGGTCAATCTTTATTATCAAAGGCTGGCACTACCGCAGAACGATTGCTGCAGACGCTTAGGGGAAATGCATTCAAATTCAAACGGAGTTGAGGTGAGCTTTTAAAATACGCTTGCACACCGTGCATGCAGATATATGCATGAAAAGGAGGGAAAGAAGGGGAAAAGCCTTGGCTGTGCAGGTCATGTTTGGCTGCCCGATGTGTCTACTTTGTTACTGTAATATGTAAACAGTTGGTTTTGAATGTTGCAACGTTTAACCGACGTTGCGCCACGTATCAAGTAGTGTACAGTACAACTGTTCTACTCCGTATGGAGAGTTTTTTTTTTTTCTTTCTTATTTCATTAACAATTTAAACATTTTAAATTGTGACTTGCAGCTGATCGATGAGGACCCACCCCAGAGAAACCAAAGCGAATCGGACATCGCCACGTCACCCACCCTGAAGGCCATCAAAGAAGAAGCAGAACTGCAGCAGCAGCAGCTGAGCCCGAGCGTCGGCAAGGAGGTCGACATCGCTGGAGGGTCCAAAGCGGGAAGCAGTCCGAAGACCTCAAAGGCGGAGAAGAAGTCGCGTAGCAGGAAGAAGGCGGCATCTACGTCTCAATGCAGCCAGGATGACATCAAGCCTCCGTACTCTTACATCGCACTGATCGCCATGGCGATATCGCAGTCGCCCAACAAGATGCTAACTTTAGGCGAAATATGCGACTACATCATTCAACAGTTCTCCTACTATCGCAAACGATGGCCCGCGTGGCAGAATTCCATACGCCACAACCTGAGCCTCAATGACTGCTTCATCAAGGTACCGAGGGAGTACGGTTCCTCTGGGAAAGGTAACTTCTGGAAGCTCCATCCGGCGAGTGGAGAGATGTTTAAGAATGGTAGCTTTCTCCGTCGAAGGTACCGCTTCCTCCACCAACTTCCCCAAAAGCCGTACGCCGACGGTGTCAATTCGTCGCCTCGACCTACGTCACCGGACATTGTGAATCCTCCGCCCTCGTTCCCACCCCAAGCCGTCAAGCAAGAGGCGGCTCACCACCACCACCACTACAGCGCTAGCCTCCCCTGTTCGCCCACTGGAGGCTACACCCCTTTCGTCCCGTTCCCGCACGGATGTTTTACGGAGCAGCACCGGCTCTTGGCCGAGGAGTTCTCGAGAAACGGGAGGAACTTTTCGTCCCCTCCCATCGCTGACACACCCTACGACTTCCCACTTCACATAGCCCAGATGCCCCCTACCAGGAGTTACTCGATGTCCGGACCGCCTCCCCCCTTCGGGGGCCTCCGGCACTACCAGCCTGGTGATGGACTCACCCAGCCATCCTGGGCCTACCCACCCTTCTCCAGCCAGACATCCTCCATGACGATGGCGAACCACCCAGTGTATGGTGCACCAAATAACACTTCTTCGATCGAAGGCTACACCCAGCTACACTCCCCTAGTCCAACCCCCACCCCCTCTTCACCCTACACCATCCCCTACCCCTACCCACCACCTGGCGTGGAGTGTGCAAGTACTGTTTTTGGCCACACCTCTGACAGCATGTCACCAACAGCAGACCTCGTTGGCCCTATGGCCGGAAAGTGCAACTTCACCATATCCAACCTCCTTAAGAGTTAGAGATCATATAAGAAGCCCTCTTTATTTTTTGTTTCGTTTGTCCCCCCTTTGTGTGTGGAATATATTATTGGATTCTGTTGTGTTCATGTTGGTTGAGTGGATTTGCTGTTAATGTTATGGCTTTCATTCAAAACTCCAGTGCACTGTATATACAGGTATTGCACACAAATTGTGTGTTTTTCAAATAATTTGTGATCAAAATCAAGCTCAAAACTTCTACTGTGAATTGTACTTTTTGTTGTTTGGTGTAAAAAATGTGCACTGTGTTTTCAGAATGATTTCAATTCAAATTTATCATTGATTCAAAGTTTGAAAATAGCTTACACACATCTAGGGGGTTGTTAAGGGGTCATGCATGATTCTCCTTGACCAAAGGCACAGCAGGTTGGGAGAGAAAAGTGACAAAATTAATATTGCATGGCTGAAAATAATAATTTAAATCAAAAACCTAGCAGAGCCAAAAGAGGCTCCAATTTACATGGACCCAGACGACAGTCACGTGAGCGCATAAGTGTTCAGCAGAATTCTACACACACAAATATAATATGTACATATCAAGGAATCAACACATTCTACTGCTCTTCTCCGAACACACTACATCTTTCTTGGAAAGTTCCAATCAACAATATATAATTTTAAACTGTAAAAAAAACACAGAGTCAAAAGGGGATTCCCCTGCTCTCTTTCACTTGTGGGCCTTTGCTGGCACTAGCTTGTCATATAGTGTAGCAGCTATGTTCTTGTCACCATGGATTTCATCAGCACGTCCGCTACCAGGCCATTGCTTGGTGTGAGGAGTTACCCAAGGCTGAGGGAGGGGAGGGAGGAGGGGAGTGTTATGTCCACACACGCACACACACATACACACACACCTGCACACATACACACATGTACACATAGACACATGCACACATATACAATGCACACATACACACATGCACACATACACACACATGCACACATACACACACATACACACACATGCACACACATACACACACGCACACAAACAGACACATGCACACATACACACACACCTGCACACACATGCACACACACACATGCACACATACACACACATGCACACACATGCACACACACATGCACACATACACACATGCACACATACACACATGCACACATACACACATGCACACATACACATATGCACATACACATACACACACATGCACACATCCACACACATGCACACACACACACGCCACCCTCCCACCTTACCAGGGGGAATGCTGCCTTCTCTCGTGAATAAGGATGTTCCCAATTTGTAGATGTGATCACTTTAAGAGTATGTGGAGCATTCTATTGGTGATTATTAAAGACAACTGTGAATACGCTCCACCAGGGACACACCCACACACCTTAAGCACGTTATCCTCAGTGGAGTACTTTCCCTCCTCTATCTCCCTGATCTCCTCCCTGATAGCTATGGTAGAAATAAGCTTACATATATATGTTGTGTACACAGTGACACACACATGTACATACATACACACATATACCAGTAGCGCAAATATATGTACACAAACCAGCACACACATACATACATCACATCTACATGTACTATATGTATACATATGCCATATACACACACACACCACACACACACACACACACACACACAGACACACACACACACACACACACACACACACACACACACACACACACACACACACACACACACCGATAAGTGCATCACAGTATTTGTCCAGCATATCTCTGTTCTCGCTCTCTGTTGGTTCCACCATGAGGGTGTTAGGGATGGGCCACGACACGGTGGGGGCGTGGCACCCATAGTCCTGCAGTCTCTTGGCTATGTCAACAGCCTCCACCTTGGCTTTCTTGAACTGCTGGGCATCCAGAATGAACTCATGGGCATTGAACCCTCCGTGACCTTTGAAGAGTACCCTGTAATGGCCATTCAACCTGGAAGCCATGTAGTTAGCGTTGAGAATGGCTACCTATGAATCAGGGAAAGAAGGGGAGGGAGAGGGTGATGGGGTGGGGGTGGGGGGGAGAGAACAAAAGAAGATCCACAATAAGATGAGAGTCTGTCTTTGGGAGCCCTGTCAAGTGAGGCCTCAGGCTATACACCAATTGGGATAAGATCAGACTTTGTTTGAGGAGGGGTCTAAGGGACCTAATGAAAAGAAGACTAGCCAATTGATGGACCCTCACACACCACACAAACACACCACACACATACACACACATTTAGCCACATAAAGTACCCTCACCTCTGATGCCTTCCTTAACCCTTTTGGTCCCATCATCTTGATGTAGGCCCACGATATGGGGAGGATGGATGCTGATCCCCAGGCCGCTGCGGCTACAGACCCAAAGCTCTTCCCAGGAATTCCTCCACGTGTGGGCGTGATGGGGTGGACAGGGAGGTAAGGTATGAGATGGGACTTCCTGTGGGGAGGAGGGTAGATAGTGAGGGTGCAGGGAGGGAGATGATGGTGGTGCAGGGAGGAGGTGTAGATGTGGGGGTGTAGGGAGGAGGTGTAGATGGTGGGGTGCAGGGAGGAGGTGTAGATGTGGGGGTGTAGGGAGGAGGTGTAGATGGTGGGGGTGCAGGGAGGAGGTGTAGATGGTGGGGTGCAGGGAAGGTGTAGATGGTGGGGGTGCAGGGAGGAGGGGTAGATGTGGGGGTGCAGGGAGGAGGTGTAGATGGTGGGGTGCAGGGAGGAGGTGTAGATGGTGGGGGTGCAGGGAGGAGGTGTAGATGGTGGGGGTGCAGGGAGGAGGTGTAGATGGTGGGGGTGCAGGGAGGAGGTGTAGATGGTGGGGGTGCAGGGAGGAGGGGTAGATGTGGGGTGCAGGACACAAATCATGCAAAACAGGGGTAAAAGGAAAGCCCTGGTACAAACACTGGTTCCACTTACACCCCGATCGGTCCCATTCCAGGACCACCACCTCCATGAGGTATGCAGAAGGTCTTATGGAGGTTGAGATGAGACACATCACCACCAAAGTCCCCAGGCCGACATATGCCCACCAGGGCATTCATGTTGGCCCCATCAATGTATACCTTCATTGGGGAGGGAGGAGGAGGGGGAGGAGGAGGGAGGAGGAGGGAGGAGGAGGGAGGGGGAGGAGGAGGAGGAGGAGGAGGGGGGGAGGAGGAGGAGGAGGAGGAGGAGGAGGAGGAGGAGGAGGAGAGTTATTCTAACTGATGCCACCCTATTGTTGGCACAGCACAGAACTACAATTAAAATGGGTGATTTGGGGAGGAGTTATTCTCTCAACAAGGAATGCCAACTACCCACAATGATTTCTCCATACCTTTATACTAGTACACCACCTCTCCTCTACACACCTCCCCTCTCTACACACCTCCCCTCTCTCTACACACCTCCCCTCTCTCTACACACCTCCCCTCACCTACCTGTCCACCATAGTGATGCACCATGTCACATATCTCAGTGATGGAGTCATCAAACACACCACTGGTGGAAGGATAGGTGACCATAATGGCCGCCATAGTCTTACGATGTTCTTCAATCTGTGGGAAGTACATGTGTGTGTGTGTGTGTGTGTGTGTGTGTGTGTGTGTGTGTGTGTGTGTGTGTGTGTGTGTGTGTGTGTGTGTGTGTGTGTATGTGTGTGTTTGCGTACACGTGTGTTTGTGTACATGTGTGTGTGTTTGTGTGTACATGTGTGTGTGGTTATGGATGTGAATACACATACTCATACTCGTCTAACACACACAGTATACACACACAAATACAAATATACATGAACACACACATGTACACACAACACACACACACATACACACAACACAATAACCAACATAAATCAGCTGATAAATTGATTAATCCACTAGATCTACAACTTACAAGCAGGTCCTCTCTCCCCCATCCAAACCCCCTCAATACATATTGCAACAACACAACATGAATATTCATAAGAGGCAAAAACAAGCACATACATCCACAGGAGTGTACATGTTGTACACACCCACACACCCACAAACATACACTGTCCCCCCAGTTGTATGTTGTTGCCTTGGCAACATTGGCTAAATAAAAACAACAAAACAAACTGACCAGCTTCTTGAAGTCTTCCACACTGGTGCTTCCATCGCTCTTGGTGGGGACCTGTACTATCTTCAGACCTGCCATCTGCGCACTGGCAGGGTTAGTGCCGTGTGCAGACTGGGGTATGATACATACCTGGGGAGGAGGGGGAGGAGGGGGAGGAGGGGGAAGAGACAGAAACAATACCATACACATTAATACAGTAAAAAGGAGTGCCACACCCCCACACACCCTTCGTTGGGTCTCTCCCTTGTCCTTCATGTAAGCCATGATGGTGCACAGACCAGCTAGTTCACCTTGTGCTCCACTGGGGGGGGGGGGGGGGGGGGGAGAAGAAAGAAATCATTATACTGTACGCACAATCATATGAACACAATAACTCAGCCAACACACCACTGCCCACAAACTACACACCTATTTGGTTGGAAGCTAAACTTGTCATATCCTGTGATCTCACAGAGGTCTCTCTCAAGCTCCTCAAACATCTCCTGGTAGCCTCTGGCCTGCTCGATGGGTACAAATGGGTGCAGACTGGAGAACTCGGGCATGGTAACAGGAAGTAGCTCTGTGGTCGCATTGAGCTTGAGTGTGCATGAACCCTGTAAGGTAGGGAAGGGGGAGGAGAGGGGAGGAGGAGGAGAGGGGAGGAGGAGGAGGAGGAGGAGAGGGGAGGAGGAGGAGGAGAGGGGAGGAGGAGGAGGAGGAGGGGAGGAGGAGGAGGAGAGGGGAGGAGGAGGAGGAGAGGGGAGGAGGAGGAGGAGAGGGGAGGAGGAGGAGGAGAGGGGAGGAGGAGGAGCAGAAGATAAGATGGAGAGGTGTTGAAATGGACGTGACAGACAAGGGTCAAAACAGACTCAAAATATGACTGAAAAAGCTCATGTGTGTGTGTGTGTGTGTGTGTGTGCTGTCATAAGTTTGTGTATGCACATCCCAGTTGATATGACCCAGGAGGACTGCCAACAATAACATGGTCAATATAAAGTAAGTGCTTATACAAATGCCTAACACCCCACAGCTTGAATAAAAACAGTATTAAGGAGGGGCCTAATAGAGGGGGGGGGGGGGGGGGGGGGGGATCATGTGAGCTAATGCAAGCCCTCACCAGTGGGATCATGGAGTGAGCCAGTGAGAGGTCAAGGTTCTCTAAGTACTTCATGTATCTCACCAGAGCTGTCTCTGACTGATGCCTGAGAGGGTGAGGGAGGGAGGGAGGGAGGGGGAGAGGAGAGAAGGGGGGGACCCTAATAACCCTGGTCATGTGCACATACCACATCCACACACTCTCACACCACCTCCTCGCCCTAACAACATCCCTCCTCCCCATCCCGCAATCATCCTTACGAGTTGAACACAGGGTGCTGCAGGAACGGACTCGTCCGTACAAATTTGTCACCGACGCTGTTGTCATCTGGCTTGATGGCCGCCAGAGCCCCCTCCTGGGGACCAGGCACAACAGGAATGCATCACCACAGCAACAGACCCTACCCATCCCCTCTTCCACCCTTAAAAAAAAAAAAAGTGCATCCTTCCTCCCACGGCAACATCATAAAATCATGGCACCACGCACACACATACCACACGTCTTATAGTACAACACTGTACCAACACAGCCACCTGTTGTAGGGCAGGCCTGGACCAACCAGTGATGACCTGTGTGTCAACAACAGAGAGCCACGCAGTGTGGGAGTCAGTTGTCTGATGTTTACTTATAGTAACACAAAGGGGATGTCAGCTGCCATGGGTACAATCTGGCCTCAGTAGTAAGAGATGTTGTGACAGGGGTGCCACTGTAATACAAATTCCAGGGGTCTCTAGCAGGTGCTGCTGTGTGTTGTGAACACACGATGTCATTGTGTGCATGTTGGTACTGGTGGAGCATTTGCTCTTGTTTGTTCTTTAATAACCGCTGGTTGATAAACGCAACATCACCAGTGTTACAGTGGGAGTGTGCTATTTGTGTGTGTGGCTATTGAAGTGGCTATAGCAACATATTGAAGTGGCTATAGCAACATATTGAAGTGGCTATAGCAACATATTGAAGTGGCTATAGCAACATATTGAAGTGGCTATAGCAACATATTGAAGTGGCTATAGCAACATATTGAAGTGGCTATAGCAACATATTGAAGTGGCTATAGCAACATATTGAAGTGGCTATAGCAACATATTGAAGTGGCTATAGCAACATATTGAAGTGGCTATAGCAACATATTGAAATAGCTATAGCAACATATTGAAATAGCTATAGCGCAACATATCTATAGTAACATACTGAAGTGGCTGTGTGAAGT
>OX442436.1:5499385-5511885 GCA_949361645.1 Spongilla lacustris | reverse complement strand
ATAGTGTCAAAAAATGCACCCGTGTGTACAGTGTGTCCTTGACGACGCAGAGCTAGGAGGACAGAAAAATGGAGAAGGGAAAAGAAAAAAATATGTAATTAAAAAAAGTGTACGAAATGACAAAGCTGTTCTTACCCTCTGCAAGGACCACAGTGGTGAGGTGTACTCGCTTAGCTATGGCCTTCAGTCCAGCCGGTCCATGGTAGATGGCGTATAGGGCCGATATGTTAGCAAGAAGAGCCTGGGGGACAAGGATGGGGAGGAGGAGGAGGAGGGGAAAATAAACACAAGGGTGTGGTCTCGCAGTATCGCAAATAACAGCTCTTATTTTTGTGAACTGTCCATGTCCAGAGGTTACAATCAAGGGCAATCCAATCATGAAATTTGGTGTCTGCTCAGAATGTGTGGTCACATGGCTGGTATGAATTTAATTTACACCAGGCACATGTCATTCTAATTCTAGCTCCACCCACCAACAGCACCTCCCTCCATTCTACTGCATGCCTAATATGAACTGATTCACAGCAAATTCCAACAGTTACATTTATGTGCACTGTGGGTTAACATGTGCTCCAGTATACAAGTGGAATTTCCACTTATTTCGGGTGACGCGTATCATGAAATTTCCTACATTTCATTCCAGACAAGATGTAACTAAAATGCAACATTTCACACACCAATCCTTTGCCACGAAATGTGAACGTTCACACCTCTAAGCAATACGCATCACAAAGGATCATGGAAATATGTTTTGAAAATCATTGAATAAAGCACCATAACAAAACATATTTAAAATCACCTGTAATTTGAAACAGGAATAATTTGCTTTCAAATAACTAAAGATGCACGCAGCCTTACATAAAATATAACAAGGGCAAGAACAACAGAGTTGCTGATACTGTTGAGTGTCAATAGGCCTGTCCCTTACTTAGTCCTTACTCTGTGCAGATGTTACTAGAGGCCTCCTATCCCCCCTCCACATAACCTCACCTGGGCTGTGCAGGTGTTACTAGAGGCCTCCTATCCCCCCTCCACATAACCTCACCTGGGCTGTGCAAATGTTACTAGAGGCCTCCTATCCCCCTCCACATAACCTCACCTGGGCTGTGCAGATGTTACTAGAGGCCTCCTATCCCCCTCCACATAACCTCACCTGGGCTGTGCAGATGTTACTAGAGGCCTCCTATCCCCCTCCACATAACCTCACCTGGGCTGTGCAGATGTTACTAGAGGCCTCCTATCCCCCTCCACATAACCTCACCTGGGCTGTGCAGATGTTACTAGAGGCCTCCTATCCCCCCTCCACATAACCTCACCTGGGCTGTGCAGATGTTACTAGAGGCCTCCTATCCCCCCTCCACATAACCTCACCTGGGCTGTGCAGGTGTTACTAGAGGCCCCTCCACATAACCTCACCTGGGCTGTGCAGATGTTACTAGAGGCCTCCTATCCCCCTCCACATAACCTCACCTGGGCTGTGCAGATGTTACTAGAGGCCTCCTATCCCCCTCCACATAACCTCACCTGGGCTGTGCAGATGTTACTAGAGGCCTCCTATCCCCCTCCACATAACCTCACCTGGGCTGTGCAGATGTTACTAGAGGCCTCCTATCCCCCTCCACATAACCTCACCTGGGCTGTGCAGATGTTACTAGAGGCCTCCTATCCCCCTCCACATAACCTCACCTGGGCTGTGCAGATGTTACTAGAGGCCTCCTATCCCCCTCCACATAACCTCACCTGGGCTGTGCAGATGTTACTAGAGGCCTCCTATCCCCCTCCACATAACCTCACCTGGGCTGTGCAGATGTTACTAGAGGCCTCCTATCCCCCTCCACATAACCTCACCTGGGCTGTGCAGATGTTACTAGTAGCCTTCTCACGTCTGATGTGTTGCTCCCTGGTCTGCAGAGACAAACGATACGTTGGAAGACCCTGTCTGTCCCTGAGTGGAGATAGGGTTAATATATTTATGCTTATGTGTGTGTGTGTGCATGTGTGTGTACATGTGTGTACATGTGTGTGTGTGTGTGTGTTATGTGTGTACATGTGTGTGTACGTGTGTGTGTACATGTGTATGTGTGTTATGTGTGTATGTGTGTGTGTGTGTGTGTGTGTGTGTGTGTGCGTGTGTGTGTGTGCCTTCCTTACCATGTCTGCCCCACAATCCTTCCGGGCACCGACTTGATCAGCTCTTTCTTTACAGCAAAAAATGCAGCATGGGGACCACCATATCCTGTGAGGAGGCAGGGGAGGGAGGGGAGGGCCAAGATGGGGAGGAGGGAGGGAGGGGAGGGCCAAGATGGGGAGGAGGGACAGGAGGGCCAAGATGGGGAGGAGGGAGTGGAGGGCCAAGATGGGGAGGTGGGAGTGGAGGGCCAAGATGGGGAGGAGGGAGTGGAGGGCCAAGATGGGGAGGAGGGAGTGGAGGGCCAAGATGGGGAGGAGGGATGGGAGGGCCAAGATGGGGAGGAGGGAGTGGAGGGCCAAGGGGCCAAGATGGGGAGGAGGGATGGGAGGGCCAAGATGGGGAGGAGGGAGTGGAGGGCCAAGATGGGGAGGAGGGAGTGGAGGGCCAAGATGGGGAGGAGGGAGGGGAGGGCCAAGATGAGGGTGGTGGGGGTAGAGAGACAGTTTTGAGTTTATCTTTAGGACCAGCTTCATCTCATGGCCTTTGCTAAAACCCATTGTTTTAACTGAAAACATATTTACATCCTCATATGTAGATGATTGATTATGCATTGGCTATCTTGGGTTAATAGAGTGAGAGATACCTTGAGATAGAAGTTACACCCCAGAGGTCAAACCAAAAAGGTCATTCCTGAGAGGTCATACCAGAGGGATGTCATACCAGAGGGATGTCATATGCATCTCATCACATATAACAGCAACTATCAGTGAGGTCACAAAATGAAGCTGATCAATGACCTCAAAAAACCTCAGTGTCTCATGTGTGTGTGTGTGTGTGTGTGTGTGACCATGTGTATTTATATTTTCCTCCTGTGTTCACAATGCTCCCCCCACATCACATCAGCACTCACTCCCTTGGACCCCCACATCACATCAGCACACTCCCTTGGACCCCCACATCACATCAGCACACTCCCTCGGACCCCCACATCACATCAGCACACTCCCTTGGACCCCCACATCACATCAGCACACTCCCTTGGACCCCCACATCACATCAGCACACTCCCTTGGACCCCCACATCACATCAGCACTCACCCATGGGTACTCCAAATCTCTGTGCATTCCCATAAGCTATGTCCGCGCCAAGCTCCCCGGGGGGCTTTAGCATGGTCAGGGCAAGAAGGTCAGTACCCATGGCAACCAGTGCCTGCAAAAAATAATGATAATAATAATTATTAATAGAACACATTGTTGTAGACATAAATGCACAGTAACACACTACCATGTGCACCCACACACAACACGGGCACAGTTGAAGCCTTTGCTAACATCCCTGCCTGCTGTACCATGTACTAACATGTCCTGCCTGTGACAATGCAACAACTAATGGTAGAGTAGATTACTGAATAGTTTACTGAAATTTTATTCATTTGAGTTGCATGCAACACATTGCTTGTGTATATTCGCCTTCAGTTTCACTTTGTCACCAACAAGTTGTGATGTACGTACACACATACATACATACACACACACACATACATACACACACATACACATCACATACACATGCACATACACACACATACACACACATACACATGCACATACACATACACACATACACATGCACATACACATACACAGCACATGCACATACACACATACACATGCACATACACACATACACAGCACATACATACAGTACAAAATGTGAGTGTTTATCATTTTCACATATGCATTGTTTCATTAACAACTTTCATTACAACTATTAATATCCTAAATTGGGGCCATGTAAGGAGATAGTGCTCTTGCAGCATATTTGCACCATGCTATGGATCTCATGCTTTTGAAAAAACTCCATAAACGGTGACTAGAAACAAACAGGCTAGGCAACATGCTGCTAGGCAACATGCTGCACACAGTGGTGCCATGCATAACTGCACATGCTGTAATAGTTATTAATGGTACTAAATTGAGTAGTTAACTGGTGTCATTGTAAGCTGTGCTATTGTATACATTACTATTATCATTAATGAAACGATGGAGATAACATATGTGTGGAGCCCAGCCAAGTCATGGAGTATTGGAGCGTGCGAGCATATGTGTGGAGCCCAGCCAAGTCATGGAGTATTGGAGCGTGCGAGCATATGTGTGGAGCCCAGCCAAGTCATGGAGTATTGGAGCGTGCGAGCATCTTAAATTAAATTAAAACAGTTCACATGTTGTAAGCGCGTGCCCGCATGGCTGCATTACGTTGATGTAATTGGCATCGCGTCGAGCAACAGTTCAACTTCCAACTATAATGAGTGTTGACCTAAGCAGCTATAATTGATAGATTGACATGTGAAAAAGTTACATGTAAAGTTGGCACACATGATGTGCGGGGCTCCACCCCACCATGATGGCGGGAGCTTAAAGCACTCCCCCATCCCCCCTATACGGAGGGGTACCCTCCTCCCCGTACCCAATACATAGCACCTGCCAGGTACTATTGCCTTCAGACACCAATGCAAGCGTAATTTTAACAGTGAATGGGAACCACAGGTGGCTTTAAAGCAGGTGCCAGCTCACCCATTATCGCTTTAATGCTCATCATCACTTTAATTAAGGCCCCTTTGGCTTTAATTAAGGCCCATCACTTCTTTAATTAAGGCCCCTTTAGCATGGTGTTGTACAAGCATGGTCTTTGATCCCACAAATGATAGCTATCCATCCATACTCCAAGCCTAGCAACAGAAGCCATTTCAGTATTGTGAAAGGTGGTGTATCCAAGATAACAGTGTTGCCTTGGATACAATCCCAAGAACTGTGTTGCATGTGGTGCAACAATTGCAACACGTCACCCCAGTGTAAGGTCACCCCAGTGTAAGGTCACCCCAGTGTAAGGTCACCTCAGTGTAAGGTCCCCTCAGTGTAAGGTCACCTCAGTGTAAGGTCACCTCAGTGTAAGGTCACCTTGGTGTATGGTCACCTTAATAATCACTACAGCAGTTTTGCCCTCTAGGGGTCTGGGGTTATCATGACCTCCAGGGGACTGGGGTTACCATGACCTCCAGAGGTCTGGGGTTACCATGACCTCCAGGGGTCTAGGGTTACCATGACCTCCAGGACCTCCAGGGGTCTAGGGTTACCATGACCTCCAGGGGTCTTGGTTCACTGCCATGTGCTTTTTAAAACTCGGCTTTGGAATTAGTGCATTATAAAAGTGAGGATAGCTCTGCATGATAAAAATGCTGGGTTGGGACATCTGAATTTTGCTTTGTAGTAGTCAGCATTTAAATGGGAACAAAACATTTGGCTGCCATACATAGCAGCACTTCAAGTTACAAGTGCAAAAATTCAACACTTCAGATCGGAAAAATGTGATACTCCACAAAAGGCTTCAAGTGTTGTCCAAATGTTTGCCATCACTGAAACACAGTGCAAAGCCATACAGTACCTGCACATACAACCTACATTGTACACATGCATTCATCTATCCCAGCTACCCACCACCACTCATCCCCACCCAACCATCCCCCCCCCACACACACCACTCACTCCATTCTTGTGGGCCTCCTCTATCACACGCGAGTAGTCAACAACCACACCATCAGTGTTGGGGTATTGCAGCGCCACACCGCACACCTGACCCCCTGAGAAGTCAAACCTCGTGTGGTCCCCAACCACCAGCTCTATGCCCAGCTGGTCTGCCCTGCTTCTGAGCACCGCTATGGACTGGGGGTGGCAGAGAGAGTCCACAAAGAACCTCAACTTCTCGTGCTGCTTGAATTGTCTGCAAAAGGTGTGAAGGAGGTGATGTCAGGTGGGAGGGGAAAGGGGGTGGGGTCAAATGAGAGCAAGGGGTGAGGTCAAATGAGAGCAAGGGGTGGGGTCAAATGAGAGCAAGGGGGTGGGGTCGGATAAGAGGACAAGGAGGCGGGGTTAGTTGGTGGGGTGTTCAAGGGGTGGGGTCAGATGGTCAAGGGCTACGTAGGCTCAAAATGCATGCAATCCATGTGTGGAGCTATGATATTAGGAGGGGTTGTTACCTGAAGCAGAGAGCCATGGGAGCTATGGTATTAGGAGAGGTTGTTACCTGAAGCAGAGAGCCATGGCTTCAGCTGCAGCAGTGGCTTCATCCAGGAGAGAGGCGTTGGCCACTCCAAGACCTGTGAGGTCGCACACCATAGTCTGGAAGTTCATGAGGCTCTCCAACCTTCCCTGCGCCAGTTCAGCCTGGTAGGGGGTGTACTGCGTGATCCTTAAAAGGGGGGGGAAAGAATATAGTCAAGGAGGAGTTTCACCTTCGTATTGCAATTAATGTTCACATGCCATTATTTCATCGAGTGTAAGATGACCTCTGAAAATCTGTTTGGTGTTTAATTTGATTCTCATTGTAGCAAATTATCAGTACAAACAGTTGTAGCGTGTCAGCTCCACCCCCTACACCTCCATAAGTGCATGTTTGTCAGCTCCACCCCCTACACCTCCATAAGTGCACATTTGTCAGCTCCACCCCCTACACCTCCATAAGTGCATGTTTGTCAGCTCCACCCCCTACACCTCCATAAGTGCACATTTGTCAGCTCCACCCCCTACACCTCCATAAGTGCACGTTTGTCAGCTCCACCCCCTACACCTCCATAAGTGCATGTTTGCTTTCATTGTAATGTTCACATTAAGTACATCCTAGTAATCCATAGCAACACTATACATGTAGGCACATACCCTGGTCCCCAGTGCATACATACCCTGGTCCCCAGTACATGCACAACCCCATCCCCGGTATATCCAGCATATATCTGCATGAGTATGGTCTGTAATTGCAGAAGTCAGACTATCTCCTATTCACGAGGATATAGGAAATAGCCTGTCTGATCTGCATAGCATTCCTCGAAAGAGAAGAAGAAAGCAAACTGACCATCCTGGGTTCTCCAAGACATTGCGCCTGATCACAGCAGGGGTGATGCAGTTGTAGTAGCCACTACCAATATAGGACCGGTATACCTGGTTCTTGTGCGCCAGGTCATTGATCCTGCCCAACAGCTCCCACTCAGCTGTTGAGATGAGGGGAGGAGTGAGTTGAATGAATGGGAGGGGAGGGGAGGGGAGTGTGGTGATGGGAGGGGAGGGAAGGGGAGTGTGGTGGTGGGAGAGGGCAAATGGTGAAAGAACAAGACTGCCCAAGTAGGTCATGATCATGAATAGATTGAGATCACATGCAGATCAGATCAGATCACATGCAGATCAGATGAAGATCACATGATTGCTTGGGCAAAAGGTTAATCTTTCACCATTTATTCCTTTCATCACATTTGGCCAGCTGGTCTGCTTCGCTTGGCCGCAGTGTGTGTGTGTGTGTGTGTGTGCATGTGTGTGTGTGTGTGCATGTGTGTGTGTGTGTGTGTGTGTGTGTGTGTGTGTGTGTGTGTGTGTGTGTGTGTGTGTGTATGTGTGTACACAAACTTACACAACGGCTCATCCAACTTCAGTTCACGGTTGAGACGAATGTTTTGTGGCATGGCCCTTGAGAGCAAGTCTTCCATGCTCTGCACGGAATAAAAGTTAAAAATAACAGTGTCCCCCCAGTGAATGAAAGAAAAATATCCTTAAACCAATTAACATCCCTCTGTTTACATATAATGTGACAAAGCAAACATTCCGCATTGGCGGTGTGGCTTTTCATCATCTCTTAGCACATGGGCCTCCACCCCTCAGGTAAGACTTCCAGCGGTTCGCAAATAGTACATGTCCCGCGATTTCAAGGCACGTAGATATTAGGCGCTACAAATTAGGGAGGAAGGGAGGGGGAACTTGCCTGTGCTCCGCACACTTTAAGCATTTCTTGCACGTCTCCTTCGCTCGGTCCAATATGGCGTTTCGCGAACAGCTCATGTCGCGGCAGAACACTTTCATTCAGCTTCGCGGCGGACACGCAGACACTCCGCACGTGACGCAACCGAAGCGACCTGGACAGAAGCCTTGTACAAAGAGCCATTTTCAACCTGGAAACAGTGCTAGAAGAATGCCGCTCCTCTTGCACGCCCTCGCAACGCCCAAAACGCTGCCGCACGGCAACTCTAAATATACGGTTGTAATATACGATCAGAACAACACGTGACGACCCGATCGAAGTTATGTAACTTTACGAAATTGATCTCAAAGCCAAACTAAGGCCTTTAGAAGCTAACGACCTTGTTCCTTGGAATGTTAGTTGATAAAGATTATAGCTACCCTTTTTTCTGAAACCGTTAAGGAGAGAAGGTTTAATTAAACTTTGACCCGCAATGAATAATTACGCACAAGTAACGTTACTAAGTGATGCAAAGATTTCGATTGTTGCTGTGAGTCGTGTGTAATGTGGCTGGCTGTGATGTGGATGGTACTGGGTTCCAATCCCGTTTTTTTTTTCCCCTTTTTTTTTGTCTTTTGGCAACTCATTGGTTAGTGTACGTTTCAAGCGAAGCCGCTGGGCTTAGGTTAGGTTTAGGGTTATAGGTTGGTAAATAGTACATAAACACACGCTACGTTAATTATTCATTGAGCTAATCATTCATAGGCCTTCTCGATTCTCATCAGCCGCTCAAATGCTTGAGTAGTCTGGGTACCCGACTTAGTTATGAATACATATTGTGGTTAACAGCTTATTTAGCAATCGCACAGTCCCCAAACTTTCTATTACGATTTGCGCGAACCTGCACATGAAAGAGTCAGACAGAACCTTGGAACGCCGTCATCGATAAGGGTGTATTATGGTATTGGAGACTTTTTGCATAAGATGAGCTGGCTCTTACAGACATCATGACAGACCAGTCGCTATGGCTATACTCATGATCACGTGCACCTGAAGCCACTTCATTTCTCCTAACTCTAGTTCCAGCTGCACAGTGTATCGCATGATTGCATTCGCATCTATATATGTACCCGCATGTAACTACGACTCCATGGCTTCGTTAATGCGTTCATGCTACGTGTAGAAAGGTAGGGCTTAAATGAGATTCATGCTACTATACTCCACATATGTCGGGTACCCAGACTAATGCTTGGGCTGCGGAAGACCCAACGGCACGGCTGTTTCATTACATTGAAACCTTGGACAAAAAGGCTACGCCCCTTGATACGAAATTTTTTCATAGCAACGGACCTAATTATGACCCTAGCAACACATCTGTTCTTGTGGATGGACCTTTTTGTACAGACCGTTTCGATACAGTGCCGGCGTTGTCTATGTACAGTTTCTACAATGTCTACTGGTATTAATGATGTGCATCTCTGGCGCTATCGTTCAATCCTGGATGTGGCATTAGCTTGCAAATCCACGGGGTGATTCTCGACCTAGGAGGATAAACGTTGCCCTGGTAAAGTTTCCGCCTTTATAAAGTACCTTGAAATATTGACAGTGTAAAGCCGGTAGGTTGTTTCTATATTTTCCAATGTCATCTCGTGGTGCCGCGTATTCTACTAGAAGTTGTGAGCCTTCAGAATATTGCTATTTTTAGCGCTATCACCCGCGACACCATATTCTGTATAGTGTATTGGCTATTTGTCTATGCATTGGTAAAGATGGATTGCACTCTGGATGCATACTAGGTGAAACCCTCCTGCAACGGGGCCAGGGATGAACCCAACCAAGGCTGTTATGAAAAGACACAGCCCGGGCCGTTCTCCCACGAGACAGCATCCTGCATAGATGTATAGTGCATATGGCCTATCCATTCCTGCATATGGTATTCAAGCAATGTGGTCTGAGTGGAGCCAAGGCCTGTGGTATTGGAAACAAGGCCTGCTGGGGTTTTACTGGAACCATGGTCCATGAAGTTGGCCACATGTTATTGTACAACCATGCTCTATGTTCACTCATCCAATGTCCCCCATGCACACCCATCCAATGTCCCCCATCACACACACCCATCAAATGCCCCACATGGGTCATGTACACACATCCAATGCCCCCATGTACACCCATCCAATGCCCCCTCCATGTACACCCATCCAATGTCCCCATGTACACCCATCCAATGTCCCCATGTACACCCATCCAATGCCTCCATGTACACCCATCCAATGTCCCCCATGTACACCCACCATGTACACCCATTCAATGTCCCCATGTACACCCGTCCAATGCCCCATTGCATAGAGTGAGGGATATTTATGTCCCCCATGTACACCCATCTGCATGATGCCCCCCCTTGCACACACACCCATCCAATAGCCTCCATGCACACCCATCCAATGTCCCCATGTACACCCACCATGTACACCCACCATGTATACCCATTCAATGTCCCCCTTGTACACCCATCCAATGTCCCCCATGTACACCCATCCAATGTCCCCATGTACACCATCCAATGCCCCCCATGCACACATACCCTCCATGTACACCCATCCAATGTCCCCCATGTACACCATCCAATGCCCCCCATGCACACATACCCTCCATGTACACCCATCCAATGTCCCCCATGTACACCCACCATGTACACCCATTCAATGTCCCCCATGTACACCCATCCAATGCCCTCCATGTACACCCATCCAATGCCCCCATGTACACCCATCCAATGCCCCCTTGTACACCCATCCAATGCCCCCATGTACACCATCCAATGCCCCCCATGCACACATACCCTCCATGTACACCCATCCAATGTCCCCATGTACACCCATCCAATGCCCCCTTGTACACCCATCCAATGCCCCCTCTATGTACACCCATCCAATGCCCCCCATGTACACCCATCCAATGCCCGCATGTACACCCATCCAATGCCCCCTCTATATACACCCATCCAATGCCCCCCATGTACACCCATCCAATGCTTATGATGGTCTGTGGTGAGCTGCGCCATCTGTTGCTGTACCCATATGAAGTTGCATAGAGTGAGGGATACTTTAAAAAAAGAAACCATTTGCATACCTTACAAGTGCATGTATAACTGAACATAGCACTTGAAGTGATTCTTCAGCTCTTTTGCCACTAGAAGAGCTTTAGTTAAGCACAAGGTGCACATTTGGGGGTGGATCTCAGGTGTATCAACAAGAACGTTGATGTTAAAAGCCACCAGAAACTTGTCAGCATAGGAGATACAGCTGTATGGTGGCTCTGGTTTTACTGCTCTCCCCTTTGCTTTGATCCCTCTATGCAATATGCACCCCCACGCTCGGCACAGATCATCTAGGGCTGCACTTCCATTCTTGTGGTGCGTGTTATTCATAATTTGGGTATGTGTGTTCAAATAATTACAGCAGGGCGTAGGAGACGCGGCACCACGGACTGAAAACATATTCTTACCTGGCAAAGATACCACTATAAGCTGTTTTTTTACCGACAGCACTTATAAGGGCGGAAAAAAAGCTACACAGTCGTGATTTTATGCTATTTTTCCCGCCTAAAAAGTACCATCTTATGCGCGGAACAAAATGCAGTGCGCCACTCGAGGCTAATGGATGCGTGAGGCTAAATCTAATAAGAGGACTAGTTCTAGTTACCGTTTGTTGCAATTTCATTCGCATTAGATCGATTGGCTGCGGAAACCTTAAGTTGAAACTTTAATGAGCTTGTAAAGGGAAAACGGTTGTTGAACCGTAAATCTTTTTCCTGTGCTCTAATTATGACCCTTTTTGTCCAATTGTAACAGCCGTGACGGAAAGAGCGAAGGTTCATTTAAGGTCGGGGTGGCCAGGCAATAGCCTTTCCACACACTATTTAGAAATTGATTACTTCAAAGGCAATCTAAATATATAAATTCTGGGGTGATAAAACCACAAAAAGTATGAGCTATGCTTTGCTTATTAGGCGCACTCTTTCATCAACTTCGGATTTTGTACGCTGGTATAACTTACATGTAGCTGATGTAGGTTAATAATGTTTGCTTTTCTTCCCGAAAGTGAATCATTGTAGAAATCAAAGTTTCACCCCGGAAACTCTAAGCCTTGGGAAGTGTTAAGTTAAAAATGGAGCCAGTTACCTTGACTTATCACACTTGTACTAAGTCAAAGTGGTACGAGAGAGCTTTTTTTTTTTTTTTTTTTTTTTGCATTACTAAGGCCTGCTATCACTTGCCTCTACCAGATAATAACAAGCGCGGCTAGCCTGGCCGTGGTCTTGATCGAACGTACCAAAAGGAGGGCAAGAAATATCACAAAGGCTTCAACAGATGCATAAGGGCTTCTTCATGTCTGGATGCACTCTGGGGACCCTCCTTTTCATTGGACAGAACTTTTTCTTGATCTAAAATAGCGTTATATTATTATGTAACCGTTATCCCGTTTCTATGGTGATAGCATGATCGCATGGCGCTGAGCGATATGTACACAAAGGCTACCAGAATCACCACTAAGGTTAAAAACCCCTCGATCTAATTTTTAGATGTTAGAT
>OX442436.1:5309757-5499185 GCA_949361645.1 Spongilla lacustris | reverse complement strand
TTCTGGTGAGAGAACAAAACGGTTACTTTTAGTTTGTTTAGTCATGAATAATTGAAGTCACGTGAATGAACAGTTACAGCAATGGATATTCCGCAATGCCAAAGAACACCTTTTATGCAGCGTATGTGGAGACAGATGATAAAAAACCTCTGCTGGTCATCAAGAGACAACATATAGCAGTGCTACCTTTTTAGTGGAGCTCAGGACATGTTTTCAAACTGAAAATCGTAAAGCTAAACAATTGGTCCCTACACTGTCCCAGTACATGCACATGCAAGGTAAACATATTCACATGACCTCATAGGGTTAATCATATATGCACATACACAAATACCGTACATGCACATACATGTTTAAACCATACATGTGTACACTCATGGATCCACTTAAAACTGGCAAGAACACCAGGGTGACCACCAGGCGTCACGTTAAGTGCTTTGCTCCTTCATATAAAGACCATTGCACCTCCAAAGATCATGTGTGGTAAAAAGGACCCTACATTAGCACCATAGGCAAGGCTTGCAGAGCACCTGCAGAGCACCCACCAAGTAGGTAAGGCCTGCAGAGCCAGTCATGGGCGTCCCCAGAGTGGGGGCAGGGGGGCCATGGCCCCCCCCCCCCCCCTTTGGGACTGAATGGCGCCCTTGTAATAAAAGTTAACATATATGCCCCCCCCCCCCCACTGATTGAATGGGCCGAAAGGGGACAGCACCTCCCCCCCCCCCCACTGATTGAATGAGCTGAAAGGGGACAGCACCCCCCCCCCCCCCCCCACTGATTGAATGAGCCGAAAGGGGACAGAACCCCCCCCCCCACTGATTGATTGAATGGGCTGAAAGGGGACAGCATCAGCACCCCCACCACTCCCCCCCCCCCCCCCCCCCCCCGCGCCAAAGCAGACAGTACCCCCCCCCCCCCCCTCCCCCCCTTTTTCCACTGGTTGAATCAGCCGAACGTATTCGCGGCTGTCAAATGGCACTCCCTTGCCCTATCCTGGCCCCCCCCCCCCCACCCCCTTCCAGAAAAGCTGGGGGTGCCCATGCCAGTAGGCTGGGCCTTCAGAGCACACACCCAGTAGGCTAGGCCTTCAGAGCACACATCAAGTAGCCAAGGCCTTCAGAACACACACCTAGTAGGCAAGGCCTTCAGAGCACACACCTAGTAGCCAAGGCCTGCAGAGCACACACCTAGTAGGAAAGGCCTTCAGAGCACACACCCAGTAGCCAAGGCCTACAGAGCACACACCAAGTAGGCACTTGGCCTGCAAAGCAACAACCCAGCATAGTACACACCTAGTAGGCAAGGCCTGTAGAGCATACATGGTCCAGTAGGCAATTTAAGGCCTGCTGGCTATGGCATTTCTCATCTTTCACAGCCACTGACTTTAGTGTGAGTGACAAAGGCCCAAAAAATTTTTGCAATACAAGAATTTTTTTTTAGCTACTCCGACTTTGCTTTACCTGGAACAAAGAGGACAATTAAAATGCATATACTGGAAATGCACATCATCGAGTGGATGAGTACATACAATGCTGGACTTGGACTAATGGGAGAACAAGGCACTGAAGCCATACATGCCCATTTCAAACAAGTTGTATAGGACCAGGACGTATGGCTGTATGGCAAACAAAGTGCAGTGGCTAAAATGCATCATGCAAGAGCGTCACCTGAGTGTGTGTCTTACAGTACTCTTAATGCCAATAAGAACGATAAAAAGAATGCGCGAAGACTAGAACTGAACCGTGTTAAGATATACTCATGGCATTGATTTCATTTAATGTTACGATAGTACGCTGAATACCGGTAGATTCATCCGTGAATCAATGAAGCGGTCCGCCATGTAAACAATAACTGCCATATTCAGAGCCTTCGTACGTCTCACAGAAAATGTGTCTAACAACAGAGATAGTAAGAATACGTAGAGGTAACACTGTTGTATACTCTCGTATAAGTTTATAGATCACTTGTCAGGCAAAAAAAAGAAATAAAAGATAATAACTCCAAATGGAGCGCTATCAGTCCAGGCTCGATATCGTGGCGTACGTGCACACAAATACCATAACGTTGGTATGTCTGTAATCCTCGAAGGATGCTTAACCCATATTTTCATGTGTATAAAGCTTACCTTAAACGGATTGTACAAGAGAGCCCACATTCCAATGCTATGCTATAATGAGGTCTCCATTAAATCTTCTATCGCCAAGTATGGGGACGAGGCCTAATGTCCATCTTTTCAATGCAATGAAACACCCGTGGGCCGAGGGGGGTGCTCAAGCACCCGGAGCACCCTCTCTGGATACGCCACTGTCAAGTTGAGATATTCATCCTTCAACATGGGATGGTTTTTACGCTATTAGGATGGGGTTTTGTTAAAAACCAGCCAAACAAAATCCAGGCTGGACGTTTATAACTTTTTCCTGTGATACGATACAGCGGGTATACGCGTGCTGCCGTGCGTTTAATGTAGCGTAGCCCGACCTTCGCGTATTGCGGAAGGTCGGGTACCAAACCCGCAAATGAATTTCGGCGTGTTATACAATCGGTATTAATGAATGATTGTGTAAAGGATGTCTAAATCAGATTGACTTGACTACCAGCTGCCGCAGAATGTATTTATTGGGCTCCTGCATTCTGATTGGACTGCAATCCCCGTTGCAGCTTGTACAAAAACTGTGCGGGTTTGGTACCCGACCTTCCGCCAAAACGCGAAGGTCGGGCTACGCCCAACTACGTTTTATGTACAGCGGGCCAGCTGTCGTACTGGTTTTCTGCTGACTGATGCGACGTAAATCACGTAATAGATAACATTTCGTAATTTCGCGTGGTCGGTTTAATAATGGCGCCTACGTGCCATGACGTAATAAATATGTACGAGTTGCAGTTCAGAGCACAAGCTCCACCTAAAAACCAACATTGTACATTTGATATGAAATAATAGGGGTAGTGATAACCAAGTCTCGTACCAAGACCCAAATGTACGTAATGACATCACGTGATGTCATCTGTAGCGCTACGTACATTGGGTCTGGGTACGAGAATAGTGATACATAAAAATACTACCGGTTCGGGTACCGGTATTCGGTACATCTTCTTATGTACCGGGGGTATACCATGTGGGTGCTTGGGGTTTTGAGCGTTTTCGTATGCATCGGCCTTAATGACGGTAAGCGTGTGTAAGCCATTATTGGTGGTTTAATAGGTTTATGCTTGTATTTACGATACTGCGTACGTACCGTGGTACGCTGAATTATTAATATTATTATTTTGTTTGCAGGACAAAATGGTCGCCTCATTTGGAGCGATGGGGAAGGTAACTATGACGTTCAGCTGCCTAACAATAGTTTGGTCTACTTCGACCAGCTTTACACATTTCTTCCGTGCTACGGTGCCGAGATCTGCGGCTATTGCTATGCGACGCCACTCAGATGCGAGCTGAGCGCGAGCGGAAACGTCAGCGCTGTGTCGAAGCAGTGGTACGGGCCCACAGGTGCTCCTGTCATCAATACAACCCTCTACCCTTCAAGGGACGGCAAGGTGTGGCTGCCATTATTGCCCGATCAAGAAGTGTTCACAGGTATCGTATTGTTGCAATTGGTGGGGACCACGTCAGTGGACCTCTACCCCGTGAGACCCTTTGGTGAGGCTGAAGGCATTTATCGCTGCGATATCGTCGACGAAAATGGGACCTTGTACCGCTTGTACGTCGCTTTTTGCAACTATTGTTCAGATATTGGCCCGACCTACTCCTCGGCTAGCTGTGAGTTTTTGTTTAACAATACTTGTTATGTAATACAAGGAACGTACTTGTGTATTTAGGATTTACTAAGAGTGGAACCAGGTGTAAATGACCGACTTAGTTTTCTTTGCCATCTAGTGTAGGGCCAACAATTTTGGAAGCCGTAGATTTAGGAACATACATATATAGGGGTGTTGCTATCCGTGCATAGTTGGGCGTAGCCCGACCTTCGCGTATTCCGCCCAACTAATCCGTGCCTTCACATTATTTTGGCAGGCTTACCATGGATATTAAATTAGATGGATAGGAAACAACTCCGTAATCTACGAAAATACTATAGTTTCAATGATCTATCCGCGTTAGGGGGCTTGTCTAAATGATTTTTGGAAAAATTAGCGTCATTGTGACGTTGGGGGGGGGGGGGGGGGAGGCTATGACGCTAAGAAAATTTTTATAGCCCGCAAGCTCGCCCGCAAGTATTGTTTTTATAATACGGAACATCTAGCTAGCTGCAGCGTTGACTCCAGTGGCAGCAGTTATGTCTATTCAGACTGCACTGCACATTGAGTAATGTTCCATACAAAAACTCAATGACGTTAAGGGGGGGGGGGGGGGGGGGGGGGGGTTTAATATGTTAACGTCACAATGACGCTAATTTTTCCAAATATCGTTTGGACAAGCCCCCTTACGGTGAAGTGGTCCTCTTAGAGTAACGAGATCTAGTGAATGAAGTTTCAAACCTGGTGGGTTGCTTGCATCTGAGGTAGAGTGTTTCTTTTGGTACTGGGATACCCCACATTGAACTTTTAAACATACGTTTTACGTCCGTTAAAGCTTCGAAGCTCCTTAAGCTTTGAGTAACGACATCTCACGAACCAAAGCACGCCGGTGAGTTTAGTAAGCACTAAGCATAATCCCATACCTTAGTGCACTGGGATTGGGTGTGTGTGTTTTGTGCATAGGGTAGTTGCTTAATGTTTAATCTCCCGGAATCCTTATTTAAGGATGGCCATCCTTAAATAAGGATCATGACCACTTTCTAAGAGAATGATGCACACTTGGTGCTTTATTTTAGATGTGTGATTGACTAGATTCAAGATAAGGCGGATTAGCGTTACTGCCGCAATCACAACAGGTTTGACTTGCTCAGAAACCGGTATTACAGTCTCGTTACTAGTATGGTGAAGCCGCCATTTGCCGTTGGCGATATAGTAGTGAGCTAATTAACTCAAATTGAAGGAAGGGCAGGTTTCTGAAAGCTGAAGTAGTAGAATGTAGACTGTCAGAATCAGATGGACCCATCTGTGGAACAATATCCACGGCGATACGCTGGCTCACGACTCACGTACATTGTACGTACCGGACCGCGCGGCCAGTGTCATACACTCGAAAGTGTCAAGCTATAGCTAAGCAACCCTGCTTAGTGAAAACGACGGATCTAATTCCTCAGTACGGATGGGACTTACATGTAGGCGGGCCACTAGGCCTATATATACATGTACATGTGTAGCTAGGTGACCGTACTGAATTCCGTAATTCCGTAATCTATATATGGCGGCAGCAACAGTAGGCCTAGGCAATGACGTGGTCCCATCGAGTCTGATTAATTGGGGCTAAGAATTGGCAACGCTTCCTACATCTCCCGTAACCCTCCCCCCCCCCCCCCCCTCCCCCATCCACCATTGTACATGCCCGGGTACTGTATGCATGAAATAATAGGAATAGAAAGCACACTCAGTCTGTTCAATGGAGCGCAACCACATGTAGTGCACGTGGTCATGCACTGGTCTTAGCGAGGCTATAGGGATACATCCACGCTGGCGTTTGACCAGAAGATAGCATCTACATCAGTACACGTACGCGTCATTATACAAACGCTTGATATTAATTTTGAAGTGTTATGATGTAAATGCTCATAACTTATTAACCACAAGTTATTTTTTCAACGAATCAGGTTGTGAGTATAGCTGGGTTAACTGACTATCAGAGAAAATCAAGAGTTTTAAAACCACTATGGTTTTTGAGGTCAATAACCTCTACTGTTGTGATCCTTATTTAAGGATGGTGTCAATCCTTAAATAAGGATGTGCCACTTCATCCCTGTTTTAAAATATGGACATTGATCATATGGACATCATTTACAGTTTGTTATGTAGGCTAATTAGTATACAATTGACCAATAGCATTTATATTATCTAATTTGCTTGGTTAGCAAAAGTATGCAATGCAAAAGACGATCCTTATTTAAGGATAATGACATCCTTAAATAAGGATTTTTCCCTGGAGATTAAACATTAAGCTTTGAGTAACGACATCTCATGAACGGTGAGTTTAGTAAGCACTAAGCATAATCCCATACCTTAGTGCACTGGGTGTGCATAGGGTAGTTGCTTAAGCTTTGAGTAACGACATCTCATGAACGGTGAGTTTAGTAAGCACTAAGCATAATCCCATACCTTAGTGCACTGGGATTGGGTGTGTGTGTTTTGTGCATTCCCAGTATAGGTCCTTGGTATAGGGTAGTTGCATACAACGTAACACAGATGGTTTGCCCGTATTCGTATATTACGGAGTTGTTTCCTATCCACCTAATTTAATATCCATGGCTTATCATAGTTAAGTAATAGCACTGTTGAGATCCATTTAAAAAAAAACTTGCTTCGCGTGGGGTTACAGGATGAAATGGGAGAGAGGAGGGGATACTCTTAGAGCCCAGTGAGGTCTGGACTGTGGCCAGATTGTGTTTGGCTACAATCTTGAATAGCTATTGTCTTATCGAGTGGGTAGGCGTACACTTGAAGTAGCAGTTGAAGAAGGTTGATGATCTGGGATGGCAGGTTGTGGTACAGAATATTTTGCTGACTGTCTTTGAATAATACATAATACAAATTGATTTCATTCCATTACCGCTTAGTTGTTAGACCGTTCAATTTTATGATTAGAAACGCCTCTATTTGGGGAGGTGGGGGGAGGGGTTATTGTCATCCATGGGTATAATGGAATGTCCCCCATTCTGAATTTGGAAAGTAACATTTTCTATTCCCAAGGTGGACCAAATAGCATCAGTGGTATCCAGTTTCAGCAGTTGACAGCTCCAGCAGTTGATCCGCCTGAGTTCCAGCTGTCCTCTAACAGCACTTATTTTCCCGCTACCACCGTACAGTGGACATACAATGGCAGCCCTGTGAATGGAAGCAGCTTCACTTCCTATCAGAATGTGACAGACCAGCTGTTGTCCACCTACCTGGTGGTGAAGGGAAAGATGGCCGGTGTGTACACCTGCACTGTCACCACCTTGTGTGCACCAGCCTGTGGAAGGTTCATAGAGCAGTGTTCCTTCACTTCGTCGCTAACCTTACAAGGTACTTGTGGCATGCTGGGGGTTAATCCTGTATTCACCACACCTTGCATTATATTGGGTCTGGGGATGAGATAAATATATTATGAATTAACGATAAAATACTGCAACAATATAAGAAACAGTCCCAATAACATGTACCACCACCCCCATCTGGTGAACATTATCTCAGTAGCCATCTTTATGGTTGAGCCTCAGTATTTGTCAGTTGGAAGGTTTTCCACCCAGCTGTATCATTACTGGACAGAGCATATCTTCTTCTGATGCTGCTATATTCAGAATCCATGCCAGGAATCTCACCTGGAATCATAGTGGTGGGTGTGGCTTGATCTGGGTAAGTGATCCCTAGACGCTGCTCTATGACCTTGCGTTGTTCAGAATCCATCTCAGGAATCTCACATGGAATCACAGTGGTGGGTGTGGCTTGATCTGGCTAAGTGATCCCTAGTGCCCTGAAATTTACTTTGCACTCTAGTGGGGCTTGATTCTACCACTTGCAATGGGGAGGAGACTTGACCTCACATCACCATAGGAGCCCTATGAGCCATATTTGCCACACACTATCACCGGAAGCAGTGACTTTGGTCATGATCATGTGTAGCCAGTTGTTCTTGTTCTTCTTACATATTAGTTAGAACTGGCAACCTGTGATGTATGTGTGCATGTGTGTGTGTAATCTCTCACTTCAATCCCATCCAAATTGCAATCATTACATCACATGCCCAATCCATAATCGTATGCGCATACATTCCGGATGTCCCAATTTTACAATGTTACATCACTACCGCCCCAAGTTAAACTGGACCTGAGCTTAATCCAAATAGCAGTGAGGGGGATGGGTCCTCTCATGCAGGCAGTATCAACTAGAAGCTGCATTCCTATTGTGTTCCTCCCCTTCTGGCATGACTTCCGCTTCATACTCTGTTTGCTCCCATACAGGCTCCTCACTCTTCACCACAGCCAAGTTATGCTTCTTCACACTGGATGCTTTCAGAAGTTTGTTCTTGAGGTTGACCAGCTCATACTTGAGGGCAGCCTCTGTGGCCTTGTAGTCTTCCCTCATCTGGCTCCACTTTGTGTAGTGACTCTCATACTTCTTCCTCTGCCTGGCAAAGTCATGCTTGTAAACCTCTGGCTGTGACTTTGAAAATTCCAGCTCCTCCTGCAGTTTCTGTGTGCACCTCTCCACATTTTGCCTCACTTCAAGTGCTTCTTTCCTTCTGTCCATGGTCTGCAGACTGTTGACCACACCATTGGTACCTTTACCACTTCCTTGGTGCAGTGTTTAACCTTTCTCTCACATTTCCATGGCAAATTTACCTACCATTGAAGGATGATAGAAATTGATACCACGTATTCCTTTGGAGATCATATGCATCATTCTTAATGTACACAGGTGTAAAAATGAGGGGAAATGTGGACTGAGAGGTGCACATGGAAACTGCAGGAGGAGCTGGAATTATTGAAGTCACAGCCAGAGGTTTAACTTTGGTGGTGACAGGAAAGATGTGTACACCTGCAGTTACCATCTTGTGTGTGCCGTGCAGTCTTTCAAAGCTTCATAGAACTGTGTTCTTTCACCTTGTCGCTAACCTTATGTAGTACCTAGCCGCTGACCAATGACAACTGACAAGTGTATTGGCACACACAATAATCACTGCAGCAGCAACAAACACATATAACACACGGATACAAGGTCCATACACACTCAGACCATCTGCCGTTCTAGTGCCAGGTATCTCCAGTCTCGACTGACCCTTCCTTTAATGGTAGACCTTAAGTATTACCCAAACTCGTCACTGCGCATGCTCCATGGCCAGTTGCATGTTCTATTATTAACCAGTTACTACACTCCTTCCTTCTTAGATTCCAACCATAACGCTCAGGAGGATGATGTGTACGTGTTGATCGACGTAGAGCCGGTGCAGCTCCTCCTGCTGTTGGAATTGGTACTTCCTCCATTACTGGTGGTTGTGGTCGTAGCTCCTGCCTATCTGCTGGAACCTCAGGGTCTGGTTCTGCTGACTCAGGGGGTGGTAGAATGTCACCATCTGCATCGTCCTCTTCTCCTGCATTGTCTCCCTCTTGTTCTCGAACCCTTACATGATCTACATGTCTGTTCACCTTTGACCCATTGTCTAGCTGAATTACCAGTGACAAAGGACCTCTGTTTGCTATCACCCTTCCAGGAATCCACTTGGGAGATCCACTGAAGTTTTTCACGAAAACTGCATCTCCCACACTAAACAGGCGCACCTTAACCCCTTGATCATGATTTACTTTCTGGCGCTCTTGACTTTTCTGAACTCTGGAACCTACATCTGGAACCATTAGATCCAAAGCTGATCTAGGTTGACGTCTCAACAGTAAGAATGCCGGAGACTGGCCTGTAGTTGCATGTGGTGTAATTCTGTATTGGAAGAGAAATCTTGCAATGCGAACATCAATGTCACCCTTTGTCTTTTTCATGGCTTCTTTGAAGGTTTGAACAGCCCTTTCAGCCAGTCCATTGCTTGATGGATGGTAAGGTGCACAGCGGACATGTCTAATGCCATTGCGTTTCATAAAGGTTTCAAACTCAACACTAGTAAAGGCAGTGCCATTGTCAGACACAATCACATCTGGAAGTCCATGAGTTGAGAATAAGTTTCTTAATACTCGAACCACCTGCTGAGAAGAAGTGGACGAAACTGGGGTGACCTCCAACCACTTGGAATGGGCATCAACCACAATGAGGAATATTCTTCCAAGGAATGGACCTGCAAAGTCTATGTGGAGACGTGACCATGGCTTTGATGGCCACTCCCACGGATGTAAAGGTGCCTGTGGTGGTGACTTCCGGTTTGCTTGACAGGCTCCACATGTCTTCACTTTTGACTCTAGCTCCACATCCATCCCAGGCCACCAAACCACGCCCCTTGCTAAAGCCTTCATCCTTGAAGTGCCGGGATGACCTTCGTGAAGCATCTGGATCACTGCAGGCCTCAGAGCTAGAGGAATCACCACACGACTTCCCCATAGTACACATCCATCCTGTACACTCAATTCCATGGCTTTCCTACTGTACTGCTCAAACTCCTGTCCCAAAACTTTGCCTGCTGGCCACCCCTTAATAATCAATTCACGAACCTTGGACAGTACATTGTCTCTCGCAGTTGCACTTCTGATGGTGGTTACAGTCACTGGTGAGTCTGTGTCTGCCAGTGCCTCCATCATCAGGACCAAGTCTCCTGGCAGGGGCACTACCTCGGGTGCTTCTTCCACCGGAAGTCGACTGAGTCCATCAGCATTGCCCTGCTTCCCTGCAGATCTATACACAATCCGATACTCATATGCACTCAAAGTTAATGCCCATCTCATAATTCTCCCAGATGCCATTACTGGAACTGGACGGGACTCAGAAAATAAATATTGCAGAGGTTTGTGGTCTGAATACACCGTAAATGGCCTACCCCACAAGTATTGGTGAAACCGTTTTACCCCGTAAATGACTGCCAGACCTTCTTTCTCAATGTGAGAGTATTTCTTCTCTGCTGGAGCCAATGAACGAGAGGCATATGCAATAGGTTTTTCCACCCCATCCTCAAATTGATGTGACAATACAGCTCCTATACCATAAGGGGAAGCATCACACGACAAAATAAGCTTTTCCCCAGGGTCAAAGTGTGCCAACAAACACGGTGAAGTGAGCTGAGCTTTAGCCTCCTTAAAAGCCCTTTCTTGCGAAGGACCCCACTGCCATTTCTCTTTCTTCTGCAGTAGCTTATAAAGGGGTGCTAAGGTGTCTGCTAAATTCCGCAGAAATTTCCCATAGAAATTGATCAGTCCCAGGAAGGACCTCAACTGAGAGACATTCTGTGGAGCTGGTGCCTCCAAAATAGCCTTCTTCTTATCTTCTGTAGGCCGTATACCTTCAGCTGAAATATGATGCCCTAAATATTCGACTGAAGGCACCATAAACACACACTTCGACCTCTTTAACCTCATCCCTGACTCTTCTAACTTGGACAACACTTTCTCCAACGTTTCCAAATGTTCCTTGTCTGATGCACCAGTGACCAAAATGTCATCAATATATGCAATTGTATTGGGAATACCATGAAGAATCCGCTCCATAGTCCTTTGGAATATAGCTGGTGCCGATGATATTCCGAACGGAAGCCTTGTGTACTGGAAGAGCCCCTTCTGTGTGGAGATAGTAACATACCTCTTGGACTCTGGATCCAGAGCTAACTGCATGTATGCATGGGACAAATCCAATTTAGTAAACACTTTTCCTTTTGCAAGGCATGACAACATGTCTTCAATACGTGGTAATGGATACCTCTCCACCACTGCAGCCCGATTGATGGTAAGTTTGTAATCCCCGCACAACCTTACACTGCCATCTTGTTTAACAATGGGGACCACAGGCGCTGCCCATTCAGAGTGTGTCACTGGTTCCAATATGCCTTCTCTTTCCAGCCTAGCCAATTCTTCTTCCACCCTTGATCGCAGAGCATATGGAACCGTTCTTGGCTTGTAAAACTGAGGTTGAGCCTTGACATCCACCTGCAATTTAACTGTTAACCCTTTTACTAGGCCCAGTTCTTCTTTGAACAACTCTGAGTATTTCCTCAGTAGACTCTGGAGGTTGTCATCTGCAGACGAGTGTAAAATAGCAAGGTCAGGTATTAACTCACCCAGCCAATCTCTTCCCATTAAAGAGGGCCCGTCCCCTGCCACCACCAGCAAATCCAGCCTAGCCTTCCTGTCCTTGTATTTTACCTCTAATGAAATCACACCACATATTTTTAACCTTTCTCCTGTGTATGTCCGTAGTAACATGTTACTAGGTTTCAGAGTCGGCTTTGTGGAGCACCTCCACAATCGCTCATATGTCTCCTTACTGATGACAGATGCTGCAGCTCCTGTATCTACCTCCATTTCCAGTGTTGCATCATCCACTCTCACCACTACTGTCAATGGTTCTCGAGCTCCCAGCTTAAACAAATTGTATGTCTGCTTTGGCCCCTGCACATCCTCTTCTTCTTGCACTAGGTCACTGGATTGCAATTGGTGGGCAGCCTCACCCCTCCTAGGGAGCCTGCTGCCCGTTGATACCTTTTTGCGACAGGCCCGGGCAAGGTGTCCTTTTTCCCCACAGCAGAAGCACTCCACGCCCTTAAACTTACAGTCGGATGCCTTGTGCCTACCTCGACAACGGTAACACAAATTCTGAGGTGGCGACCCAGACCGCTTAACCGCGTGCACCGCTTCTGGTGTCTGAGGACGCTGAAGGTCTGCCACATTCTTATCCGTCAGCTCAGCTACCTGCGCTAACTCAAATGCTTTCGCAAAGGTTAGTTTACCTTCTGCCAACAGCCTGCGCTGCACCTTCACGTCCCGAAGACCACATACCAGCCGGTCTCTCAGCATATTATCCAGACTATCCCCGAATTCGCAGTGTTCTGACAACTTTTTCAACTCCGCCACAAACTGAGACACGGTCTCTGTATCCTGCTGAGAACGAGAATTAAATTTAAACCGTTGCACAATGCTGGAAGGCTGCGGAGTCAAATGGTCCTTAACCAACTTCATAATTTCATCCACAGACTTATCTGTCGGTTTGCTTGGGGCTACGAGGCTTCGTATGAGCTGGTAAGAGGCAGTGCCGCAAACGCTCAGCAATACTGCTCTCTTCTTTCCGTCCTCTTTTATCTCGTTCGCCACGAAGAACTGTTGCAACCGCTCACAATACGCTGTCCAGTCATCGGTGTCTCTTTCGAACGGGCCGACAGCTCCAAGTAGTCCCGCCATTACTGACTTTCCCTCGTCGCCAAAATGTAGTACCTAGCCGCTGACCAATGACAACTGACAAGTGTATTGGCACACACAATAATCACTGCAGCAGCAACAAACACATATAACACACGGATACAAGGTCCATACACACTCAGACCATCTGCCGTTCTAGTGCCAGGTATCTCCAGTCTCGACTGACCCTTCCTTTAATGGTAGACCTTAAGTATTACCCAAACTCGTCACTGCGCATGCTCCATGGCCAGTTGCATGTTCTATTATTAACCAGTTACTACACCTTACAAGATACTTGTGGCATACTGGGGGTTAATCCTGTATCCACCACAGCTTCCATAATACATAGGGTCCGGGGATGAGAAAAACAGAGCATATATTCTCCATATGCTGCTACTTGACCTTGTGTTGTTCACAATCCATGTCAGGAATCACAGTGGTGGGTGTGGCTTGACCTGGCTAAATGATCCCTAGTGCTTTGAAATTTACTTCATTTAATGGGGCTTCATTCTACTCCTTGTGATCATACGCATCATTTGTATGACCTTGCCATTGAACAAAATATACAGCTCAATCCACCCATGTAATGAGAAGGGATGCTGGTCAATGGTCCTTGAGGTACCAAGTTTGTCTGTTCTTTTGACATTCTGTTTCTGCAACTTTGCCTGCGCAGTGACTCGTTTAAACAGACTACCTCCAATGTCAGCTCCTGTGCTAATAATCCCTTACACAGGGACACCTTGAAGATTGACCTGCACAACACCGTGATCAACGTCCTGCACACTGAATCCAAACCTGTCCTACATCACTTTTCCTCTATGCTGCCGGAGAGCTGGAATTTGGTCATTGGAGCGTTTGGTGTAAACCCTTTTTTGGGCAGGTTAGAGTGTGGAACTGCCTCCTGTTCACCTGGAGTGGCTGTGCAGTGGTGTGAGGCTGTGATTGGGGCAGTCTTACCTCTAACATGTGTGTGCTGTTGGCCTATGCTGTTCTCTTGAGGCTTGAGAGTGTTTTCTCCTCATTCTTTGCAGCCACACACTATAGTTGTTTGCGCCCAACACTGCTGGAGCTATTATTAGGTCATGTTTCAATCCTAGCCTCCGTATTAACTCAGCCATTTCCTTCCTCCAGAGTCGAGATGGGTTCGAAGTGCTGCCACAGCTGATGTGTAGCTGCTTTTCTCCATTTTCCCCAATAGATTACATCCTGGAGAGCTTTCCAACTGCAGCAATTTGTAATTATCAGCCCAACCATTCCATTTCACTGCTCTGTTCAATGATGGCAAGTTGGCAACCAGTTGGAAGTTCCCACGAAAAGCTACGTATCCATAGAGGTTTCCTTGTTGCCCAGAACCTGTACCCAGATATCGTTGCCGCGAAAATGGAACTAACGCATGTTCTTTCAACTTTCCCATGTGATTCCAACCCTAACCCCACAAGTATTAAGTTTTTAAAAAGAGATGTCAGCATGGTCTTATGTTGCAATGATTTTGTTGGTGTGTATGATTGTGTTGACTTTACAAATTAGGATGAAGACTGCAGAATACTTGATCAGGTTGATTGAAGGTTTTAGTAGTGAAGACAATGCACTATGCAGGTTTCAGTATAAGAAATGGCTTGGTATTATATCAACTTAACGCAGCAAAGCATTGTTAAAACTGCCATAATGGTGGCTTTTATTTGTGCAGGAGTATGTCAGAGGAAATACTAGAGCTTTACTGACATCGACATAAAATAGCTTATGGGGGGAAATAAACAGTATGAAGAAGCATCTTGAAAGCATTTGGGAGGAAATAATTCATCTTTTAGAGGAGGAGTTTCCACTTCCTATTCAAATCCCTCATGCTATACCATCTGTGTTCCCTCCTGAAGAAATACCAAGTAGTTCTATTTGTCGAACCCTTTGCACATTACCAAATTCAGAACTCCTAGCAAGGAATGTGGAATCACAAGAGAGTGACACTTAGCGAATTACTCATTTCTAAGTGGATAATGATTAAGTCGCAAGTTTCAAGCTGTTATAAGTGAAGCAACATGACAATCATAAACTTTTCACATTGTCTAAAAATGGAGATCATAAAACAAAGATGCCACTTTGAAACGGTTAGCGAATGAGAACTTATTTTGAAAAGAAAAAAAACACATGTAATTTGCATGAAATAGGTTCATTAAAACATTCAAAGGTCAAAATGAGGTCTGCTCATAGGAGGCATGAAAAATAGTGGGAAGAGAAGTAACACCTTTTTATGTATTGAGGTCCGAGTTGGCAAATGCAGATCAGAGTAGCACTTCAGTGCAAAGTATTAATACTAGGGAAGAAAATAAAACGCACAGTATAGCATGTCATAAAATAATATATTCATGTCTTGAGTATCAGTTCCATGCCTGCAACATTAGCCTGTTGGATAATGGATAAGCTGATTATCATATTAGAAATACATGAATGCATGCGATGTGACAGGGGGCGAGTTAATGCATTACATCATACACATGAAAAAGTGTGAGTGTAAGAGGGATTGTACTGTCCACTGTTCTGATTACGTGACCATCTTGGCATCCCAAATGTCCTCATCCCCATCCCATCCAGCTCCACCTGGACCACCTACCCAAGTCACTGTGTCCCAAACTGGACCCACGTCCTCGAGGGTGTCATGGATCCCGGGCAGTGGATCAACGATCAGTTACTACATCCTGTATGGATCAGAGGGAGCAGCTACATACACCACTGCATCCTCCGTGGTACCATACTACGACATGACCACTGGTTCCCAGACCAATAACCTTATTACAGTTGGAGCCGCAGGACAATACTTCACTAGCAGCTGTAAGGGAAGGAGTGTGCATTGATATGACACTTTATCACATATCTCTCCTCCTTTCTGTATCCATTCCTTCTCAAACTCCCTCACCTACCTCTTCCCCTCACCTATCTCATCGCACCCTCTCTTTTCTCCTCCCCATTCCCTCTCCAGTCACACCAGTGGCTCCCATTATCACAGTGGCCACTCTACCAACCGTCATAACCCTCACATGGAGGCAACCTGTTGACCCATTTGGGATAGTAGCTGTGGATGGCTATGAGGTGCACTTTAAGAACGTGGGCCCCTGCCCGGCCAATATCCTCAGAGGCACAGAGGATTTGGATGGCTCTGCAAAACGACTGAAACTCCTGGGCATGCAGGTGTACAGCACATACAACTTGACCGTAACCACCATGAAAAATGGCGGCAGTTCAGTATCAAACATTCAGGTTCAGACAGCTGCAGCAGGTAAGACTTAAAAGCCATCTCTTTTGGGTCACTGGGTCATTTCATCTTTCATCCCACTGACCCATTCTCTCCTGTGTCCCCTCCTCCCCATTTACTGCTCCTTACCATCACCCCTTCCCTCACCACTCCCTAGCTCCTGGTGCTCCACCCTCTACTGTCTATGAGGTTGCTAGGAGCCCCACCTCCATAACTGTTGGGTGGAGTTCTGTTCCATGTATCTACCAGAACAGTATGATTGTCAAGTATTCGGTGAGGTATGGGCTGCCTAATAGTGGGATGGTCACAGCTGAGACCACAGGGTACTACTTCACTGCTACTGGACTGACACCTTACACCTCATACATGTTCCAAGTGGCAGCCATCAACTCAGCGGGACAGAGGGGTCCATTTAGTGACCCCTTCATCAGGGACACAAAACTAGGTGTGTCACAGATTCTATAAAAGTACATACCATGCAGGGTCGGATTTTAAAGTGAAGGATGGGGGGGGGGGGGGATGGGGGCAAATGGGGCAGAGAATAGGCTAGGGTGGGGAGGGTGTGGAAGGTAGTGGGATACTGTCCACCTAGGGGGTATGGGGAGCACTGTAAGCTCCCCCATCATTGAGGCCTGGGGCCTTTGGCAACAGTGTTCTTTGTCACAATGTATGAAATCGCTCTATGACCTCCTGCAGGTGGCTATTTGCATACATGCTAGAATAGTAAACATAACAAACCAGTATTACCAGATCTCTTCCATCAGCTATACAAGTATGCGTACTTAATGACATTTTGAACACTTTAGGTCCTCCTACAATCACCAAAACTCAGGTCCTCTCTCCAACATCAGTCCTTCTATCCTGGATGCCAAGCGATGGAGATGGCTCCACCAACTACTCGGTGTCCTACGTGTACCAGGGACCCTGCAGTGTGAGCATTGCTGGTGTGGGCTACACCAATGCCACCCAGTACACCATCCAAGGTCTGGAGGAGTACAGCAGCTATGCTGTGACCATCACAGCAGTGAGGGGAGGTCAGGTGACGATGGACAACTCCACAGCGGTTACCATGGCAGCAGGTATCTCCATTTGAATTCCAATGTCAGATATATAAGTGTTTTAATTTTATTCTTTCAGTTCCTTCAGCTCCTCCAAGTGGCCTGGTAGAGATCTCTAAGACCAGTACAGGAGCCACAGTGGGCTGGGGACCAGTTCCCTGCCTCAGTCGTAACAGCGATATATCAGAGTACAGGGTACGATACATTAACCTAAACTATAGAACCTCAAACGAACAAGAAAGCTTTGCCATGACGTTCAGTACAACTAGATTGAATCCTTACACCAACTACTCATTTGTAGTTGCTGCTGTGAACACCAATGGGTTGGTTGGACCATTCTCTACACCTGTTATTGTGAAGACACTTCAGCGTGAGTTATCCACAATTGGGGGGAGGGGTAGAGGTCTAGCTACAACTGTTATATTGAGTTCCACCTCACCTCCTGACTCAGGTGACCGTCCAGGGTGAGTAAGGTTATGTCCTTTGATGACCTGGAGTGCAAGAAGAAACTGTGACGTTTTTAGAACTGTAATGAATAATTGGTAACTTGACTGGTGATTATTGGTGAATGCTCAAGTAGGTGTGTATGTATATACATGTATATCCATTATAATAAAAGAATGGATGGGTGAGAGGGATGAGCCTGTGGGTGAACGGACACAAATTTTATGTGTTCCTTTCATAGAAACTCTTATCACGTACATAATAAATCTTCTGTACACAATTACAATTATTCACATTCAGTTTACATATAAATTGTGATGATAACTATATTGGTGTATAAGAGTGAATGGGGATGAGGAATGAGTTTAGGATTGGTTGCATGTCAAGCCAAAGTTTTGCACTTACCACAGTGTGGGCAAGGTTTGTCAAGTACAGGTAAAAGAATGTATAACACTTATGTTTTAAGCTGTGTGGTACTTTCTGTGGATGAATCACCTGATAATAACAGTTGGTGATTTTCTTTGTAAATTTTTCTAATAGATAGATACATATATACTAACATTTGTGATCTTAAAATTGAAACAGTCAAACCTGATAGTCATTGTGTGGATGAACGACCTTGAGATCAAAAGCTGCAGAACGAGAGAGAGAGAGAGAGAGAGGGAGACTAGCTTGAGACAAGGGTATCAGCTGGGTGAGAGCAATCTTTATTGAATTTACCTACTGAGGCTGCATGTGCAGATAGCAGATCAGGCAAGGGACTGAAGTCAATGTATGGAAGCATTGTGCAGCTCCAACTTGTTAGAGGTGCCAACAGCTGAAGCCAGGAAGGCACAACCATCTTTGTGGATTTCTGCCATTGTGCTTGTCTTGCACCTGAGCTGTGGGCTTGCCTCCACAAAGAACAGATCACATTCAGCTGATGTGTTGGGACCTAATAACTGGTCTCTCTCACGTTCAGCAGCAATTGACCTGAAGGTCATCAATCTGCTCATTTCTATTGGGAGCAAGCATGACCTCAAGTTGTACTGCTGGGCTGGGAGAGCAGGACAAGCTCTCCAAACAATGATGTTCCCTGTGCAGAGCAAGGTTAGATATGTCGTTAGGGAAATAAGGCACAAAAAAACTTTCTCAAGAGTTGCAAAGAAGCTGCCATCAAGTGGCCTGAGTTGTTAGCCTCAATGTACTGCTGCCTAAGCATTACACTGATGAGTTCCAGAATGTTAGAGCTTTGCTAGTAAGAAGTAGATCGTGCAAAGCAGACATTTATTTGGTTTAGTTAGATACAGTTTGAAATATCAGATACCAGAAGTAATGTAACGCTCACTCGTTCCCACATTTGAACCTTACATCTAGTTTATGATTCACTACTAAAGCTGGTGAGTTCTATTTAGCTGCATGTGGAAAGGGAAATAAAATTCAGTTATAATTAGATGAGTGTTGTCTGGTGATTTCTGTGATTTGCCATGTCTGCAAATTCACTTGATGATTCATTACTGGAAGTCGATGACATGTGGAAAATGACATAAGATAATTATATGTATGTGTTATACATGTATGGTTACATACCTGCATCTTGGACTGTAGAAAGTGAGTAATACAATATTCAGTCAAACATAGGTATTGTTAGTATTGAATGGTTAGGTAGTCTGTTCAATGAAAATATGAGAGCTCAAATAATCTCTAATGTTGTTTTCCTGCTGTTCAGGAGCATAACTGCATGTGTTTCCACCTTTTTGGTGTAACAACTTCAAACGCGTCATATGCATGCCGTTGTATTTCTGTACAAGGACCTTATAAAGTTTCTTTTGGAAGAACTCCATCAATGAGGTAAGGTCAAGTCCAGTTCGGTACTCAGTATAATAAAACTATCTCTGTGCTACAATCTTTCAATACAAAATTGAGTTATAATGCTAAGTACAAGTGGAAGTGAAATTGTCATGCACTTACCTGCAGTTCTCAGATAAAGCACAGTACCTTGTTTTACTACAAAACTCTTATAGGCGTTATAGCTCTCCTATAATTTCCTTAGGAAATATTGTCGCCGCGACAGAAACCGGGCGATGCATGTACATGTAAATGACGTATTGATAACGCATGTAAACAACTGCTTGGCTGCACTTTTGCGTACTTATTTTTGTTCTCCATTTTTGCTGCCTTTTTTTTTTTGCTTATGAAGAAAAAAACAAATTGCTCTCGAACTGTGGTCTGGGTACGAGACATCTGTACGGATTGATCGAATGACGGAGAAAGCTTCATTTTGTAGCCGTTGTGGGTTGTCTTGCATCGCAAATAGGTGCCCAGCAGGCGGGATGTAGCGGTCCTCCTTCGTCCAGCACTCAAGTGGTGACCTTGTTAGCCAACAACTTAAATGGTCCACAAGGAACAGCAACCATTACTCTGCAGATGTCGCCAGCGGGGTTCATGTTTCGCGTCGTGTGTCTGTCGAGCTCTGGCATACGCAACCAGTATTGCTTCGTCTCAATAGTGGCGTACTATACAAATTCAAATACTGGAGTAACGCAGTACGGCCAGTTCGAGTTCGAGTGTGTCAACTCGATGTGGAGTGCTACGTCGATCATCTTGGACTTAGCGTTGTATGACCGACAGTCTCTGAAGGCGAATTCACCTGTAATCAGTGCCACTAACAGAACTGACTGTTCTTACTGCCTAAGTGGTCTTTACAATTCTCCACCTCGGTTCACCGATACCGTCAATCATTGCAGCGGTTAGTTACAATAATGAGGTGAAGTGCAAATCATATCAGTTAGTTTATTTTATTTTATTTTTTTTCAGCCTGTAGCGGATGTGCTCAACCACTGTGCTACATAACGGATACATCCCTCCCCCCTAGCGGGAGTAACTTCACCTCAGTCTGTTGCAATTACTACATGTCTGATGGTATCACCTGTACTACTACATGTCCACCATCATCTTATCCTGATGGGAACAGAACATGTGGTAAGAACAGGAGTGTGTTCCAACATTCCTGAGCTATACATTATAATCTATACCTGCCCAAACCCCTCCAGTCCCATGTCTCCTGGGCTGTCAGAATGGTGGTGTGCTGAGAAGTGATACCTGTGGATGCAACTGTAGTGAAAGTGTGGTGTATGGAGGGACCACTTGTACAAGTAGGCTGGTGACATATGCTTATTACTTGCCTACAATGTACATGTATATTTCAACCCTCACAGCATGTCAGTGTCAAAATGGAGGCACATGCAGTGGATCAGTGTGCACATGTCCACCTGGGTACTTGGGAACACTGTGTGAGACTTCTTGTCAAACCAACTGTTTAGCTGGTAAGTTCACCATTCATGTATACACATCAGAGCATGGAGGGTATCAGAATCAGTTTGGGAGAGGGGGGGGGGGGGGCGCTGCAGTGGAGCACATACATCTGTCTACCTGGGTACTACATTCTTGCAGTGCAGTTTGTGTGTGTGTGTATGTGTGTGTGTATGTGTGTGTGTGTGGGGGGGGGGGTAAGGAGTAACATAGAAGGTCTGAGTAAGGTATTGAGAAAGATGTGTGTTTATGTTTGTGTGTATTTGTGTGTGTGTGTTTGTGTGCATGTGTGTGTGTCTGGTGTGGATGGACAGGTGTTTAATGAAATTAGCCACATTGCAGTATCTGTTTGTGACCTAATTTGGTATTTTTTGTCTTAAGTATGAAGCGATTGATCACATACCAATCCTTGTAGGAGTGGATAAGCTTAGGTATCATGTTGGATGGCTTGCGGTGGCTTTCTGAGTTTTAGTTAGTCACTCCAACACAGCCATTAATGGCAACAACATGAACTTGCAATATCTTATCCAAAATGGAGCGAGCCACTTCCCCTTCCCTCCAAAAATAACATAAAACCCCTATCCAAAGAAGTGATTATAAGTTGTGGTTGATGTGCCACATGATCGTCACATGATGATCACATGATGGTCACACAGTTAGGAATGATGATTTACGGGCATTTCACACACTCTTCTCTTTTGGGAAAAAGGTTCCTTGTTTCCTTACTTTTTTATTCAATTGCTGTCTAAAAACCCTACATCAGTGTCACCGATTTTGTTTTTATGTCTTGTTGGAACCTACATTAGCAGGTTCTATGTAGGATTTGAAAGTGTTGTGAATATGATTAGCAAAACACATAATCCCATTATTGCCAATGTACCGTAGAATCACTTAGCGAGTGTATTTGGATAGAGCCATTGAATACCTACAATGTATTAAAACTGCTGAGCTCAGACAACAGAGATAACCCTCACTCGTTCCCACATTCAAACCTTACAAAACGTTTCTCCTTCTAATTCTTCTGGATATGATAAGATAAGATTCGCTCGGATAAGAGGTTTATTGCACTGTACATGTATATTTGTCTCGATTGATGTTGTTAGTGGTAATGAAAAGGAACAAGATAATACAAGTTAGAAACTTACTGCCGAATTTGTTTGTTACTACGACTAACCAAGTTTTAAAGTTATGCTGAACACAATTTCAATCTTCAGTTTTGTTAGTAATAGCCCACAATAGATTTTATTGACTTTGGAAACCATAATAGTGGAGATCCAGGATATATATGTAAACGTGGATGATTACATTCTAGTCATGTTTCTCTCAAATATCTTGGTTAAACTGCCCGCATACATACCACATAAATTTATAAATATTACAGATGTGCATTGTTTAGGAAATCTACCTGCCCGATCTTGCTAAATGTAGGTAGGTATGTAATATTTATAAATTTTATAATTTCCATAATTCCTTGTTTCCGTTTATTTTACTCAACTGAAACCCTACATCACCAATTTTATTTTAATGAAATTTTATATCTTGTACAATTACAAGTTACTTGCTGATATAAGACAAGTGGTGTGAGACTTTCATTCAACATATTTGCTGCAGATTCCATTAATCTTAATTTCCCAGGTCCAAGTCCTACGTTTAGGACGAATATTTGAAAATTCATTATAAATAGAAATGCAGGCTTTTGGCATCCATTTCTCTACTGCTGTTTGATGTGTCTATCATGCTAAATTTACCAATTGTCAGTCTATTTTTTTAATGACACTCTTGGTTACACGATGCAAAAAAATGGATGCGGTTCTTAAACATGCATTATGTTGAGAAAAGTACGACTAAGTATAACTGTTTTTTGAAGCATGATGTGTGTGCTACTTAATACATTGTATGGCAGGGTTCTAACTCTAATTGGTTTTGCTATGTTTACCGAAAACACACTGTACGTTTCAAGATTTTGTCCATTCACTTTGCTATTCCAGCAACATGCGTCTGACAAATACCTATCGTTCATACGCTTGTGGAGCTAGCAAATTCCAAATCTACAATGTGCTTTTTATTTGTTTAGTGCAAAAGACCTGTCTTACTATCCCCTTCTTTTAACATTAATGTTGTTCTGAACTTTCCAACATTACTTGAAGTTGCTTTGCGATTTAACGAAAATACATCTTTTAGCAATGCAGTATTGACTGTATTTGACAATCTTTTAAGAATTGCAAGGAAGTACCAGTATTTTCTGAATTGCAGATAACCATTTCTACGGTACAATGAGATTTTGGTTTGTTTACTGTTCATATGAATTTAAAGTAATTTTAACTTGCGTCCTGGACAGTGGGGGATTAAATGTTAAGGTACTTGAATTTAGTGTAGATATGGGTGCAGATGTGGGTGTAGATGTGGGTGTAGATGTGGGCTTGCCTCCACAAAGAACAGATCATATCTAGCTGATGTGTTGGTACCTAACTGGTCATCTGCTCAAGTCAAACTATTTATTGGGAGCAAGCTTGACCTCAGGTTATACTGTTGGGTATGTGTCCCATTGGTTGTTGAGGTATTTGGTGGTTGGGGGAAATAACACACTTGTAGCAAACTTTCCAAAGGGTTACAAAGAAGCTAGCCATCCAGTTAAGTCGCTTCTAGATCGCCTGAGCATTACACTGATGTGCCGGAATGCTAGGGCTGTGCTAGCAAGAAGCACATCATGCAAAGTAGACATTTGTTTAGTGTAGTAATTTATTTTCTGTAATGTGTACATATAACCATGTCCATTATTGTACATCTATTTGATTATACTTCAGCATTACCTGATTTCGATTTATATATATTTAAAACAACACACAATAATGACACCTATTCGTAACAAGTCAGAATCACTCAAGCTACTCACTAAAATATTCAACCATTCATAGTTCTCTGATACTGGCTGATTGCAAGAAGAGATGCTAGCCATGATGTCCTCTTTGCCCCAATTGCTATACGTGTCAACTGCAAGCAAGGAGAATACAGACCCACCCATGCCCAACTCCTGACACCCTGGTTTATTGTAAGAGTGCTTCTGACATGAATCTTGCTGTGTAGGCTGCAATATTGGATACTTCATGCAAAGTGGTAGGAGTGAGTGGAGAGGTAAGTGTAACATCAAAGGCTGCTGGGTTCCCCCCCCCTCCCCCCCCCCCCCCCCCACCACCATCAACAAGTACATCTGCTACAGGAGTTGCTGCAGACTCCCAAAAGGCCTTTACTTGTACAGACAGGTGGGAACGGTGATAGAACGTTTGCAGGCTATTGTGGTCGGATGACACCATGTCTGCATGACACTGCATGATATCCAAGAGGATCCAAAGTGATATCCAGTCAGAATGGGCACACTAATCATACCGAGGAGTGCATACCTAGTCATCACTTGACTGCACTTTGGAACTCATCTGCTAGCCCCATCCCTTCAGATGGGACAACAGTTATAGCACAGAATGTTCATCACAACTCCTATCCTTCGATGAGATGTTTATATTGCCCCACTGTGAAGCATATCACTTCCAATGCTCACCAGTGGTCTCTCTCCATTGCCTCTTTTTCCATACAGCAGGATGGTATATCATCAGTCAGCAAACTATGTGGATATTGGGAGCTGTCATGAACTTCAGTTTTGGCATCGAGCACAGAGGCACTCCATCGAACTAGGAATCAAGAGTTTCTCCCCACTTGATTGCAAGAACAGCTATCACTACACCTCTTACCTGCATGGCCTCCATGGTGCTACACTACACCCCTTACCTGGCCTCCATGGTGCTATCACTACACCCCTTACCTGGCCTCTGGTACTATCACTACACCCCTTACCTGGCCCCCATGGTGCTATCACTACACCCCTTACCAGGCCTCTGGTGCTATTACTACACCTCTTACCTCCATGGTGCTATCACAACACCCCTTCCCTGTACTCCATAGTGCTATCACTGTACCCCTTACCTGCACGTTCAATGTCTCCAAAATTTTGGGTCACCAATCAGAGATAGATTTCTTTTCTCAGTAATCATGGCCACCAACAACTGGCACCAACCCTCCTTTGGCTAACACTTTGCATGCACTAGACCTGCCAAGTTGGGTCAATCCACCCTTGCAACCTTTGACAATATAGTGTCTGACAGAGTCATTGTATTGGCACATCACAGTTAGGTGCCTTGGAACTATTGATGGCTCCTCCAGCCAGGTAAGTAGTGACTTCGGCTGAAACCTTACCACTGGCCAGAAGGATCACTACATTTATGAGCGCTTTGGCCAGTGAGGGTGGCTTCAAGAGCATCAACATAGCTCTGAATTATCAAGCTGGAGGGACCACAAGCTGTGTCTTTTGCAAAAAATGAGAGCGTACAATGGGCAATATGTTAAAGTTGGCAGTGAGATGTGGAACGAGTCTGGGCAATCCATGAGTGGGTGTTTGAATTAGAGCCTCCCATGTCTTTACCGGTGTTAGTGGTGATGTCATTGGAACTCAACCACATGCCTTGGGAACCAAATGGATCACCTTGCTGCACACCTGAGGAAGATGACAAGTGGATCACCTTGGGCAGATGACAAGTGGACCACCTTGCTGCACACCTGAAGTAGATGACAAGTGGATCACCTTGCTGCACACCTGAGGTAGATGACAAGTGGATCACCTTGCTGCACACCTGAAGTAGATGACAAGTGGATCACCTTGCTGCACACCTGAGGTAGATGACAAGTGGATCACCTTGCTGCACACCTGAGGTAGATGACAAGGGGATCACCTTGCTGCACACCTGAGGCAGATGACAAGTGGATCACCTTGCTGCACACCTGAGGCAGATGACAAGTACGTATATAGCTAGTGGATCACCTTGCTGCACACCTGAGGTAGATGACAAGTGGATCACCTTGCTGCACACCTGAGGTAGATGACAAGTGGATCACCTTGCTGCACACCTGAGGCAGATGACAAGTGGATCACCTTGCTGCACACCTGAGGTAGATGACAAACTACCAAATGGGTGTAATAGCTTTGTGTTCTGACCACATCACCATGATGCCCAGAGGAAACAACCACTAAATCATAATCATTCCCAATGATGATCAACACATGCTCATAGTGAGTGTGCCATGGTTTCAGTACCACCTGCACAAGTGTAAGCAAGCCATGTTGAGCTTATCCCATGATGGTCTGGGCCTCCGATCTCCTTCATTGCTCTGCTGCATACATACATCAGCTCCATGTGTGCCACCTTTCCTGATGGCATTACATGTCCTTGAACATTTATCAGTAATGCCCACGTTTCTCCTTTCTACACGAACCATTGAATCAACCTCACCCACCAACACATTTTGTCACAGAGACATGAGGGTACACCGTTACAATCCCTGCTGCAGTGCAGCACCCTGGCTGACCAAGCATGGCTGCTTATTTCATATCTTCCCCACATATAGTAGTGTGACCCCTTCCCCAACCTTGGGCCTGTACTTGACACCCAAATGGTGGCTGGGTATTCAGCTGTGCGAGCCTGTCTCTGTGTGTCCCACCAAGGTCCTTGAGATGTTCATCTTGCCTCTCAGTACAGGCTAATGCCACTATATCCACCACTTCATTCTAATGCTACCAAATGAACCAAACCATTGTAATAGACCCTTCCCTTTAAGAAGTACTCCGGATGTGTCACTAATCAACGTATTTAACGAAATGGGTTAAGTATGTTAATTAGTGATGTCATGTCCGAGTACTTCTTAAAAAGAAGGGTCTATTGGGGGATGTCTTTTCCCAGAAGCTGTCTCAATTTATCAGCCTATTGATTTATAACAACATGTACTACCACCCCCATCTGGTGTTATCTCTGTAGCCATCTCTGTGGTTGAGCCTCAGTGCACATGAACCTGTGTCAGTTTTCCACCCTGCTAGCTGCTATATCACCACTAGGTCACCAAGTACATCTTCTCCTCGTGCTGCTATATGACCCTGAGTTGTTCCGGATCCATCTCAGGAATCTCACATGGAATCACAGTGGTATGTGGGTGTGGCTTGATCTGGCTAAGTGATCCCTAGTGCCCTGAAATTTACTCCACTCTATGGGGCTTCATTCTACCACTTGCAATGTGGAGGAAACATGACCTCACATTACCACAGGCTATGAGCCATATTTGCCACACACTATCACCCAAAGCAGTGACTTTGGTCATGATCATGTTGCCAGTTGTTCTTAGCCTCGTTCCCAGACTCACATTACCGCATAATGTGTAATGCTACGTTACACATTATGTGGTAATGCGTACGTAAGTGAGCCTGGGAACGAGACTAAGTTGTACTTGTTCTGTTCAGTTGCATCCTAGTTAGAACTGGAAACCTGTGATGTACGTGCTGTTTTGGTTCTACTACTAGCTTGTGTGTGTGTGTGTGTGTGCATGTGTGTGTGTGTGACTGGTGCACGCATGGGTCAGCAGTGTAGTTTGTAGACGCCAGGAACTTGGGTGAGTGTGCCACCCTTGGCTGTCAAGACTAACTAGGCAGTCACACAGCTAGCTGTAGGACCATCCAAGCTTGACACACGTTTTATGACTTGAAAAAAAGTGCCTATTTAGGTATAGCTGTGCTTAATAACTGCCATTAATACATTTGTCTCTGAAATTGGCAGTACAATCATATACATACATGTACATGTTAATTAAATGATACGTCATTTAAAAATTGTACCTGATTCAAACCTAAATCAGGTAATACATTTGGGTGCCAATTCAGGGGTTGTTTGTATTCCAGCCCGAGTTCCAACCATTCTCATTTCTTGATGTACCAATACCATGCACACCACAGTATACATGTACGGGCTACATGTATGTGATAAAGTCTTAGAGCAAAACAAAGTCATGAATAACAGCCACTTCGTCGAATTCTTGGGCCCGTCCCAGATACTGGATAGAACCGCAAATGTAGATAACGCTAGCTATAAACCCTCTGCCGCTGACATCGTTTATACATAACATTATTCTATACCGCGCACCACCATGTGGGTGCTTGGGTTTTTGAGCGTTTTCGTATGCATTGGCCTCAATGACGGTATAAGCGTATAAGGCAGTTCATGTGCATTTATTTATTTATTTATTTTACGTTTTGCAGGACAAAAGGTTCGCCTCAGTTGGAATGGTAACCAGCTGGCTAACAACAGCATGGTCAGCAACCAGCAGCTTTACACATCTACGTACTACTACTGGAGTGGTTGGACCAACACCTACACGCCAGTCCGATGCGAGCTGATCGGATTAAACGCCAGCGCTACGTCGAGGCAGTGGTACGGGCCTACAGGTACCGCTCTCCCATCGAGGAACACGTCAGCCAACGGCGGGTACGGCCAGGTGTTGGTGCAGACCACGGGAGTGGACCTCTACAGCGGAGGCGTTAGCTACACCACCCAAGGCATTCATCGCTGCGATATTGTCGATGGAAATGGGACCTTGTACCGCTTGTACGTCGCTATTTACAACGATCCTAGTCAGACCTACTCCACGGCTAGCTGTGAGTTTATGCTACTTAAAAGTTAACCATCCTACACGGCCAACTTTTTGATTTAAATTGAATACGGACACGTAAATTCAGGTCCGTAACGCCGCCGATCGGCAGAGCCACGTTTCCAATGGGCTATTCCATCATTTAATCAGGGATATCCCTGATTTAATCGTACATCCCTATGGATGACAATAATTGCAAACAACCCCCCCCCCCCCCGGGACAATAAAAAATAAAAAAAACCCTGGACATGTATTATTTCCCCCCCCCCCCCCCCCCCCCCCCCCCAGGACAGACTTATAAATGCCCCCCTGGACAAGCTTCTATTTTATTCCACCCCCCTGGACCAGCCTGTGTTTTGTTCCATCCCCCCTGGACAAGCTTCTGCTATACCTTCTAGCCCCCCCGGGACAGGCATGACCACCCCCGGGACATATTCCAATACCCCCCCTGGACACCATTTATTGTCATCCATAGGGATGTACGGTTAAATATTGGAATAGCCCAATACGACAGTAGTGTCACATTCCTGATCATATGAATAATCTAAGCACCTCTGGCGGCGTAATATGTATTGGCAATTTATTACGCCACTGGTAGGAGTTAGCCGTGTAATAGATAGTTTTTTTTTTTAAAGTTCCGCGTTACGGCACGTGACACTGGATCTAAATATATAGATACATGTAAAGGAATTACAGTGGAAACCATCACACTTGGAACAATAATTTTTTGGTACTTTTATTGACAGCATTTGAATTTATTTCAATAACACTAAGCTCAAATTCAAATCTGACAACGTAGGTATAGTTTACAACTATTTTTCAATACATACTGAAAGTTAAAAAGCATCACGTGACTATTTACTTTTGTTATTAACACTTGTACTAAAACAATTTAAAGCTGAATTCCTCCTCCTGTAGGCAATAGATCTTAGCCAAATTTGCAACATATCTAGAGAACAAGCATCACCAACCTTTGGCCGCGTCCGTTTTTAAGTCCGGTAAATGGTTACAGTTTTATCGAGCTGGATGTGCGTTTTTAGCTCGTAAAAGCTTAGGGATGCTATTTCGTAGTACGCTCTCACTGAACGGATATATTTCGTCTCCGACTCGTCACATGTTAGAGCAATCGCAAAAGCGTACTTTGGCGGCAATAGACCTTCCTTTGCCGTTAGAAAAGTGCTATCAAAGATGAATACCTGAAAACTTCCGCCATTTCCCTATGAATTGCATTTGAAACGTCATTATAGCGTCATTTTTCGTATGAATATATTTTTAATGTGACGTCTTCGGTATATGTTTATCCAGTGGGTGCAAGCGGTGCAAGTGCTGTCAATGGAGACTGCAAAAAGCCACTCATGACGAACGGCTAGTAAATCAGCAGCATCAATATGGGCTGGCCTAGAAATGGCAAAGAGCAAGAGGCAACGCCAAAGCTGGAGACGAAAAGCGGTGGAATTAGTATTAAATATAAGCGGTATGGATGGTAGGCCTACTGGTACGCGGACCGCTTATTCCACCGCTTTTCGTTTCCAGCATTGGAGTTGCCTCTTGCTCATTGCCGTTTCTAGTGGCCTGCCCAGATTGATGTTGCTGCTTTTACTAGCCGTTCGTGGCCCACAGGTACTGGATAAACAAAGATCTAATCGAAGACGTCACATTAAAAATATATTCATACGAAAATGACGCTATAATGACGTTTCAAATGCAATTCATAGGGAAATGACGGAAGTTTTCAGGTATTCGTCTTTGATAGCACTTTTTTAACGGCAAAGGAGGGTCTATCGCCGCCAAAGTACGCTTTTGCGATAGATCTAACATGTGACGAGTCGGAGTCGAAATATATCCGTTCAGTGAGAGCGTACTACGAAATAGCATCCCTAAGCTTTTACGAGCTAAAAACGCACATCCAGCTTGATAAAACTGTAACCATTTACCGGACTTAAAAACGGACGCGGCCAAAGGTTGGTGATGCTTGTTCTCTAGATATGTTGCAAATTTGGCTAAGATCTATTGCCTACAGGAGGAGGAATTCAGCTTACAATTTTTTTAGTACTGGGGTCACAACAAGTGTTAATAACAAAGTAAATAGTCACGTGATGCTTTTTAACTTTCAGTATGTATTGAAAAATAGTTGTACACTATACCTACGTTGTCAGATTTGTATTTGAGCTTATTGTTGTTGAAATAAATTCAAATGTTGTCAATAGAAGTACCAAAAAATTATTGTTCCAAGTGTGATGGTTTCCACTGTACTTTAAAGATTGGTTCCATGCTGATATACTCGAAGATCCGTTGCTCCAAGAACTTTGGAACGATGTAAGAAAGCTAAGAGTGAGGTGAGAAAAGCTCACTGGTTCCAAAACATTTTTAGGCCGCTCTACTTGCTGTTCCTTCATGAAAAAAAAGCCTTTCGTTAAATGCCATATGGAACTTCTTTCCAGCCATCCAACCACAATGCAAACAAGAAAATAGGAGCGTTAATGCTACACATTGTTCCTGTTGGAAGCTAAAAAACCCACAAAACTGCCTCATAATATGCTAAAGCTGCAACATACGGGCCAGGCGTTTTTATTTTAGGCTTCAAAACGGGTCTACGATTCGCGTAGCGTGAGACAGTAGCAGGGTTTCCAATAAGGAGCAATAAGTGTTCTGACAAAATGTCAGAACATGAACAAAATTGACCAGACATATGGTTTAATTGATCAGACATGAAATTATTACAAACTGTGCTTTACATTTACAATACACATGCATTGTCTTGAATTACACGTTTGACTTTCATTATTAATTTTCATCATTAATACTCAGCCCTGCCTGCTTCTTTTTAAAATGCATCATTGCATGTGCGTGCATCTCACTTTTTGCGTGATGTTTAAAACTCGTTGTACGCGTATTCTATCAATGAACGTACTATGAAAGTTACACATTCCAACCAGCCTTGCTTCAAACTTTACGCTAACTGCGCCTTTCAATACCCAACCGTGTATGCACGCATCAACATTGCCACGATTACATGGCGCGAAATATGCGTCATTTCTTTCAAAGCCGCTGGTGTGCGACCAGCTCTACTACCCGAACTACGCCCTCAATGTTTACGCGAACTTCGCTAATTAGTACCCGTAGCTAGCTAGTGTTACACTACAATGCTGCGCCACGACTACGCGGAATGTAGGGAAACGTTTTTCTGACTGGTTACTTTTCTACATTTTTAACCGTCACTGACTGCTTTTTTTTGGTGCTGAAATGCCATCCTCTACGTCATCTCACCTTCCTCACTAACAAGAGCATGCTTTTTTTGTCCTAACAGTTTGTCCAAACATAATTAATTATGTGTGGACAAACGGCTTAATTGATCGGAAAATGGCATGTGTCCGAACGTTATCGGAAACCCTGCAGTAGTACCACAAGCAACTCTTGTTTTACTTCTTACCAATGGCATATTGCTACTAAAACCTCCCAAACCACTCATACACGCTATTATCTTACATGTGGCAGTGGCATAGGAACCTGGGGGGCTGGGGGAGCCTTGGCCCTCCCAATCATAATATAATTCCATGTTGACATGACACATCTTTGGTATGGCACGTTACAGAACAGCTCGGTATAAGGCATGACTATTGATTATTTGAGATTGTGTGGGTAAAAAAAAAAGCAATCCCGTAACTGAAATCAACCACCCCACCATTTTAATACTATGGAAACAAGCTATTGCTGATTTGTGCCAGACATTTTTCATCACCAGTGTGAACCGTATGCATTCCGTAACGTATGTATCAAAGTATTTCTAGCTTGCATTTAACTTTAGTACCGCAACATACATTTGGTACACAGATGGTATACAAGGATAATCAAGGATTGTTAATTATTACATGGATTGGAGTCCAAATCTCTCCATTTTGTCCCAATTGCAATGGAGACCTCAGGTGTCCTTGGTCCTGATGCTCTCAGTTTGCTCACTGATATTGGCAGGTGTCGGCAGAGGAGGAGTGAGGCTTCAAAAAACATACAAAAAAAGTTATACTTGTCGTACTTTTTTCTGTGACAATTAAATTCTCCACATATGGCATTTTTAAGAACCGCATCCGTTTTTTTGCATTGTGTAACCATTTAAAAAATACATTGACAATTGGGGCACAATAGACACATCAAACAACAGTAGAGAAATGGATGCCAAAAACCTGCATTTCTATTTATAATGAATTTTCAAATATTGGTCCTACGTGTAGGACATGGACCTGGGAAATTAAGGTAATGTAACATTTTCTATACCACAGCTGGACCATATAACACCGGTGGTATCCAGTTTCAGCAGTTGACAGCTCTAGCAGTCGATCCGGCAGTGTTCCAGCTGTCCTGTACCAGCACCTATTCTCCCGCTACCACCGTACAGTGGACATACAATGGCAGCCCAGCAAACGGAAGCAGCTTCTCTTCCTATCAGGCTGTGACGGACCTGCTGATGTCCACCTACAATAACGTCCTGGTGGTGAGGGGAAAGATGGTCGGTGTGTACACCTGCACTGTCACCACCTTGTGCGCGCCAGCCTGTGGAAGCTTCGTGGGACAGCGTTCCTTCACTTCGTCGCTAACCTTACAAGGTACTTGTGGCATGCAGGGGGTCAATCCTGTATCCACCACAGCTTGCATAACATATTGGGTCTGGGGATGAGAAATGGTAAAGAAATGAAATGAATGCCAACCATTACAATATAAGTACTTATTAATAGTATAAAATTCCATGCCCCAAAATCATAGTTCTAAAAACCTGAGCCTGGCACTTCATTGCAGATAACATAACTGAAGTGCAAGTGGCAATACAAGGACTATATTTGTCCAACACGGCCTAATTTGTAGGGGGCACAATAACAAGACACATTTGCTGAGGTTTGCTGCAGAGCCTACCTGAGTGTAACATGATTGTACTGTCCACTGTTCTGATTATGTGATCATCTTGGCATCCCAAATGTCCTCGTCCCCATCCCATCCAGCTCCACCTGGACCACCTACCCAAGTCACTGTGTCACAAACTGGACCCACGTCCTTGAGGGTGTCATGGATCCCGGGCAGTGGACCAACTATTGGTTACTACATCCTCTCTGGAGCAGAGGGAGTAGCGACATACACCACTGCATCCTCTGTGGTACCATACTACGACATGACCACTGGTTCCCAGACCAATAACCTTATTACAGTTGGAGCCTTCGGACAATACTTCACTAGCAGCTGTAAGGGAAGGAATATGCATTGATATGACACTTTATCACATATCTCTGCTTCCATTCCCTCTTCATCCTCATTCACTCCCCAACTCCTTATTCTCTCTCATCTACCTCATCTCACCCTCACCTACCTCATCTCACCCTCACCTACCTCATCTCACCCTCACCTACCTCATCTCACCCTCACCTACCTCATCTCACCCTCACCTACCTCATCTCACCCTCACCTACCTCATCTCACCCTCACCTACCTCATCTCACCCTCACCTACCTCATCTCACCCTCACTACCTCATCTCACCCTCACCTACCTCATCTCACCCTCACCTACCTCATCTCACCCTCACTACCTCATCTCACCCTCACCTACCTCATCTCACCCTCACCTACCTCATCTCACCCTCACCTACCTCATCTCACCCTCACCTACCTCATCTCACCCTCACCTACCTCATCTCACCCTCACCTACCTCATCTCACTCTCACCTACCTCATCTCACCCTCACCTACCTCACATCTCCCTCACCTACCTCATCTCACCCTCACTACCTCATCTCACCCTCACCTACCTCATCTCACCCTCACCTACCTCATCTCACTCTCACCTACCTCATCTCACCCTCACCTACCTCACATCTCCCTCACCTACCTCATCTCACCCTCACTACCTCATCTCACCCTCACCTACCTCATCTCACCCTCACCTACCTCATCTCACTCTCACCTACCTCATCTCACCCTCACCTACCTCATCTCACCCTCACTACCTCATCTCACCCTCACCTACCTCATCTCACCCTCACCTACCTCATCTCACCCTCACCTACCTCATCTCACCCTCACTACCTCATCTCACTCTCACCTACCTCATCTCACCCTCACCTACCTCACATCTCCCCTCACCTACCTCATCTCCCTCTCACCTACCTCATCTCACCCTCACCTACCTCATCTCACCCTCACCTACCTCATCTCACCCTCACCTACCTCATCTCACCCTCACCTACCTCATCTCACCCTCACCTACCTCATCTCACCCTCACCTACCTCATCTCTCCCTCACCCTATCTCATCCCCCCTCCTCCCCATTCCCTCTCCAGTCACACCAGTAGCTCCCATTATCACAATGGCCACTCTACCAACTGTCATAACCCTCACATGGAGACAACCTGTTGACCCATTTGGGATAGGAGCTGTGGATGGCTATAAGGTGTACTATAACTATGTGGGGCCCTGCCCGGCCATTATCCACAGAGGCACAGAAGATTTGGATGGCTCTGCAACAGGACTGACACTCCTGGGTATGCAGGAGTACAGCACTTACAACTTGACTGTAACTGCCATGAAAAATGGCGGCAGTTCAATGTCGAACATTCAGGTACAGACACTCACAGTAGGTAAGTATCCAAAGCCATCTCTTTTGGGTCACTGGGTCATTTCATCTTCCCACTGACCCATTCTCTCCTGTGCCCCCTCCTCCCCATTTACTGCTCCTTACCATCACCCCTTCCCTCACCACTCCCTAGCTCCTGGTGCTCCACCCTCTACTGTCTATGAGGTTGCTAGGAGCCCCACTTCCCTAACTGTTGGGTGGAGTTCTGTTCCATGTATCTACCAGAACAGTATGATAGCCAAGTATTCGGTGAGGTATGGGCTGCCATATGGGGTGATGGCCACAGCTGAGACTACAGGGTACTACTTCACTGCTACTGGACTGACACCTTACACCTCATACATGTTCCAAGTGGCAGCCATCAACTCAGCAGGACAAAGGGGTCAATTTAGTGACCCCTTCATCAGGGACACAAAGCTAGGTGTGGTCACATTCAATCTAGATTGTAGATTGTGTTATAGAACATACCAGGAGTGGATCCAGGATTTCATAGGGGGACAAATGGGAGGCTAGGGTGTGGGAAGTAGTGGGATACTGTCCACCTAGGGGGTATGTGGAGCACTGTAAGCTCCCCCATCATTGAGGCCTGGGGTGAAGCTTATCCTTTGGCAACGTATAAAAGTGCTCTATGACCTCCTGCAGGTGGCTATTTGCATACATGCTAGAATAGTAAATATTACCAGATCAATTCCATCAACTATACAAGAAAAAATGTATGCGTACTTAATGACATTTTGAACACTTTAGGTCCTCCTACAATCACCAAAACCCAGGTCCTCTCTCCAACATCAGTCCTTCTCTCCTGGATGCCAAGTGATGGAGATGGCTCCACCAACTACTCGGTGTCCTACGTGTACCAGGGACCCTGCAGTGTGAGCATTGCTGGTGTGGGCTACACCAATGCCACCCAGTACACCATCCAAGGTCTGGAGGAGTACAGCAGCTATGCTGTGACCATCACAGCAGTGAGGGGAGGTCAGGTGACGATGGACAACTCCACAGCGGTTACCATGGCAGCAGGTATCTCCATATGAATTTCAACGTCAGATATATTTAAAAAAATGTTGCTAAAATTCTTTCAGTTCCTTCAGCTCCTCCAAGTGGCCTGGTAGAGATCTCTAAAACCAGCACAGGAGCCACAGTGGGCTGGGGACCAGTTCCCTGCCTCAGTCGCAACAGCGATATATCAGAGTACAGGGTACGATACATTAACCTCAACAATGGAACCTCCAAACAAAAAGAAAGCTTTGCCATGACTTTCAGTACAGCTGGACTGGATCCGTACACCGACTACTCATTTGAAGTTGCTGCTGTGAACACCAATGGGTTGGTTGGACCATTCTCTACACCTGTTATTGTGAAGACACTTCAACGTGAGTTCCATAATTGAGGGCCTAGCTGGTATTGAACTCCACCTCACCTCCTCCCCAGCTCTTCCTCCTGTGATCAGTATCAAGACTGATGGAAGCATTCCCACAGATCAGGGTAACTTCTCCATGACCTGCAGTGTGTCTGTTCCCACGGAGGCACTGGGGACACTCACAGTCAGGTGGCTGGGCCCCCTTGGTCCACAGGTAGTACTCAACAGCACTGTTGCCTCCAACATCGGTGGAGCAACTGTTGTTCTTGGGTTGGTGTTCTCTCCCATCACCACCAGAGATGGAGGATGGTACACATGTGATGTCACCTTTGAGCTGTACCCACAGGCAGCAGCAAGCACCAGGAAGAAGGTGACAGTGCAAAGTAAGTACACATATATGCTCACACTAGTGCAGCTCCAAATGATGCCCAGCGTGATTTTCCCTACACACAGGTGATGCGCTCTTTCAACTGAAGTTGGGTCCAACAGACAACTGTGTCCAGTGGCCATGGAGTTTTGTGCCGGTCAATGACACAGAGGAGACTAAGGTTGACCAGGTTCAGAGGGCTGTCTTCAGTACAGTGAAGGGCCTCCTTGTGAAGAACTACTGCTCCTGTGAAGCTGACAGTATCGACTGGATATACAGTTGCCAAACCAGCTCTAGTGATGTTGTGTTCAAGTACTCGCTCCACTTGACAAGTGAGCACTGCAACTGCAGTGGGTCTGATGTGGTCTCCATTATGGACCAGTGGGTGGAGTCTGCAGGGACTGTTCGGATGGATAGGTACCAGTTCCGAGCAAGCCAGGACTGTGTGTCCACAAAGATTGTGTCCTTTGATGACCTGGAGTGCAAGAAGAATTAAACTATGAAGTTTTAGAACTGTAATGATTAATTGGTTAACTGGATTGATGATGAGTGATGATTGGTGAATGGTGATGGTAATATATTATATCGCTGGAAAAGAGTGGACGGGGGAGGAGGCCAAGTGAACTGACCCAATATCTATGTGCTCGTTTCATAGAAGCTATTATCAAGCATCGACATACACATTTACTATGGGGTTAATTATATAAGTATACATAATTGGTTTACTTAGATACAGAATCGTAATATATACATTGTATGTACATGCACATCAAAGATACAGAACTGTAATGCATGCACATCAGTGATATAATACATGCATATCAGAACAGTAATACATATGCACATTATACAGAACAGTGATACATGCACACGAATGATACAGAACAACAGTAATACATGCAATAGTGTGTATTTCTGTTCTGTATAAGTGATGTGCATGTATTTCTGTTCTGTATAATCGATGCACATGTATTATCATGGATGTGCATGTATTACTGTGCTATGCATGTATTACTGTTCTGTACCATTGATGTGCATGTATTATTATGTATAATTGATGTGCATGTTCTGTATCATTGATGAGCATGTATGAGTACAGAACATTAATCAATGATACGGAGCAGTATGAGAGAGAATATATTTATATGTAAGCTCCAAAGGTTTCAACCACTAGTGGAATGAAGTCAACAAGTCTCGTAGGATATGTCCCAATGGATGATGTTTTACCAGCAGCAAAAAAGCTGGGATGCATTTAGGATGAGTTTTGCCACATGCAAGCCTCCACTGCCATATCGAATTGAAGTCGATACATGTTGTGATTATTCTACAAGATATAATTGGTGATGTAGTATTTGTAGACAACAATGGTGTAATACGTATTAGAACTACACATACATTACTCTTTGTATATAATATTTTTTAATGATAATAATCATTTATAAATTAATATACATATATACCGGTGGCTTCTGAAATTGACCTTGCCCTTGCAATGAAAGCACGGGCATTGGCTCGAACTAAGAGGAGACTTACCCTGCCATAAATGGAATTTAGCATGGTAGCCTTAGTGGAGTTGCCTTGTGCTGCAAGTCGTACTGCAAGTTGAGCAAAAAATTGGCCTGCTGTTCTTCCCCATGCACCAAATGTCTACGCCACTAGTGGAATACACTTCCAACCCAGTTCGGAGCAGATGGGATCATTACATGTGTGCTTTATCTCCCTTGTCTGCCTTGCTGCTGCACCTGAAACCACACCCACTTCTATAGACTTGCACATGTAAGTTATTTAGCAAATCTGTCTGCCTGACAGAGCACTGATGCATTTTAGGTACAGTGTGCACACCTGTGCACACTGTACTACATATATGTATGTTGTGTGGTACTGATGACTGGTAATTGCTGACAATGTTTATCTTGACATTTGTATCAGTGGTTATTATTGTCAACCATTATGTAAGGAAACATTATGTAATAGGACAAAATTGCATAAGCCAAAAAGCACTTAGTTTTTGCTACTTGCTAATCATGTGCCGCAGATCCGATGCTGCTTCTCTTCCACCTCTGCAATGCTGTCTGCCTCTTCTTATTTGCAGGTACATGTACATGTACAAAACCTTCCAAGTGAAGTATCAGACACCTAAGCTTTGAAGCAGAGAACAGGTACAGTTCAGAAGCTTCATTTCTTCTGGTTTCCCAGGTTCACAAGGGGATTGGACCACACCTCCATCATGTCATCCTACCATGCACACATCCTGCAGCGACTACTGTTACAGATGATTAGTTCATGCTCAACATCTCCTTCAGCCTAAATCACCCACGTAGCCCTGGATTCAAATTCCTCCTTCTCATCTGAGTCTAGTCACTCTCCATCACAGGCTTCATTAGAAAGTACATGTACGTAGTATACGCTCTGTTCAACTGCCCTTCCTACGTGTCTTGGCCTTTCTCACTTGTCTGGCACATCGTCACTGGTGACTAACTGTAAATCCCTTGCCATTGTCCGTGCCTGCTGGTACCACCGCTGTCTTGTTGTGATTGTATGCACACACCTATACGTGTAGACGTTAAAAAAGCCATAGCTATATCACTGCTTCGAAACACTTCCTGTAATACCAGCTGCAGCTGTCTGCTGAAAATTCTGGATAGATTTCTTAGCGTTCTAGAAGGAAGGTCTGTATAGCTTGCCGAGTTTTCAACAATGCTCAAAATTAAGCCTGAAGATCCTGGCTCCCCTCTATACTATACAGAAGGGTCATTGATCTGATCCTCAATGTTTTTAAGTCGATCCCCAGTACCTTCATTGAATAGTATTGTTTAAAAAGTAACCTAGCATAAACGCGTGAATCGCGTGCGCGCGAGCTGATTTTGAACCAACTTTGCAATTATAGAATTAAATAACCTGTTATTAAACTATTATTTTTACCATGCCATTGTCCACCCATCCACAAGTCTTTTTATGCATAATGTGTAAAAATCCAGAACACTGCTCATGTGTATCAAATAGTGCAGAGCTAAAAGTGAACTGTGAACACCTGTGCATACTGTGCGTACAGTGTACACAAGTAATCACACCGGCGCAAATAGACATTAGGTTTGTTAGTAATAACCCACAACCTCATAGAAATTACATTGTGGATGTACTATAACTATGTGGGCCCCTGCCCAACCATTTTCCACAGAGGCACAGATGATTTGGATGGCTCTGCAAAACGACTGAAACTCCAGGGCATGCAGGCGTACAGTACATACAACTCGACTGTAACTGCCATGAAAAATGGCAGCAGTTCAGTGTCAAACATCCAGGTTCAGACACCTGCAGCAGGTAAGACTTCAAAGCTATCTCTTTTGCGTCACTGGGTCATTTCATCTTTCATCCCTCTGACCCATTCCCCTCCTCCACATTTACTGCTCCTTACTATCACCCCTTCCCTCACCACCCTCTACTGTCTATGAGGTTGCCAGGAGCCCCACCTCCATAACTGTTGGGTGGAGTTCTGTTCCATGTATCTACCAGAACAGTATGATTTTCAAGTATTCGGTGAGGTATGGGCTGCCATATGGGGTGATGGCCACAGCTGAGACTACAGGGTACTACTTCACTGCTACTGGACTGACACCTTACACCTCATACATGTTCCAAGTGGCAGCCATCAACTCAGCAGGACAGAGGGGTCCATTTAGTGACCCCTTCATCAGGGACACAAGGTGTGGTCACATATTCAACCTAGATTGTAGATTGTATTATAGCCGGTACATACCAGGAGGGGATCCAGGATTTCAAAGGGGGGCAAATGGGAGGCTAGGGTAGGGAGGGAGGGGGATACTGCCTACCTAAGGGGTATGGGGAGCACTGTATAGTAAGCTCCCTCGTCATTGAGGCCTGGGGTGAGGCTTATCCTTTGGCAACAGTGTTCTTTGCCATGCCATGACGATAGTTAAGAGGTTTCCCGATTATGTTGTTTGGATAGCTATTCGCGCTGAGTGTTTTGGGTGTGATCATTTCGTTCGAACTTTACCTACGCCCTCAGCCGTGAACGAATAACTTAGATAACGTAACTATTTTAATGTATTCATTGCAAATGGTGTCAAGCCGGGTTTCTTTGAACGATTTTTTTTTAGCTACAGATTGCATTTTAACGACTAAAAAGGTGCTCTTACGATACAGCCATCATTTTACTATCCTCCTCCAAAGTTTTGAATCGTACAATTAGCACAATTCGATACGGTTCGCCTAACACAAAACAGTTCAAAATATGGCGTCTGCGTCGATAAAACAGTTCCCTTTTACCGGACTTAAAATCCAACTCGAGCAAACGATGGGGCAACCTCGACTCTTGTTTCGTAAGAATTCATTAACAAATGAGGAAGAAATACGCCTAACACTTCTTATTGTAGTTGGTTCACTTTGGCTAACACAAAGTCACAGGGCCGTCGAGAGCTGGCACGGGCCCCAGGGCTATATAGTCCTTCCGGGCCCCATTAGGGATGGATTCGGTAGATATAAAACAGCATACAGGGGGAAAATATATCGCTTTCGTGTAGTTGGGTTATAAACTATTTTTTTTGTTGTTAGCCGGTGCATGTGGTGAAAATTAAAAACACTGCGTGCCGGTATATTTATGTAACATTATTTACCTACATGCATATGTTACGCGCAAAGCATGGATTTGCGCAACCCTGGATCCATGGACCATGGTTTATGGTACAAACCATGGACTGGCCGTGCAATCCTGGGATTGCTTGTGTGCAACGCATAAATCAGGACAATCCTGGGACTGCTCGTTCGCAAAGCATAGATCTGTAATATGTACATAATTATATTGCGATGGGAAACGAGTACATAAAAAATAACATGCACTTGCAGTATTAAAAAACCCCTTAGTATAGTGTACAAATACAATTTTTCTCTATACTGATGAGACACCAAGCACAGTAAAGTTCAGAACTCTGGAAAATGAGGTAAGGTTCAGTCCTTCGTGTCTCCCTTTGTACTGTTGCTTTGCGAGCCCCCAATAATGCTACCAAACATTTCCCATTGAGAAATCACTTTTTCCTCACCACTGATCACCAGTTTCAGCAGAAATAAATTATTACACCAAGATTTTCATTGGCTTGCATATATAAATCACTTACTTTCGTTGAATTTCATGCACATGCATGTAGCCAATCAGCCCAAGACAAATTTCCATTGAATAAATGACAAACTATCATTTCCTCCATCTTCGCATTACCTCTTGCCTCAAGTCCTTCACTTTGAAAAGAAGATATGCAACTCTTTTGGTGCAAGGTTCCAGGCCACCTCCTTGCCCCTCGAGCAGGATTCAGACAAATGGTCCATACCTATCCAATCATCAGGTGATTAACCTTAAGCTTGTAGTTAAAATCACAGCTTGCATGGAAACGCACTTGAGGCTACTACATAGGTTAGTACTCCGGCTTCTCATATAAATCCTGATGCTATATGATGGATTTTAGTGGCACTTGTTTTTTGCTGTAGTTTATTGAGAACTGGAAAGGGGACAAATGCAGGCTGACAAACGGAATTTCTGCACCATAGACCGTGCACGTGGAAGACATTCAAAGAATGCTGAAATCTATATTTGTTTAAAAATATACGCACATACATGTATAGCTATGCCGGATGTACATGTGTATGAGTCAATTTCCTTTATAAGAGTTTTTTTTTTTTTTGTAATCTATACGTTATACATGACCACTTTGTTGACATGGTCATAAAAATCTTCTACATACACCACACTTTAATTTCTTAACACGGCTAGCATGGTGGTGTCACTCGAATTCTGCACTGACCTATCTTTAATAACGACATATACGTAACAAATACTTATTACATGTTTCTAATGCTGGCTGCTGACGAACAGAGCAAATCCGGCACAGAGTCCAAGTGCACTCAAAACTTCAATTTATAAGCGCAACTACCCAACAAATTTGCCCCCTGATTTCCTTTTTGACAAATACCGGCACCCATGCAATTTCATGCTCAGCACTGGAACTGATCGTTATGTAGGTCGCGATCGTCGTTCCTAGCCATTTCGGTGAAGGTGTTTGTGATATATCCTAAACATTTCAAAATTTTAGTCGTGTCTTTTGGTCGGCGCGGTTCTCTTCTCTTACAGCCCTTTCCGGCCTTTCTTTTCTGCCACCGGGACTTTTGCTTGTACATTTTAGAAAATGAATTTGACGAAATTATATACGATTTATGAATTATACATTCTATTCCGCTCGGAACATATACAATTATATTGCGCCTGCGCAATGATCAAAACGAAACATCAATCACGCACGCACGCACGCACGCACGCACGCACGCACGCACGCACGCACGCACGCACGCACGCACGCACGCACGCACGCACGCACGCACGCACGCACGCACGCACGCACGCACGCAACGCACGCACGCACGCACGCACGCACGCACGCACGCACGCACGCACGCACGCACGCACGCACGCACGCACGCACGCACGCACGCACGCACGCACGCACGCACGCACGCACGCACGCACGCACGCACGCACGCACGCACGCACGCACGCACGCACGCACGCACGCACGCACGCACGCACGCACGCACGCACGCACGCACGCACGCACGCACGCACGCACGCACGCACGCACGCACGCACGCACGCACGCACGCACGCACGCACGCACGCACGCACGCACGCACGCACGCACGCACGCACGCACGCACGCACGCACGCACGCACGCACGCACGCACGCACGCACGCACGCACGCACGCACGCACGCACGCACGCACGCACGCACGCACGCACGCACGCACGCACGCACGCACGCACGCACGCACGCACGCACGCACGCACGCACGCACGCACGCACGCACGCACGCACGCACGCACGCACGCACGCACGCACGCACGCACGCACGCACGCACGCACGCACGCACGCACGCACGCACGCACGCACGCACGCACGCACGCACGCACGCACGCACGCACGCACGCACGCACGCACGCACGCACGCACGCACGCACGCACGCACGCACGCACGCACGCACGCACGCACGCACGCACGCACACACACAAAAGTGACCAGCCGGGCGGCCCGGGCCCCATGTTAAACGACAGGCCCCACCCCCCCACCCCCCCCCCCCCCCTGCAAAGTCATGTGATGCTGATCAATTGTGAGTGTATATTGAGAAACACATATCTAACACACCTGTGTATAAGGCTATGTTGTTAGATTATGTATTGTCATGAAAATAAATTCAAATGAATCAAATTCACACACAGCCGAAAAATTATAGGATCAAGTATCACTATCTCCACTGTACGTTGATCTAAAAAAATTTGATCGAATTACAGATGTGATCTATTTAGACTATTTTGACCCAAACGGCGTTCCATATAAAAAAAAGTGCCGCCGTAGCTCTTGGCCCCTCCGCCCAAATCCGGATTTTTAATGGACTCTTTAGCTTTTGGATTTAATCTGGATTTTTTAAAAACTAATATAAAAGGTTGCCCGCTTTTTTGTGGTACTAACGGATTTTTAGAAAGATTTTGCACAATCGTTGCGTTGTGAACTGCCATCGCAGTCAATGGCAGAAGCCGCAGAACTAGTTGAGTGCGAGTCCAGCGACTCCAACTATTCGGGTGACTCAAGTCTGGAGTCAGATGAGCTCGACGAAGTTATTGCATGAAGCGAACATGACACAGGTATTTCTAGTCTGGGGACCCGACTGATGGTTTGAGACTATCAGTCTGGTAACCTGCGCGTAACGAATTTGTTCCCTACTGCAAGATTCTTGCGGCAGCATGAATATTGTTATAGCCCTACCCTTATGCATGAATATTTTTAAGTCTGACCCAATGTTGAATTAGCTAACCACGTGTATCCAAAATGGAGGATCTCAGAGCAGCTGCACAGAATGCTGCTTTAAAGCTTGGGTATAGCGGTCTTAAAGATTTACAGATGGATGTTGTAATTGGATTAGCAACCGGTCGGGATGTATTTGCTGTTCTTCCTACTGGATATGGAAAGAGCCTGTGCTACGCATGCCTTCCAGTAATGTTCGACTTGCCGCCCTAGAACCGGAGAAACGTTCGATAGTTATTGTGGTTTCTCCTCTTACCGCAATAATACAAGACCAAGTAAGCGAACATCATTGACTGCATGCATGCATTAGGCCTTGCATGTACAATGCTTCGTTATAGGTGAAGTGCTTTACCGCAAGAGGACTTGCTGTTGCTGCTGTCACTAGCTCCACATCTGCATTTGTTAAGGAGAGTGTGGAAAGAGGGGACTATAGCCTGGTTTACTTTACTCCTGAATTGCTATTAGATAGTCACAAGTGGAGAGGTTTAATACTGAAAAAACACTATGCAGAGAGAGTTAAAGTTTTCGTTGTTGATGAAGCTCACTGTGTGAAGAAGTGGTAAGAACACATTTTACTACCTGGATATAATTAAATCACGTATTTTCATTTACTATAAAGGGGTGAAACATTTCGTGGTGCATTGCTTCGAATAGGTGAGATCAGGAGCATATTACCTGAGGGGGTGAATATGATGGTATTAACTGCAACAGCAACTCATGACCTAAGACATACAATTGCAAGGATTCTTGGGATGCACAATCCTATTGTTATTGCTGTATGTCCTTGCAAGGCAAACTTAATGTTTGCCGTTTCAATGTTCAAGTCAATAAGGGAGACATTTAACCCGCTATTGAAAAGTTTGAGAAATGAGCGAATTAACATGCCTCGTATGTTAATTTATATGCAAACATACGAACTTCTTCCAGCAGTCAACATTGAGTAACGCTTAGATTTCGAAGGATAATCGACAATTATCTGCATGGGGGGGGGGGGGGGGGGGGGGAGGGGGGGGGGGGGGGGGGGGGAGGGGGGGGGGGGGGAATGGTGATTAATTATACTAAATTGTGAACATGTTATTCACCGTTACTGATGGTGACTCGGTGCCAATAGTAATTGCCGGCTCAGACATACCGCTACAATTTTCACGCATTTTTTTTCGTGCTGTAGTAGCTGTCCCAGCTCTAATAGCAACTTGGATGTTGCTTTTAAGCTTTTTCTCTAATTCAAAATACTTTTGGAAATGACGAAAACACTTCCGGCACATTTTCCCATAATTTGACAGGTCAGACAAAGATGCTCTCAATCGACACACCCTTGGACGATGGTTCTCGCTCCACTAATTGACGCCAACACTTGACCACACCATCCACGATATTAGAGGAACCTTCACCAAGGCCTCGCCGTTCTTTTGGAGTCTCTGAAATGTCTCTTCCACAACCCAAGCATAAGATACTGCTTGCCGCCATGACTAGTCTGGGGACCCGACTAATGGTTGAGCAAATTCACATAATATCTCAAAACCCCGCAAATATATTCATATCTACCAATTAACATTCCTAGGGAACAAATTCGTTACGCGCAGGTTACCAGACTGATAGTCTCAAACCATCAGTCGGGTCCCCAGACTAGGTATTTCTGTTTCAGCATCACTCACCTTATAGACTGTCGAGCGCGTTATCAACCTTGTGGAGAATGTGTCAGCGCCGCTTCAGATTCCTGGAACAATGGAAGCTACCCCAGCAAAACAAGCAAGAAAAAGAAAGTTGAAGACTCAGCAAAGTCGCGCCATAGGGTCAAAGAAAATCATCAAAATAACCTCTGCAGAAAGAGCATACGAATTCAAAGACCATGGCCTCATTGTCTCAAATGCGGAGTAAGTAAATGGAAATTGAGTAATGCTTGTTCACTTGTTCATTCATATTATCGCGCACCCGCACCAGGTTATTTTGCGATCCCTGTCGTCATCGCTTTGATTCGACCAAAAAGTCGGACGTTACACAACACATCAATTCAAAGAAGCATAAAATCAACATCCAACTCCAAAAGAAGGAGAAACGAAGACAAGCTGATGTGGCTATTCTGATGCAACACCGTAAAAACTGTGACGAAAAAAGGGGAAACCCAGAATCTGAAGCGCGTCGGTTTTCAGTTGTGGAAGCGTGGTTAGGTGCTGGTATACCTTTATAGCCAAAGGGCTTTCTCTCAACTTCGTAATTTGCTTACCGACCGACAAGAACAGACCCTGGAAGATGCTGTTGAACTGTCAGTAATGCTATAGCCTTCAATGAAGCATCTCGTAACTCGCTTCCTGACGAAGTGAGATATATACTTTGTCCAACTTTGTAAATATTTTGGTAGCTTTTAAGCGAGGGGGGGGGGGGGGGGGGGGGGGGGGGGGAGGGGCAAGGAATATTTCTTAAACACCCATCGAGCACCCATCGTCGGATTTCTTAAAAGGGTACCCACCACCCCCTACGCCCCTTTCTCACCCACGCGTAACCACAATTAGCACTGAAGAAACCACGTTACAATGAATACATAATGCTTATCACAACATTATCCTGCAAGAACTCTGCTCCAAACAGAGGGATTGGTAACAGATGCAGCATCATCCTTCAACCTGGTGAGGTCTATCTTTAGCCTCTTCTCCTGCTCCTTTGCTGTATACTCTTTGCCCAGTACTCCTAGGTACTCATCTTTGTGGATGGCATACTTCGCGGCCTCCTCTGTCAATTTTTGACCTGGGTGAATAGACTGCATGCATGTGGTCTAAGTAGTAGTAGCTCCACACATAGTGGCGTACAGTCCCTGTTGTGCTCAGGCATATTTGACATGGAACAGGTCTGTTGGTGCATGGATTGCATTGGCAACTGAACCTTTTCCCAATGCTCTGTATAGGCAAATGGACCTGTCCCCCAGCAGAATGTTTTTTTTTGCACCATTTACTAGATCGACCTTGTGTGCTGCAAATGCCCAGTTTTGGACGAAGGGCGAAGGCACATCTGGTAAATACCCCGACAGAACGGCTTAGCCTTAGGCAACCTCTGGTTCTGCTCTGCTACACTATGAACGGATTCCTCGCAAGCAACGGCAACGGAATCGGGGATTCATTGCAAGCAATCCCAACGGGTTTCCTCAGCATTTGCAGCGCTCGTGCACAGGAGCCGCTGCCTCTTTTCTGCAGGTGGCTGCGATTGCTGCATTTTCTGCAGGTTCATCTCTGCGGTCTTCCGTTTGCTTGCCGTTGTACGTTAATTAACAATATCGTTGCGCTTGCCACACCTATCACAATCCATAGCTAACCAAATTAGGAAATTACCACGAGAGGGTTAAATGTTAAATCGTTCGCTGCCTGTTTCACAAGTGTCTAGCGATTGTATGTGGGATCTCAGTGAAGTCCTTTAGGTGAGAGAAATAGAATCATGCAACTCCCATGTAAATTCGAAGCGAAAGAAAAAAGATAAAAAAACACGTGAAATTTTCTTTTAAAAATGTAATTTTAGCAGGGGGTACCACCCCCTACGCCCCTTTAAAAAAACCATTATATCTTTTTTCTTTTAAGTCCGATTTTTATTTTGAAAGCAGATTCGTACTCCCGTCTTTAAACTCTACAATACTGGATGATGGGGTCCGTACAGTTTTTCTTGCCCCCCCCCCCCCCCCCCCCCCCCTCGCTTTTAAGTAGCTTTTTTGGTGATATTTGGACTTTTTGTTGGATTTTTTTTTGCTCTTTTTTCGATTTTTTTTGGAGTAATCCAAAATCTAGATTTAGGTGGATTTCCCAACGTAGCTCCAATAAATTTGATAATCATCGGATGTGGTCAAGCGATGTTGTAGATAGGCATTCCACAATGTACAAGCGCTTGCGACTCGAGATGCCAGACCCATATACGCAACGTATGGGGTCTGGGGACGGGCTTAGATTGATCGATCGATCGATCATCAATCGATGTCCATTGATTTAATCCCATCAAAAAGAATTTTGTGTTGAATCCGCATAATCGAATGCGTCTAATGCAAACGATCGGTTAGAAAATTGCGCCGATCTAAATAATTTGATCGAATTACAGATGTGATCGATGTACATAAACCATCGTACCACCTCGTTCCCCATCGAATAGAACCTCGTTCCCCATCGAATAGAACCTCGTTCCCCATCGAATGAAATTTAGCGTTATCGAATGAAATTTAGAATGAAAGATACGGTATCGAATATTGCTCTCCGCAACCATGTGGGTGCTAGGGGTTTTGAGCGTTTTCGTATGCATTGGCCTCAATAACGGTAAGCGTGTATAAGGCATTATTGGTGGCGGTTCATGCATGTACGCTCAATTATTATTATTGTTATTATTATTTTTGCAGGACAAAATGCTAGCCTCATTAAGGGTGATTACAGAGGTAACTATGCCAATGGCGTTCAGCTGCCTAACAATAGTGTGACATACTTCGGCCAGTTTTACACATTTATTCCGTGCGATGGTTATTTCAAGACCTGCGGCAGTCATGTTGCGATGCCACTCAGATGCAAGCTGAGTGCGAGCGGAAACGTCAGCGCCGTGTCGAAGCAGTGGTACGGGCCTACAGGTGCTCCTGTCATCAACACAACGAGGTCAGCCCTCCATCCTTCATCGGACGGCATGGTGTCGCTGCCATTGCCCGGCCTAGACGAGTTCCCCGATATCGCATTTGTGCAATTGGTGGGGACCACGTCAGTGGACCTCTACCCCGTGAAACCCTTTGGTGAGGCTGAAGGCATTTATCGCTGCGATATCGTCGACGAAAATCGGACCTTGCATCGCTTGTACTTCGCCATTTGCAGCCTATGTGGTGAAGTGGGAGTATACTACCGCGCGCCCAAGGCTAGATGTGAGTTTTGTTTAACAATAAGGTAAACTGCCATTTAAGAACGGGTTGGCCAAATAAAAACGGGGGGGGGGGGGGGGGGGGGGGGGGGGGGGGGGGGACAACCGCAGCCTATAACCGCAGTTGCTACGCCCTAAGTAGTTAATTTGTTTTCACGTACGTACTGCCGTGCATGATATATACGCGCATCTATCAATAATTTTCCAATTAGTATTTATTACTATAATTTAACCAAGTACAGGTAAACAAGTTTTGTTTTGCTGAATTCCAGCGATTCCCAGGAGGCTGTAGAAGAGGTAGGGGTTTGAAACTCATTCTTTTTTGTGTAGATTTGTGTAATAACCGTAACTTAGCGATGCCAATTTCCACCAGGCAAGCTATGGCTCATTTAGTACTCACTTCCGGTAATTTTCAATGGAGGTACTTGAAGTAGCTCTTAGGCGTAACCACTTATAACAAAGTTTTAAGCTTAAAATCTATGTCTCATGACTTATGAATAGAAAGAGGGGAAAAGGAGGGCTTTTGCTAGCTCTTGCAATGCATGGCTTTTTTTAAAATCACTACACCTCGAACTAACAGAAAATGACATAGTTGCAGACAGAGAGCGCAAATGTATTTTTTGTGCACTTCGGATACTTCCAGATATGTTGGCGACGTTGCTGTTGCTGATTGTCTGTTCGATTGAAGCTATTTTAAAAGCTACGACACCCCCCCGTTCTAATTTGGCACTCATCGCGAACCCTCAAAACAAAAGATGCTGCAAAACTTTTAAAACGATGGTATGATGCGCATCCATCAGTACTGACACTTGGTGGTGTTAAAACATCCTCCAGACGATGCGTTTCACTTGTACAGTCCGTTTAAAAACCCGTTCTAATATGGCAGCTTACCTTACATTTAATGGCGTCGCGGTGTGTGTAGGTACAAAAACACTTTTGCGGATGTCAACAACCGCAAATTACTGCAAAGTAAACATCAGGTTAGTTCAAAGCCTTGTTGTCCCTGCAACTGTCAAAATGCAAAGTGCAAACGTTGCAAATGTGTTATAGCTGGTCAACGATGCTGCACCAGCTGCATGCCAGCCTTTTAAAAATAGTCTGTGTTGCCACCATCTGTGTCTTTGTCATCAACAACACCGTCTTCGCATTCATTTCCTGCACTCCCACAGCATTTAAATTCACAAGATGCTTTGTTACAGCAATCGCAACTGCCCCATTCAACTTTGCAGCTGTCGGCACCGCCATCGCAACCATGTGCGCCGGCAGAACAAGACAGAGTGCATTTATTGTCGTCATCGTTATCTGAGTCTAATTCATTGTTGTCCGATTCCCTTTCATCACCTTCTCGGTATTCTGGTCAACCTCAAGTGAATTCGCAGCTACCATGCACAAGTGGATTCACTATCTCATCAATCGCAATCATTCACACAGCCAGTCAGCTCACAACAACTTGTCATTTCAATTGCTTACAGACCAAGTCCCTCTGCCTCAATAACAACTATCCTAACAGACCAGGTGCTGCTTGATTGCCACAACCAACAGCCAATTTGTTTGCAACCTCAACATAAAAAACCCTGCATTGTAACTGGGTGTTTGGACCTGGTTGCCCCCACTATGTGGTTGATTCACATGACCCGTCATGCACAGGGCATTCTCCCAGGTTCAGTCCTTGCATCATGGATGGCAGATCAAGGTCTTTTTATTTGCCCTCATTATAGCACGTTGGTGCGTTTTTCCCGTTCAGTATCCCACCTGAGGAGGTGCACAGGAGTTCTCTTCAGTCATCCAACTAAGCCTCTGGGCCCTCTCCCTGAGATCACTTCTCCAGATTCCAGTTTACCATCTTTTGCTGAGGTTTTTGGTTTACGATGTCCTACTATTCGTCACATACCATTCAAATCTAAGCCAGCTTTTGCCAGGTTACTTGCTGCTACCCTTAAAGATATTCTGTACCCGAATACAAAAGAGGCCTGGTTAAAACTATTCCTATTGCCCAAATTTATACTTCTTTCCTGTCAGCGTCATGGTCGACGACACAAGCCTATAGACTGATATTAACCTTAACTGTGTGATGGCTGGATGGCTGGTCAAATTAGATCTCTATGGGATCAGGCAGTCCTTGAGTCCTTGAGGTGGCAAAAATCACACAAGGCAAGATCTGACGGCTTAGGGTTTCTGCAGCTATTTCATTAGCAATGGATGGGCTATATGGCAAGGCTCTCATATCATCTGCTGTAGTACCTGATACTGATGAAACTTGGAGTTTACTTGATTCAAAACATCCCCCTCCAATCTCACCCCCTCAGACAAGGGCAGTCACACAAGAGTATACCCTTTTTCCATCCAACTTCGATCTTATAACAATTCTTAGATCTTTCCCCAAACTGAGTGCAGCCGGTCCATCAGGTATGCGCATTCAGCATTTATTGGATGCCATGGAATTTCAACTACCAACCAGCCTCAGCTCAGTGCTCCTAGGTGTAATGAACCTATTAGCAGCAGGGAAAGCACCACAGGAGGTTGCTATATATCTAGCAGGGGGAACTCACCGGGGAAGTTTGACTGCCTTGAAAAAGGACAGCCAAGGTAAAGCAATGGATGTGAGACCAATAGCTCTTCACTCTCCAGCAGCATATATAGCTTCTCTTAGTGCTTTTAGGCACTGCATCCATTCATAATACTCACCTGAATCATGTACTCGACATGTACAATCAAAGTATTTCACTTGAGACTCTATTAACTAATACGGATGTAGTGCATACAAAGTGTTGTCAGAAGAAGCTGTCATCTAACATTGAGGACTTTCAGTTCAAGTGTCTACTTAACAAGAGTTCACTAGCCGACAAGGCAAGGCTGTTATCTGTATCAGCACCACATTCCTCCTCATGGCTCTCTATGATACCAACTCCTGGTCAGTGTTTGCACCTTGACCCTGAAGAGTGCCATATAGCTATCAAAGGTCTCAATGTTCTTTGTGCTATGACCATTCCTTAGATCCTTTGGGGCACCATGCAACAACTTGTAAGAGAGGGGGAGATGTTGTCATAAGACACAACAACATCAGAGATATACTGGCTGAGTCATTTCGTCGGGCAGGCATAAGCGTTAAATGTGAAGTTGGAAGTGGGTTGAGCCATGACAACCGTCGCACTAGGCCGGCTGACATTTTGGTTCCCAACTGGTTCTGCAGCAGACCAGCAGCCTTAGACCTCACTGTGATTTCACTGCTTAACTCAAATGTTATTGCCGAAGCGGGATTCACAGGGGGGTCAGCAGCTGCATCTGCTGAAGTCCGAAAACACACTGAAAATGATCCAAAGTGTGATGGATCTGTGTGCCCTTAGCAGTGGATGCCTATGGGGCATGGGGCATAGAAGCACAACGTACCACCTCACGTTTGGCCCACAGGCTCTGCATCAAAACAAACCAAACGATGTCCAGAGTGATTTCAAATCTGTATGGTCGTCTGAACATGTCCCTAATTAAGGCCAACTCAAGAGCTATGATTTAGATGTGTGGTGTAGTTAGTTGTGTAATACAAGGAACATACATGTGTATTTTAAATTTTAGAATTTACTAAGAGTGGAACCGGGTGTAAATGACCGACTTAGTTTCTATACTGTTTAGTGTAGGGCCAACAATTTTAGAAGCCATAACATTGTACATATAGGGATGTTGCAATCCGTGCAACTGATCACATTATTTTGGCAGGCTTATCATAGTTAAGTAATAACACTTTTGAGATCCATTAAAAAAAACTTGCTTCACGTAGGGTTACAGAATGAAATGGGAGAGAGGAGGGGCTACTCTTAGAGCCCCATGAGGTCTAGGGCTTTGCCCCAGCCACTGTGGCCAGATTGTATCTTTTATGTTTGGTTACAATCTTGAATAGTTATCGTCTTATTGAGTGGGTACGTGTACACTTGAAGTAGCAGTTGAAGAAGGTCGATGATATGGGATGGCAGGTTGTGGTACAGAAGATTTTGCTGACTGTCATTGAATAATACAAATTGATTTCATTCCATCACCGCTTAGTTGTTAGATCATTCAATTTTATGATTAGAAACTCTCTAAATGCCTCTGCTTGGGGATGTGGGGAGAGGGGGAACATTTGCAATTATTGTCATCCATGGGTGTAATGGAATGTCCCCGCATTCTGGATTTGTAAAGTAACATTTTCTATTCCCAAGGTGGACCAAATGGCATCAGTGGTGGTATCCAGTTTCGGCAGTTGACAGCTCCAGCAGTTGATCCACCAGTGTTCCAGCTGTCCTGTACCATCACTCATTCTCCCGCTATCACCGTACAGTGGACATACAATGGCAGCCCAGCGAATGGAAACAGCTTCTCTTCCTATCAGAATGTGACAGTGTCCACTGAGATTGTGACTGCAACGGACCACCTACTATCATCCACCTACAATAATGTCCTGGTGGTGAGGGGAAAGATGGCCGGTGTGTACACCTGCACTGTCACCACCTTGTGTGTACCAGCCTGTGGAAGGTTCATAGAGCAGTGTTCCTTCACTTCCTCGCTAACCGTACAAGGTACTTGTGGCATGTTGGGGGTTAATCCTGTATCTACCACAGCTTGCATAATATTTTGGGTATGGGGATGAAAAAGAAAATTAAATGAGAGCTACAATATAAATAAGTACTGGGAGTCCTTTCCTAGAAATTGTCCCAATAACATGTACTACCACCCCCATCTGGTGTTATCTCAGTAGCCATCTTTATGGTTGAGCCTTAGTATTTCATCAGTTGAAAGTTGATAAACCTGTCAGTTGGAAGCTCCTATGGTGATGTGAGATCATGTCTCCTCCGCATTGCAAGTGGTAGAATGATGCTCCACTGAGTGAAGTAATTTTCAGGGCACTAGGGATCACTTAGCCAGATCAAGCCACACCCACCACTATGATTCCAGGTGAAATTCCTGACATGGTTCTGAACAACACAAGGTCATATAGCAGCATCAGGAGAAGATATGCTCTGTCCAGTAATGATACATGTACAGCCCTATGAGCCATATTTGCCACACATTATCACCGGAAGCAATGACTTTAGCCTCGTTCCCAGACTCACATTACCGCATAGTTTGTAGTACTATGTTACACATTATGCAGTAATGCTTACGTAAGTGAGCCTGGGAACGAGACTAAGTTGTACTTGTTCTGTTCAGTTACATCCTAGTTAGAAGTGTAGCCTAGATCTGTAGACGCCAGGAACTTGGGTGAGTGTGCCACCCTTGGCTGTCAAGACTAACTAGGCAGTCACACAGCTAGCTGTAGGACCATCCAAGCTTGACACATGTTTTATGACTTGAAAAAATGTGCTATAGCTGTGCTTAATAAACTGCAATTAATACATTTGCCTCTGAATTAGCAGTACAATCGTATACATACATGTACGTTTTAATTAAATGATACGTCATTTAAAAATCAGTTGTACCTGATTCAAACCTGAATCATGTAATACATTTGGGTGCTAATTCAGGGGAGGCTAAATTGTATTCCAGCCATTCTCTTTTCTTAATGTCTATTGTCCACCCGGGGGCATAGTTGGACACCCGGGTGGACAGCAAAAAAAGTTTTTGCCGTTCGGTCACGGAAGGGACCTGGCTGCATTTAACGGTACTGGCTTACAGAACAAGTCTTTTCAGGATCGAGCCGAGATAAGTAAGGCTTAAATCCTTTCGGTACTCGTAAAATGACCCGTGACCTATCCGCTAGCACAGCTCGTTCTGCATGTACCAAAAGGATTTAAGCCTTGCTTATTTCGGCCCAATCCTGAAAAGACTTGTACTATAAGCCAGTACCGTTAAATGCCACTAGGTCCCTTCCGTGACCGAACGGCAAAAACGTTTTTTGCTGTCCACCCGGGTATACAATTGTACCCTCGGGTGGACATTCAGGACAATAAACATTAACCATGCACACCACAGTATACATGTACAGACTACATGTATGTAGATTTTTTTATAAAGCCTTGTACATGTACATGTACAGCTAAACAATGTGATGAAAACAGCCACTTGAACCATAGAACCGCAAATGTGGATAACGCTAGCTATTAAACTCTACAGTAGCGGCTCACTAATAAGACCACCCCGGGACAATCGGATCTTGTGGTAAAACTCGCCAATACGACCGTTTCGGTCTTACTGGCGAGTTTCCCGCCTTTCGAAATGCGCTTTGATTAGAATACCAGTAGCAGATAAACAAACGAATCGTAACAAAATAACAGTTGGAAGGATGAACAATTATGCCAAGGATTGTAAAGCAAGCTTAGAGCTGGCTCGTGTGTGTCATAGACATTGCTAACTCCATTAGTACGGGATCGTCGATTTTCCCCGCAATCGAATGCATGGTGGGTACCAACTGTATTAGGAAACCACTTCATTGATCGCCTGTTCAGAGAAAGAAAGGTACACAAAAACGCCCCTCCAATATTTATACACTAGTGGTCTTATTAGACGGTGGTCGGATTGGCGAAGTGGTCTTCACTGTAGTTTGCGGCTGGACACTAGGTTATAATTAGAACAATACCGTAAATGATTTTGGAACTATAATCCACACCTCATTATCAATGCTACTTTTTGAGCGATCAATATCCATACTTCACATAGGTCAGATATGTGCAAAACATGGTTCTTTGATTTTGACATTCATCGTAGGTCAGTATATCTCATATGCGCAAGCGCTTTGTTGCGTTTCCTTTAAATATGCATCCTACTTTTACACCATTGCCGTAGGGAAGGGGGTAAGTTCAAGCCTACGAGGCGGACGCCAGCCAAATTCCCAAGAAGGTCAGGATGTAGCATCATCGAGAAGAAGCATCACAATAGGCAAACACATGGTTTAGGACGTGCCACATTTTTTCTTTCAACATACAAATCACGAGTGTGTTTTTTATGAATAATCGGCATAGTGTGACAATCTGGTCACAGTAATTGAATCGATCCGCACGACTATAAGGTCCAGCAACGCTGCAGAGTGTGTGGAAGCCTTTTGGTGGCTACAGGAAAGAGAAAAAGGCCAATATATACGTGTACAGAAATTTTCTGAATGTCTGAATAGCGTCTTCAGCATTGCCTTTACCAAGATCCACCCCCTATTGTTGATGGGCAGAGCTACAACATATTACAGCTCCACAAATATATATCATTGGAAGACACCTGATGAAAGCTTACATGTACATATAGCCCAAGAGAAGTGACAAGCATACACTGTCAGGCACATCCAAAAGGTCTCATCAACAGTTAATAAAATAATTGCCCTCATTAAAGGGTTGTACCACCACATCACTCCCCTAATGTCCACGGCTGACCAGAAGTAGGTAAGGATCAAATGCTAGTTGCATAGGAGCCTTTTCAGAAGGAACACTGGCAACCATCACATCTAACCATTCTAACCATAGGTCCTTCATGGCTGCTGGAGGTGTATGCAGAAGTGCCATTAGATGGAATATTGAAATAAATTGCATATCAGAGCCACACTTTGATGTTCCCATACACATAAGCAGTCACAGGTCAGTATCTCTGTTGTGTATTTACACTGGTAGGATGAAAACCTGAGCTCCACGTGACCCATGGAATTTTCATGAAGATCTTTGGGCCCTTTCTGTCATAACTGTGACCCACAGCTGGTCTTTGTACCCATGGCCACAACCAGCACATCCAGCTTTTTAGCTTTCTGTACAGACTTGCTTGCAGATTATGAAGGCATAGTGTCAAAGGTGAACTGGCAACACTGGAGGAGCTGCTTATATATGTAGTTCATTGGGGGAGTATGAGTCCATCACCATAGAAATTATCAAACAGGTTGAGGAGAAGGGGAAGCTGCAGGATGCAATGATATGATTCCAATATGTCTACTATAAAAACACATACAGAAGAATGAAATAGTCAAAACCACCAGAGCCACTGATAAGGGCTTCAACCATCATGATGCACCCTTTGTCAGACATGGCCAAACATCAACAATACTTTAGTGGTGTATTTTTAGGGAACCTCATAAGGCTCTTCAAGTATAGACCAAACCTGATGCATACTAGCCATCAAATATCAACACATTGTGTACATTAATGGTTACTATAGCACAAGAGAAGTGCCCTACACACATGCATCACTATAGGTACACATACTACCATTTGAAGTCTATTAACAGAGCATGGAACATCACGATTCATGGCCAACCTTAAAGCATCATTCCCAGGCATCTCAATACTAGTACCACTGAAGATGCATTTCATACCACCCCACGGGCAAGGCGTACCCGTGCAGGGTTTGGCCTTCTCAGAGAGCTAGCTAGGGACTGAGTCCAACCACGCCAGGTTTTAATATCGTGCAAGGGACCTACCATGTCTTGTATCATGAAGCTCAATGCAGCACAGAATGTGAAAGCGAAGCCACCTCACGAGTAATTACACAAAACCACACGTGTACGTGTATGCGCCATACGCACACTCAACTTTAGACGTATCTACCACCGCCAAGAAAAAATGTGGCAATAGTTCCATACGATATGCTGTAAGTACCTTCTGTCTCCTTTGGTTTTCCACTTTTAGTTTGGCCATAGAATTTGTCCTTCAGGGAGAATAAGCGCTTCAAAGTGGAGATGTCCGTCAAAAGTTGGACGCTTTTCGCGAGCCATCCCACATCGTGGAAACATCACTGCACCATGTGATTTGGGCAATAAATAGAACAGCAGTGGTACAGTCCTTGTATGGCTTGTAAATGGCAACATGACGTGCCATGTTAACAAGCAGTCTCATGTTTCTAGGGTCGGTGGTTGTCAAGGCTCGTTGCTAGGTCATTACGTGATCATTTCAATATTTCGGGGAACGAGGCTTCTGTCCACGATTTGAATGGCCGCAAACTACTGTGTCTTATAATCGGGCGGTTAAGTGGTCTTATTACCGCGTGGTCTGATTAGTGAGCCGCTACTGTACTGAGCTCTGCTGCTGACATCGTTTATACAGTACACCCGCGATGCTATCGCCCTAGATCACTATCGCACTCTATGGCTCTCGCTACATGTTTAATATATTATCTCTGCCTACATGTACAGCTCTCGTCAGTGCTAGGGGATTCAAATCACTCGCTATATCATATCTGTGTACATGTGCCAAATTAGATCACCTCCCACACCTATGTCACTACTAGCGCCCCCGCGATAGCATCGAGAGCAAGGCCGTAGATAAGGGGGAGCTTGGGGGGGCACGTGCCCCCCCAAAATTTCTGTAACTTTTTTAAAAATGCGTGGCAGTCGCAATAATGTCAATATTGATATCTTCAAAGGAGGACTCCGAAGTCCCTACAAACTTCGGGTAATAAAGCTCAGGTAATACTTCACTCAAGTGCTAGTAGCAAGCCTGCAATTCGCAATTCCAGTTGCCGGCATTTTTCCTTAATGAGCGGTGTATGATAACGCGCGCACGCATAGTTCAAATCAAGTTGTGAAGAATTGTTCTTACATGTAGGCATATACGTACAGGGCATGCCTATACAGTGACGAATATTAGATATGAGACTGAATTTAGATCGCAATATATGACATTCAGACCTATTGTGCCCCCCCCAAAGTATAAAAGTTATCTACGGCCCTGGAGAGTGATACTGTATATACTATTCTGGGTTTTTGAGCGTTTTCGTATGTATTGCCCTCAATGACGGTAAGCGTATTTCATGTGCACATCATTATTATTTTTACGTTTTGCAGGACAAAAGGTTCGCCTCAGTTGGAACGGTAACGAGCTAGCTAACAACAGCATGGTCAGCAGCTACCAGCTTTACACATCTAAAAGACACTGGACTGGTAGCACCTACGTCTCCACCTACACCTACACGCCCATCCGATGCGAGCTGATTGGATTAAATGCCAGCGCTACGTTGAGGCAGTGGTATAATCCATGGGATAACGCTCTCCCATCGAGCCCACCGAGGAACACGTCAGCCAACGACTGGTACATGTACTCGTACGGCCAGGAGTTGGTGCAGACCACGGGAGTGGACCTCTATAGCGGAGGCCCTTTCACCATCGAAGGCATTCGCCGCTGCGATATCGCCGACGGAAGCGGGACCTTGTACCGCTTGTACGTCGCTATTTACAACGATCCTAGTCAGGTCCAGTCCTTCGCTGTTAGCTGTGAGTTTATACTACTTAATACTGATAGATAGAGATTATGCATGTAGATAGTTGATCTGCGTTTTGGCACGTGATACTGGGTATGTACACAACCATAGATTAAGCATTACCATATAGGCGTCGGAACCGGGGGGGAGCAGGGAGAGTGGGGGGGGGGGATTGCTCCCCCAGATTTATATGAGGGGGAGCCTCGCTCCCCCGATTTTTTAAATAAGCAACGCGGAGTGTTATTGAATGAATCACGGCAATTAACAAGTTATGAAGCGTACGGAGGTGCATTACCGACTTCTTTCGTAAGAAATCTTGTTCAGGTATACTTGTATCAACTCTTAATCATAGATTGACGGTGGTATTGTGACTTAAAAGTCCACTGATTAAGTCACAAATCTTACATGTAGTTGCTAGAAATTGTATTCACGTGGTCTGTCACAACTTAGTTACATTTCATGTGGCTGATTATGTACAGTGATAGGATGGCTACAAAATCTATGAATGTCATAATGTCCACAGAATATGATGTAAGGTAAAATGTTCACTATAGCGTATGCATAAGTGGGCTGCTTGCTCTGATTTCAGTCCATGCAAAGTTTCAGTCCATGCAAAGCAATTTTTGTTCTTTGATGCATGTGTACTAGGGTTAGCTCTTACATATATCACTGCATACATAACATAAGTATAGCAGTGCACTATAGTGAATTACATGTGCATTTATGAAGATATCACTGTTAAAAGGTTCATATATACAAGAGGTAAGCAAAAATTGTTGCCATAACATGTCCTGGCTTTGCCAGACAGTTTCCGACATCAAGCCCAGCTACAGTAATAGCCTTCAGTGCATGCTGCACACTCTCACTACATGTACATGTACTGGTATATGGTGATTAGTGATGCATATATGCTCCCCTGAGTTTCCTGGACCACCCCATACAGCTCTTTTGTTGTAAACAGCCTACCAAACCTCCGTTTTGCTGGCTTTTCCCCCAGGACCTTGTTTACATGATCCCACACCTCCAAATAAGCTGCATCAGATGTGAAGAGATTGAATTGACGTTTTAATTTCATGTGGTGCACATGTGCGGTTGAAAGATGCACAGAGCAAGGCCATGCAAAGCTTTGCCCATACACGCAGTGATGAAGGGGACAGTCCTGTAGTGATTAATAGGTTTTGTACTTAGTTGCTAGAAATTGTATTCACGTGGTGTGTCAAAACTTAGTTACCTTTTATGTGGCTGATTATGTACACTGATAGGATGGCTAAAAATCTATGAATGCTACAAAACCTATTAATCACTACAGGACTGTCCCCTTCATCACTACATGTATGGGCACAGCATTGCATGACCTTGCTCTGTGCATGCTTTCAACCACACATACACACCACACGAAATTACAACGTCAATTCAATCTCTTCATGTCCGATGCAGCTTATTTGGAGTGTAGGATCATGTATTATGCAATTCAAACAAGGTCCTGGGGGAAAAGCCAGCAAAACGGAGGTTTGGTAGGCTGTTTACAACAAAAGAGCTGTATGGGGTGGTCCAGGAAACTCGGGGGAGCATTATAGGCATATATGCATCACTAATCACCATACCAGTATATGTACATGTAGTGCATAGTGTGCAGCACTGATAAGGCTAACTGTAGCTGGGCTTGAAGTTGGAAACTGTCTGGCTAAGTCAGGACTTGTTGTGGTAACAATTTTTTTTGGCATTGCTGCTTACCTCTTGTATGTGGACCTTTTTACATGTCATTCGCTATGTTTGACGGGTAAACGTCTTTAGCTGCAAAAAGGCCAGAACACAAAAGAAATGATGATTGAATACATGCCTATAACGATGTCCAAAAATAAAGTTACAGTGCTCATGAGTTACAAGCAGTTGACCTTGAATGGAAAAAACGATGGCTATGCTTGCATGATCTCCTACTGTTCGATTTCCACCTAGGAAACACAAAGCTAAGTCATGCACCTTGGCCTGATTTCAGGCATATATGTTGTGGATGGCTTACAGGAAGGTGTAAGCATCCAGGCTAATTGCACAAGGCTTTTAAGTGAAGCTGAAACCTTCCCACATACTAGCGCTCTTCCCATGTACAATAAGGATTTGGAATAGTGTACTGCATGCAGTGGTATATGTAAGAGCTAACCCTAATATACAAAAAATTGCTTTGTATGGGCTGCAAGGCTTTTAAGTGAAGCTGAAACCTTCCCACATACTAGCGCTCTTCCCGTGTACAGTAAGGATTTGGAATAGTGTACTGCATGCAGTGGTATATGTAAGAGCTAACCCTAATATACATAAAAATTGCTTTGTATGGACTGAAATCAGAGCAAGCAGCCCACTTGATGACATACGCTATACAGGGAACATTTAACTTACATGACACATTACTACATTCATAGATTTTGTAGGAGACCTATCAGTGTACATAATCAGCCACATGAATGGGACTGACTTAAGTCACAAATCTTAGTTACTAGAAATTGTATTCACGTGGTGTGTCAAAACTTAGTTACCTTTCATGTGGCAGATTATGTACACTGATAGGATGGCTACAAAATCTATGAATGCTACAAAACCTACTACAGGACTGTCCCCTTCATCACTACATGTATGGGCAAAGCATTGCATGACCTTGCTCTGTGCATGCTTTCAGCCACACATATGCACCACATGAAATTAAAACGTCCAATTCAATCTCTTCACATCTGATGCAGCTTATTTGGAGGTGTGGGATCATGTATTACGCAATACTGACAAACAAGGTCCTGGGGGAAAAGCCAGCAAAACGGAGGTTTGGTAGGCTGTTTACAACAAAAGAGCTGTATGGGGTGGTCCAGGAAACTCGGGGGAGCATTATAGGCATATATGCATCACTAATCACCATACCAGTACATTTTAATGAGAGTGTGCAACTTGCACTGAAGGCTAACTGTAGCTGGTAGTAATTTGTTACCGCAACAGGTCCTAGACAGTTTCCAACATCAAGCCCAGCTGCAGTTATAGCTTTCAATGCATGCTGCACACTCACACTAAAATGCACTACATGTACATGTACTGGTATGCATTGTGATTAGTTATGCATATATGCCTATAATGCTCCCTCGAGTTTCCTGGACTACCGCATGCACACAGCTCTTTTGTTATAAACAGCCTAGCAAACCTCCGTTTTGCTGGCTTTTTCCCCAGGACCTTGTTAGTATTGCATAATACATGATCCCACACCTCCAAATAAGCTGCATCAGATGTGAAGAGATTGAATTGACGGTGTATGTGTCATTGAAAGCATGCACAGAGCGAGGTCATGCAATGCTTTGCCCACATCCTGTAGTGATAAATAAGTTTTGTAGTATTCATAGATTTTGTAGCCATCCTATCAGTGTACATAATCTACCAGATGAAAGGTAACTAAGTTTTGACAGACCCGTGAATACAATTTCTAGCAACTAAGATTTGTGACTTTTAAGTCAGTCGCGTCAAATCATGTTATGATTTTTCAGATGATTTTAGCTTTTGAAATAATGTATGAAATCAGAATATGATCTTTCAGAGAAAAATCAACTGTGAAATCATTTTAAGATTATTCTCAAATCACCCAGAGATTTTACTAGTGATTTTATACTGTAAAATCATTTCAGAATTACAAAAAATTGATTATCTTGGTGATTTTTTAACAAGGAAATCACATACCAAATCACACAGAAATAATTTATTTGGAATCATGAATGCATTTCTCTTACAAATGAAAAGAGTACAGTTTCAGTCTCCATCTGATCCTGAAGTAAGATCATCTTCACTACCAGCAGGTGTGCTTTCTTGTACTTGTGATAGAGGGAGGTACTGATCTCTGCTTGCAGTACTACACATTCCTTCAAAATCTGTTGCATCTGTACTGCATGCGCATGTGCACACAGCATTACATTTTTTCCATCTTGCCTCTCGAGCCTTAGAAATACTCTCAAGCCTTCGCGCACCTTGCTGGCACCATCTTCATGATCAGCAACCTCTATTGTTAAGTTTTCCGGGGGTATTGGATTAACAGAGTCTCGTATTTTTGTTATGCTCTCCATATCTCCAGATTGTACTGTTCCTTTGGAAATGGCTTCTTTTACAGCTTTGTCTCAAGCCACCTAAATTAAATAATATAGTCAACCTTCACATTTTTCTATGCAATTTCAATTTACTTACATAAGTAAGTCTACTCCTCTTCATGCACAGTTTTCGCTCACGTCACTTAACAGGGTCAGCTTTACCATGTCAAGCATATAATGCGATGTCACTATGCAATACCCATTGTGTTGCGAATCCAGTAATTCCATTACCTACTGAAGAAAAGATAGTATATAATAACCTAAATCACTGTAAATGCATTCCATACAATAACCCATAACAACTGTGTATATGTATCAAAGTATTTCTAGGTTGCATTTAACGTTAGTACTGAAACATACATTTATTGTGCAGATGGTATACAAGGATAATCCGGCAAGGATGGTTAATTATTACATGGATTGGAGTCCAGATCTCTCCATTTTGTCCCAATTGCAATGGAGACCTCTGGTGCCTTGGCAAGGTGAAGGAGAGGAGTGAGGATGAGGAGGGAGGAGGGAGGAGGAAACTTAGGAGCTTTTTGTCCAAAAAGAAACAGTCTGGCAACTTGAAAAATACATGAAAATGACTGTCTTTGCTTTCTGGTTTGATAGCAACAAAGAGCAAAACTATTCGATTCTTGGTGCGCGGGTATATATAGTAACTCTTGATACTACAGTATCATTAGATGTTTTAGCCTGGTAGCATTAGGCATTGTGCTCCTGAGATAGGATTTAAATTGACACAGGGCACTGAAGGATCGCTCTGAAGTTGCATTAGTTGCAGTGATTAATAGCAGAAACAGCCTCACAACAGTGCTAAGCAGCATTTGCTACGTCTTGTTTCAGGGTGTTTTATAGTGGGGGGGGTAAAACTATGCCTATATAATGAGTGGAGATGGCACATCAACAAGCTACAGTCAACTACTTGACTAGTCCAAATACTCTCCATTCTCTTTAGTGTGTTCTAAACTGTTAGCGACGGTTTGCATGTCAAGTCGCTCCTATAGTATTTGTACAAGCTTTGATAATTCTCTCATAAGCTGCACTCTTTAGTGGTCCAAGATTGCAACACAAAAAATTGCTCAAACAGTGCTTGTCTCCATTGTAGTGTCTGGAAGTGAAGGCGCAGGGTCTTGTGGTGGTGTGGATGAGGCCCGGGTGGGTGATCATGAGGGACTGTGATCACTGGAGTCTTATTTGGCTATCCAATAAGCTTAATCTGCTTCAACTTTGAGTCGTATGATGGCAAAGAATTGTCAGTATTGCAATTAATATCAAAATCTGTCATTTCCCGGCTGATAAATTAATGACCCCCCTACCAGTTCCGCTTTTGTTGTGTTTAATGCCAACAGTGCAATCACGAAATGTACGTGAATGATACCAGACCCTTGCCTTGTTTAGCATAGCAGTGATGTAATCCATCCAAAGTGCGTACACTTGAAGTAGCAGTTGATGAAGGCCGATGATCTGGGATGGCAGGTTGTGGTACAGAAGATTTTGCTGATTGGAAATGCAAGATGTCTTTGAAATAGATTAATTCTGTCGGGGGGGGGGGGGGGGGGGGGGGGAGGAGGTATGTTTGCAATTATTGCCATCCATGCGTGTATGGTTCAGTAATGTAATAGCCCATTCTGAACTTGTAATCTAACATTTTCTATAAAGACTATGCCCAAGCTGGACCAAATAGTACCAGTGGTATCCAATTTCGGCAGTTGACAGCTCTAGCAGTTGATCCGGCAGCGTTCCAGCTGTCCTGTACCAGTACCTATTCTCCTGCTACCACCGTACAGTGGACATACAATGGCAGTCCAGTGAACGGAAGCAGCTTCTCTTCCTATCAGACTGTGACAGACCAGCTATGGTCCACCTACAATAATGTCCTGGTGGTGAGGGGAAAGATGGCTGGTGTGTACACCTGCAATGTTACCACCTTGTGTGTGCCACTCTGTGGAGGTTTCATGGGACAGCGTTACTTCACTTCGTCGCTAACCTTACAAGGTACTTGTGGCATGCTAGGGGTTAATCCACCACAGCTTTCATAACATGTTGGGTCTGGGGTTGAGAACTATGACAATATAAGTACCATTAATATAATTAATTTTAATATAAAACTGCCTGCCCAGAATCACAATATCTGAGCCTAGCACTTCATTTACAAACACTGATGACATAACTGAGGTGCAAGTGACAATACAAATACTGTGTTTGTCCAACATGGCTTAATTTGTAGGGGGCACCATAGCACGACACATTTACTGAGGTTTTCTGCCCTGAGTATAACAGTCCACTGTTGTGATCATGTGATCATTTTTGCATCCCAAATGTCCTCATCCCCATCCCATCCAGCTCCTCCTGGACCACCTACCCAAGTCACTGTGTCACAAACTGGACCCACGTCTGTGAGGGTGTCATGGATCCCGAGCAGTGGACCAATAATTGGTTACTACATCCTCTCTGGATCAGAGGGAGTAGCTACATACACCACTGCATCCTCCGTGGTACCATACTTCGACATGACCACTGGTTCCCAGACCAATAACCTTATTACAGTTGGAGCCAGGGGACAATACTTCACTAGCAGCTGTAAGGGAATGCGTGTGCATTGATATTACACTTCATCACATATCTCTCCTCCTTTCTGCTTCCATTCCCTCTCACTACTCAACTCCTTCTCATCTCACCCTCACCTACCTCATCTCACCCTCACCTACCTCATCTCCCTCTCACCTACCTAATCTCACCCTCACCTACCTCATCTTCCCCTCACCTACCTCATCTCCCTCTCACCTACCTCATCTCCCTCTCACCTACCTCATCTCCCTCTCACCTACCTCATCTCCCTCTCACCTACCTCATCTCCCTCTCACCTACCTCATCTCCCTCTCACCTACCTCATCTCCCTCTCACCTACCTCATCTCCCTCTCACCTACCTCATCTCACCCTCACTACCTCATCTCCCCCTCACCTACCTCATCTCCCCCTCACCTACCTCATCTCTCCTTCACCTATTTCATCTTCACTCACCTATTCGCTTTTCTCCTCCCCATTCCCTCTCCAGTCACACCAGTAGCTCCCATTATCACAGTGGCCACTCTAACAACTGTAATAACCCTCACATGGAGACAACCTGTTGACCCATTTGGGATCGGAGCTGTGGACAGCTATAAGGTGTACTTTAACTATGTGGGCCCATGCCCAGCCATTTTCCACAGAGGCATACAGGATTTGAATAGCTCTGCAACAGGTCTGACACTCCTGGGCATGCAGGAGTACAGTACATACAACTTGACTGTAACCACCATGAAAAATGGCGGCAGTTCAATGTTGAACATCCAGGTTCAGACACCCACGGCAAGTAAGACTCAAAGCCATCTCTTCTTTCATCCCACTGACCCATTCTCTCCTGTGCCCCCTCCTCCCCATTTACTGCTCCTTACCATCACCCCTTCCCTCACCACTCCCTAGCTCCTGGTGCTCCACCCTCTACTGTCTATGAGGTTGCTAGGAGCCCCACCTCCATAACAGTTGGGTGGAGTTCTGTTCCATGTATCTACCAGAATAGTATGATTGTCAAGTATTCGGTGAGGTATGGGCTGCCATATGGGGTGATGGCCACAGCTGAGATCACAGGGTACTACTTCACTGCTACTGGACTGACACCTTACACCTCGTACATGTTCCAAGTGGCAGCCATCAACTCAGCGGGACAGAGGGGTCCATTTAGTGACCCCTTCATCATGGAGACAAAGCTAGGTGTGGTCACATATTCAACCTAGATTGTAGATTGTATTAAAGTACATACCAGGAGGAGATCAGCATTTTAAAGGGGGACAAATGGGAGGCTAGGGTGGGGAGGTGTGGGAGGGAGGGGGATACTGTCCACCTTGGGGCTAAGGGGAGCACTGTAAGCTCCTCCATCATTGAGGCCTGGGGTGAAGCTTATCCTTTGGCAACAAGTGTTCATTATCATAATGTATGAAATCGCTCTATGACCTCCTGCAGGTGGCTATTTGCATACATGCTAGAATAGTAAACATAACAAACCATCCATCAAATATCATTCTTTTTTTGTATGCATAATTAATTAATCACAGGTGGGGTGAGGAGGGGGACTGTAGACAGTAGTTTTAATCATTTAAAATTCCCATATCCCTTTAGGTCCTCCTACAATCACCAAAACCCAGGTCCTCTCTCCAACATCAGTCCTTCTCTCCTGGATACCAAGTGATGGAGATGGCTCCACCAACTACTCGGTGTCCTATGTGTACCAGGGACCCTGCAATGTGAGCATTGCTGGTGTGGGCTACACCAATGCCACCCAGTACACCATCCAAGGTCTGGAGGAGTACAGCAGCTATGCTGTGACCATCACAGCAGTGAGGAGAGGTCAGGTGACGATGGACAACTCCACAGTGGTTACCATGGCAGCAGGTATCTGCATTTGAATTTCATAGTTAGGTATATTAGTTAATTTTGTTCTTTCAGTTCCTTCAGCTCCTCCAAGTGGCTTGGTAGAGATCTCTAAGGCCAGCACAGGTGCCACAGTGGGCTGGGGACCAGTTCCCTGCCTCAGTCGTAACAGTAATATATCAGAGTATAGGGTACGATATATTAACCTAAACTATGGAACCTCCAGACAAAAAGAAAGCTTTGCCATGACTTTCAGTACAACTGGACTGAGTCCGTACACCAACTACTCATTTGAAGTTGCTGCTGTGAACACCAATGGGTTGGTTGGACCATTCTCTACACCTGTTATTGTGAAGACACTTCAACGTGAGTTCCATAATTGAGGGCCTAGCTGGTATTGAACTCCACCTCACCTCCTCCCCAGCTCTTCCTCCTGTGATCAGTATCAAGACTGATGGAAGCAGTCCCACAGATCAGGGTAACTTCTCCATGACCTGCAGTGTGTCTGTTCCCATGGAGGCACTGGGGACACTCACAGTCAGGTGGCTGGGCCCCCTTGGTCCACAGGTAGTACTCAACAGCACTGTTGCCTCCAACATTGGTGGAGCAACTGTTGTTCTTGGGTTGGTGTTCTCTCCCATCACCACCAGAGATGGCGGATGGTACACGTGTGATGTCACCTTTGAGCTGTACCCACAGGCAGCAGCAAGCACCAGGAAGAAGGTGACAGTGCAAAGTGAGTACGCATATATGCTCACACTAGTGCAGCTCCAAATGATGCCCAGCGTGATTTTCCCTACACACAGGTGATGCGCTCTTTCAACTGAAGTTGGGTCCAACAGACAACTGTGTCCAGTGGCCATGGAGTTTTGTGCCGGTCAATGACACAGAGGAGACTAAGGTTGACCAGGTTCAGAGGGCTGTCTTCAGCACAGTGAAGAGCCTCCTTGTGAAGAACTACTGCTCCTGTGAAGCCGACAGTATCGACTGGATATACAGTTGCCAAACCAGCTCTAGTGATGTTGTGTTCAAGTACTCGCTCCACCTGACAAGTGAGCACTGCAATTGCAGTGGGTCTGATGTGGTCTCCATTATGGACCAGTGGGTGGAGTCTGCAGGGACCGTTCGGATGGGTAGGTACCAGTTCCGAGCAAGCCAGGACTGTGTGTCCACAAAGATTATGTCCTTTGATGACCCGGAGTGCAAGAAGAAACTGTGAAGATTTAGAACTGTAGTGTATAAACCTGATTGGTGATGATTTGTAATAATATTTGTGTGGCAGCTGAGGTCAGTAATAATTACATCGCTGGAAAAGAGTAGATGGGGAGGAGACCAAGTGAACTGACCCTCATTTATTATGGGGTTAATGATATAACTATACACAAGTGGTTTCCTTATAAATAAAGTGGCAATAGTTATAATTATATATAACTCAGCAGATATACTTATTAAATTTTTTGCCTCATATTGAGGTAACAAATTAACACAGTAGCAAATGCACATCAATACAAAACAGTAATGCATGCACATCAATGTAAGGCACGTGTATGACACCGCTGCCGTATCGAGGCGGATACCTGGCAGCGGTTCCAAGGGCAGCTATAATCTTCACATTGTGGCAGGTGTCAATATAAGATGCTGTGGCGAACCGAAGCCAATCCCATCAGGTGTTAGTCGCAACTGATTCTGATTAATTAAACAAACCTAGATGCAATGACATGTATGTCCGTGAATTATGTGAGCCGGGGTGTGGCTATGTCAGAGAATTTAATACATCGGGGTGTTAATCATGTTTGTGAACTGATTACGTGTGCATGATGCAGTATATCAAATGCAAACACGATGTCACTGTATACTATCAGTTTCATGCGAAGTTATATGAAGTGCTTCAAGTGCATGAGCGAGCGGGCACACAACCCACTGATTAAATTAATCATGCGAAACTAATCACACCCGCAGCGTGAGCTTCTTGAACCCATGTCGAATGCAAATTAAGTCTTACGCTGCGGGTGTGATTAGTTTCGCATGAAACTAATAGTAATATGTATACAGTGACATCGTGTTTGTATTTGATACTGCATCATGCACACGTAATCGTAACTCTCGATATTTACATTTTACAGCCTACTCAGTTCTTAAAAATGAGTTTCCATGCATTGAGTTCCAGTCCCACCCACGTTATGAAATCAATCAGATCCCGGTGCATATATAAGTACACACTGCACGATGTACCTATTGCAGTATATTATTTAATATCCGGCGTGCACGAAACTGATACATGTAAAACTATAGAGGAAAGTATAATGTTTCGGCGGACATCTCTTTTACCTTTGGCAATTTTGCTCTACGTCAAGGTCCTAGGAGGTGAGCAACGCCATTATGCTTGCATGCGTGATCTCTTCCACCGTTCCGCTCATTTCACGCGCGTGGCCACATCGAGCAGAAATCGCCATATACCCCGCTGAAAACCAAACTGTTTTACCAGGAATGGCTGTTACTTATTTTTGCCGCAGCGCATCACTCGGACCAGATGAATTCGTCAATATCCAAGTTAACGGCACCACTCTTAACCCCGACTACGATCCCAATATTGTAATCGGTGACGACTATTCCGTCACGTTTGAAATGCTCACGGGCAACACTACTACCGTGCAGTGTGTAATCTCTGATGGTTCTTCTGTGCCGTCTGATACCAGTGAAGTAGCTACCATTTATATTGCAGGTAAGTTGCCAATTGTAGTATGGGAGAGTGGGGGAATTGGGCGCGTTGGTTTTGTTCCCAGCCAATACATATATACATGCATGCATGACAGTTAAATATTTACGCCCGCGCCCGTTACGTCTAATGTACACTCGGGCAATTAAATACATTCTGCTACAGCTGGCAGTAAAGCCAAATCTGATTATACAATTATTCATTGGTTCCATCTGTACAAAAACTGCAGCACGGTCGGTACCCGACCTTCGGCCAATACGCGAAGGACCGTTCTTCCTTTTCGGAAACCACAATTCCTATAGACTTGCCCTGAGCCAGACCTAGTTGGGCGTAGCTCGACCTTCGCGTATATTTGAATTGGGTCTGGCCCGTCAAAGTGGGCAGACGATTATTATATAGAAGTTAATTTAACATATTTGCATTTAACTGATTTAAGTCTGCATATGCGCATATGCACATGTACATGACTTGTACGTGACATGTGATGTCATCGGCACCCCCTTTACCTCCCCACCCCCTCCCCCCCCCCCCCCCCCCCTTCTAGAAATGCTGGGGGCGCCCATGGTGCCCCTCGTTCCGCCTGAATCGTAATGATAAACTTAATGATAAAATGCTACATTATAGCCCATATGCTCTCCCTCTCCGCATGCATGCAGGTCTCCCCCTGTCCCCAAGCCCGAGGCTGCAATTGGACGTACATGACACCGGCGTCTCCTGGGAGAAGCCGTTCACGTGGCCTGAAGTGGCGGACATCTCGCACTACAGGTTGCAGATGTACAACAGCAGTAGTCACGTGCGGCAGGCGTGGACCATCACCGCTCGCTGCAACGCTACTCACGCTAGCGTGTACCTGGGTCGTAGCAATAACGGTTACCATGCGGTCGAATACTCGCAGAACAACGGTACATGTACCGTAAACGTCAGCTATTACGTCACTATCTTAGCTGATTGGACGCCGCAAAGCTGTCACACTTTGGTATTCTACGTCAGCGCCGTGAATGCGATCGGAGAAAGTGATGCACTGGCGATCAGAGGAGCAATCGAAATAGGTAAACTCAATTGAAAGATGATAATGATATGTATAATGGATTATTATTTTTTTGCACCTGCTGCTAGCTCTTGATTGGGATGCAAAGTCCCTAAGCCTGGCACCTCTACACGGAGCAGATGGTACACGTAACATCTTGGCCACTGTGCAGGTATAAAGGTTTTGTGTGCATGTTACCATGTATGGATCGAGCTATACGTCTTACACACACACACACACACACACACACACACACACACACACACACACACACACACACACACACACACACACACACACACACACACACACACACATACACACACACACACACACACACACACACACACACACACACACACGCGCGCAAACAATAACATCATTGTGTGCCAACATTGCATTGGCATGCAGCCTCCCAAAGTATGCAATACTCAGATTCTAAAGTATTCATTCAACGTCAGTGCAAAAGGAACATTGCTACTGTCCCTAAATCTGATGATGTATGCAGATGACAATCCATTTACCTATTTGATAAAAGGACTGAATCCAGACACAATATCAGAAGATTATGAGGTCACATTGAAAGTGGAAACAATGCTACACAGTGCCAGCATTAGTGGAAGTGTCAGTTTCAATCATAGCCCATCATGTAAGGTCATTGATTTGGATCGGCATTGTACTATAGGCCCTATGTAAATTCATTATTTGGTTGGAGTTCTGATGCACTTTTTGTACTACTGAGAAAGAGGCCAGGCTTTTGTCTATACATTTACCTGAAGGGTTGCATATAATAAGGCTGTTTCCACAACATGCATGCAGACCTCGATCAATCCAAATAAATAGCCCTTTAACTCCCATGCATCAATGCATATACATGCACATGCATGCATGCAATTTGCGTATATTTTATCAGTATAACTATAACTTCATTTCACCATGCATGCATGGCACCGGCTATATAGTTGAGCTGAGCGCCTGTGACATCTCTTTGATTGTATCTGGAGCTGTATGGCTGGTGGTGATATTTATAGTGTCCATTGTAATTGGAATTCTCTATTGGAAGGTGAAGCAATGTAAGTCCATGCAGTGCTGCATGCACGTTATAACTTGAAACCAACATGCATGCACTTTGCTTCAATCTTGCATTCAGCCTCACCGCTGCATTTGGATACTGAGAACACTGGGGAATCAACAGTTCATGTGGAACAACCCAATTCCCTGTACAATGAGACCAGTGAATCAAGTGATGAACATGAACACATTGATAAATACAGCAAGGCATCTGTGGGCAATAATGATGTGTGTCATTTGCTGGATGCTGTCACTGACAAAGAGCTGCAGCTGGGACATAGCTGATCATCTCAGTCATCTTTTTCTTTCGAGTCTCCTATAATTCGCTCTATATACTGCCATTTCTAAGAATTAAATGTTGCCCATCCCTCATATCAGATTGCTTGATTCAAATAAAAGTATCATGAAATAGAAAGGCCAGAATATGTTTATGCATGTCTTCATAAAATCTTTAATACATATATATAGCAGCTAAAACCACGCAAGGAATACTGAAAGCTCTACATGCGCAGTACAGCCTCAATTTATTTCAGCATCATAATTCGAGTTGAAAGGTATAGTCTGGGGACCCTCAGACTGTATGGGAGGCGGGTGACTTTATATATATGTTACGCGCAAAGCTTGGATTTGCTCAACCCCGGGATTGCCCTGCGCAAACCCTGCATGGATCCATGGTTTGTCAGTGCCAGTGTGTCAGTGGTATAATCCATATGAATTGGCCGCGCAATCCTGGGATTGCTCGTGTGCAAAGCATAGATCTGGACAATTCTGGGATTGCCCTGCGCAACTGAAACATAGATCAGACAGGTCTGTATAATATATTGGCGATGGGTAACGAATAATGAGTACACTTTATATTAACGCGTTTGCAGTACAAATAAAAGGCCTATGGTGTACAAATACAATTGTTCTCTACTAATGGACACCAAGCACAGTGAACTGTGCAGTCATGGTTCCAGCACTGCATGGTTCAGAACTCTGTGGTCAGGTTCATTGCATCTTGATAAGCAGTCCTTCATGTCTCCCTTTGTACAGTTGCTTGCATGACAAGCCTTCAATAATGCTACCAAACATGAAATACATTTCCCCTGAGATATCACTTTTTCCTCACCATCACCAGTATCTGCAGAAATATATGGAGATAAATTATTACATCAAGATTTTAATTTGCCTTGCATGTATCACTAAGTAAAACCGCTATATAAATTTCAAGTCAATCAGCCCAAGACTAATTTCCATCGATTAACTATCATTTCTCTTTCCTCAAGTCCTTGACTTTGAGGATGCTGGTCTGTCATCCGGCAAGAATGGTCGAGTCACCAGGCCAGTTCTTTACAAAATCAGCAATAGTGCATATAAGCAATTAGCTGATCAAAGTTTGGTGCAAGGTTCCAGCTATAGGCCACCTCCTTGCCCCTCTCCTCTGATTGGCTCTGAAGAGCAGGATTGGTCCATATAACATTGTAGATAAAATCACAACTTGAGCACACACTTGAGACTACTGTATAGGTTAGTTCTTTATAAATCCTGATGCCATATGATGGATTTTAGTGGCACTGACTAGATTGTGCTGTAGTTTTTAAGAACTGGAAAGGGGACACTTGCAGGCTCACAAACTGAATATCTGTACCCGTAGACCATGGAAGACATTTAAACAATGCTGAATCTATATTTGAAAAACATACATACATGTCTATAACTATACAATTTTCTCTGTACAGTAAGAGTTTTTTTTTTTTGTAACATACGTAATACATGACCTCGTTGTTGACACTGTCATAAAAAATCTTCCACATATACACCATTTTACTAACACGGCTAGCATCCTGTACAGATTTTTTTTTTAAATGGCGATATTTGTCACATGTTGCTATTAAATGCTGGCTGGTGAACAGAGCACATCACAGAGTCAGCGTCCAAGTGCAACTTCACCCAAAACGTCAAACGGTCGGCACTAGTCCCATTTTTAAGTAGTCTCGCACCCAGACCCAGATTTTCACAGCATCGGATGCATGCAGCCAAGAGATGTTGCCCATGCATGCATGCTTCACATCATACACATTGCTTCATTATTATGAAATGCCAGAACTGATATGCGGCTCATATCTTCATGCATAAATCGGCGACACCTGAATTAAATGCTCTAATACATCATAGTATGCAGGATGTATATCTGAATAGCCGGCTAAAATTTAGTTAAATGCAAATGCATGGCTACATATATAACTATGTACAGACCTATGATTGAGGAAAGCAACTGATGAAAAAAAAAATGCTTAATTAGCTGTGCCTATTGCACAAGTCCAAAGCAAAGCCGGCAATGTGGTAGCGGTGTATTTGCGATTGCATGCCTTTGCATTACATGCATGCATGTTAACTGGTGCATAGTTGATGGCAAAATGATTACCTTTACATGTAGACAAGCTTCTTCACGGCGCTGATTTCGTAGCGTCCTTTCAATTGCTAAAGCCTCTTGATATGATCGTTGTATCAGCATTAGAAAGCTCATAAAAGCTCTTCGCCACAGCGTCAAAGAGGGCTGAAAGCTTCTTTCGGCTACATTGGCCAAACCCTAGGTTGATGTGGTTTCTCAGGAATACAACTTGCAATCCGGCACTAAACCTGAAACCACCCAACACTGAACTTGAAGCCATTTTCTTATGAAACACAACACTGAACTTGAAGCTACTTTCTTATGAAACACAACACTGAACTTGAAGCTACTTTCTTATGAAACACACGCCGGAAGGAGTCGACACTAAATTGGGGCGGCTCATTAATTTCATGACTTTATTATCGCGCTTATCGATACCAAAGGTTAGATAACTCCCGAACAATAATCATTTCAGACCCAAATACTTGTCCCCTACATGTATGTTCGTTGTCTGCAATGAATTCGTATAGAACTTTGTAAACTTCTTTCCAGCAATTAAATCCCGTAGATATGAAAGATTTCTCTAGTTATAGTAAATATAATTATTCTTCCTTGACACACAAAAAGCAGAAAGCTTGATCACGATTAACATCGTAATGTAGCCTTTGGAACCATTGGGCTTGGAACGAGCGCTTCACGACTGATGATTTTCCAAATTCACGCTGGGGAAAGCTATAAGTTCAAAGGCTGGTGTGCCTTGTCAGTTGTCACCGATTTCAGCGGCAACTTACTGCAAGACATGTACACTATTCTGAATCGGCGGCGAAATAAGTGTGTAGTTCTTTAAAGTTTAAATGTACTCAATAAAATATGGGCGACGCAGCCGCCCCGGCCCTGGCCTGTCAGATCAGAAGCAATTTTCCTATAGTCTCGTACCCAGACCCTTATTCCGCGGATGGATTACATCACCGCTACGTAGCGGTGATGTAATCCATCCGCAGCTGTGGGAATAAGGGTCTGGGTACGAGACTAATTTTGAACTTGAAGCTGATAGCTTAACCACAGTGCTGCTCAGTCACGGCTGTTTCGAGCTGGACATTAGGTTGCTAATTAGAACACATTCGAACATTACGGTATTTTGGTATTTGGGATCCTGGAGAAGCTAATTATTTTGTGGTTTACGTTCAGAGGCGCTGCTTGCCACTACCAATTCAATATACACAACCATTATGCTTTTGAGCTATTCCACAACCAATTTCGTACTTAAAAAGAATGATACGCACAGTTAAAGTACGCTCTTCTTTGGCCCATAATTGCCGCGCATGTGACTATTGAAGGCACGCCTTTTAATGTTATCATTAAGTGCTCAGGCGGCAACCGATTTTTCTCGAAACCCGCCCGGCAGATGGTTTTAAAAACTTCTCCTACTCAAAGAGTGATCATTTTACTTCACCTTTGCGTTTAGTACATGCTGGGGCTTATTTTCTGGTGAGAGAACGACACGGTTACTCGGGACCATGTAACTAATGAATAATGCACGTTGCCACACCCATCTGTATAAATTTGACATATGACGACAATGGGAAACACGCAATGACGTCATGTCCAGAAGTTCTGTCAGAGAGTATTTGGTCATAACTGAACTATATAAGGGTGGAAAACGAGAGCTTCAAACAAAATATACCCGTGCTGCCTTTTCAATGGAGCTCTTATTTGACATTCTTTGCAATAGACATACGCAATGACACTGTTTGATATCCCTCCAGAGCGTGAAAGTACAAGAAGCAGCAGTAAAGAAATTGTATACAGGTGTATGGTAAAGCCATAGAACTGGCTCCTAGCATGAAAAGGACAGTAAACATGCACCTACTCGAACACCATGGGTGGACATGTACAATCATGAATGCATGCAGGCTTTGGGCTGATGGGGGAACGAAGCTAGCACACAACCATTTCAATCAGTCGTACAGGACATGAGTATGGCCAACTGCCCAAGGACACTTAATTATTAGGCGTAGCCCGAAGCAGAGATTATCTCTGCCCGAAGGTCGGGCTAGTACGCCTGAGTGTGTGTGTGTTTCCAAACTGGAGTCTTTGAGGCCAGAAAAGCTAAGTCGAAATAGAAAATGCAAAGAAAAGTGTGTGATTTTTGTTTTCCAAGCATACTAGTAGGGCCTATGCGTGTTTCGCACATATACGATATGAGAGGACCACTTCGCTACGTAAAAAAACCTGCCCTTTTCAAAGCGTTGGCACGACGCGCAGAAAATAAGCCCCGTTACACCCTAAACAGAACCAAATACAGCCGTCTCTTGAGTACACGTTTCTAAAAGAGTTTTTTCATTTGGCCGGGCGGATTTCTCAAAAAAGCCTATTGACACGAACAACTCAAAATAAAGCGCATGTAGTCTCGGCCCTCTCTTCGCGCGTATTTAAATACAACAAAGACGAAACTTATACTGTTTTAGTCCTCGAAGGACGCCTGACTGATATATCGACTCAAAGTGAGCTTACGTTGTACGGATAAAGAAGGATAAGCCACATTCCAGTGCCATGCGGTAACTAGGGTTCAGTTGCCAGTCTCCAAGCAGGGGATGGGGACGAGACCTAATGTCCAACTTTTCAATGGAATGAAACAGCCGTGCAGTGCTCACCAGCTATGAATTATTTTAAATAAGATCATGAATAACTAATCATCAGTACAAAAAGTGGAGCCACCATGGCGGCTCCGGCAGCCATGGTTCCGTCGCCGCTGCCACAACAGAGAAGATAATAATGATAATACTGAAGGCAACCACATTGTTCGAACCCGAAAATTGTCCGAACCCGAAAACGAGCCATTGTCCGAACTGGTAAACGGGCCTGTCACAAAAAATTCTATCCGCCCGCAAAATATTATCCTAGGATAAATTTTGGCAACATTCCAGACTGCAAGAAATTATCCAACCCTGCCATTTTTTATTCCACTCCTAGAGTTCAGCCGTTTCTAGGATGGTAATGGGGGGGGGGGGGGGGGGGGGGGAAGGGGTGAAATGGGGATGGGGGGGGGGGGAGGGGGGCTGGGGATGGAAGAGCAATACATGTAGCCAGGACCCCACGTTGAGTCGGTTCCCCCCTCCCCCCGCCAGACATCCGTACGGGCCTAAAATACGCACAAGCCGTGGCGCAAAATTTCTTTTTTATCAGCATCAGCTCTTCTTTAAAAAGTCAACACAGAGACGCTTAGTGAAGCCATCCAAGGATGCGGCTGGAAGTAATTCGATCTTGTCACTGTGTAGTTGGGCGTATAGCCCGATCGACCTAGCTTCGCGTATTGGCGGAAGGTCGGGCTACGTCTAACTAGATCTTGTGGACTACCAGGGTCGTAGCCTCCAGTTCGGTTAACCAGACCACTTACCCCGAAAAAAAAAGAAAGTTTACATAGTTCACAAATGCTATATAAAACCTATCAACAGCGAATTAACATACATGTAAACGCTTCATTATAGATTACATGCGACATTCCGCCGTATGTATGTAAGGATTGATCCCACAAAAGGTACATGTGTACATATGTCTCCTGTCCATATAAATTAACCTTCATTCACGCCCCCCCCCCCCCCCCCCCCACACACACACACACTAAATATAGTAACCAGACCACTTACTATAACCCTGACTACGCGTGTATGATGAAGGCTGAAATGCATGTTCTTGTATTAGTACATCGTATTCTTCTCAGAGCCGCCTGCAGGCTCTGGCAAGTGGTAGGTTGATATTTACATGACAAGACAAAATTCCCTAAATTCCCTAAGCCCAACGCTATTTGTCAGAGTATAAATATAAGACAAAGGTGTGTACTTCTCAAACCCTCCCCCCCCCCCCCCCCCCCCCCCCCCCCCCCCCCAAGTGCCGTCCGTTGTATCTTAACTGGAAGTCATTGAATCATAGTATTGCGCGCGTGGCGAAGGGAAGGGAAGGTGGGGTGGAGGGTTCACTCACTCACGAGAAGGTCCACTGATTTCTTCATGCACTGTTTGGAGTGACAGCTTACTTTTGCAAGTAGGCACTGAAACTTAACCTGAGAGGGGACATTCACTATTCCGTGTTAGGATGGAATTAAAATTTGACAGTTAGGACATTTTTTGGCAGAGTAGGATAATATTTGGCAGCCAAATTTTATCCTAGGATAGATTTTGGCAGCCAAAATTTATCCTAGGATAGATTTTAGCAGAATTTTTTTATCCCAGGGATAAATTTTTGCAGCGAAAATTTATCCTAGGATAAATTTTTGGTAGGATAATTTTTGCCATGACAGGCCAATGTGCGAACCCCGAAAACGGGCTATTGTACGATGGGCTGACTGGCTGTCGTTTGGCCGTACGACCGTGCACTATCTGGTCGGTAGTCTATGGATTGTTCGACCGTTCCTCGTCTGGCAACGTGAACCGCCTTTTGGTTATTGTTCGACCGTGCACTGTCTGGCAACGTAAACCGCTTTTTGATCGCACAGCAAGCGTCAAATCAGTGATTGATTCACTGATTTCACAGTAAAATCAATCGCAAATCAAGCGCACTTGATTTTGCTGTGAAATCATGCGTTGATTTAACAATTGATTTAAAATCTGTTGCGAAATCAATAATTGCGTTTTTTTTGCAGTGGATCGTCGACGTCAAGGATCGTTCGAACCGCAAAACCACCTACTAAGTTTATCGCTTGAATTACCAAACCGCGCTACAAACCGTCGATTAACCTCAAAACCGCGCTATGTAGCCTCGCGGGCCGCTAAAGAACGCATAAACCATTGGAGTACAGTGTATGTACAAACCAATGATGTTATGCGCCTATCGTTGTTACGTGAGACCCCCTCCTCCTGGCGATTAGATTTGACGCGTGAAATCATTACACACATTTGACATAGTCCGGTACATGTAGGACATCTGACCTTTTATTAAACCGCGTAGCGAAGACATTTGACCATGCAGTTATAATCCCCCAACCGTGGGCGGTTTGCTTTAATGAAGGTCAAATCCCTCCCAATGCGCCCCGGGGGGGGGGGGGGGGGGGGGGGGGGGGGGGGTTCTCACGTAACAACGAACGTCATTTCCACTCATGCTGTCAAAAATGTTTTCTACTCCAGGCTCACACTGATCCAATGGTAGAACAAGTTAACCAATGACTGTTGGATTAACTTGGATACATGTAGGATTTGTATGAATTCCTGTCGTTCCACACGTAAGTTAACGCTAGTGTGGTAACTTGCAGAGACCATGAACAACTAATTAATGGATAAACACTTTGGAGAAGCTTCTTTCCAGAATTATACTGATGCTATGCATGCAGTGCTTCATATAATCATACCTTAATAAGTCAGTTCAGGTATGCATGGTAACCAGTGCATGAGATAAAGAGTCCACATTGTCTTTTGAATCATTTGCAAAATATAGGGGACCAAATTAATTTGTGACATTTATGCTATCTACTTTTGGTTTGGCAATAAACAGAATCAGTGTCATTTATTAACACCAAAACCATTACCTTGATGGGTAATGAGAGCACTGAAGACTGTTGAGCATTTTTTCGCTTGAAACTATCTCTCATTGCTGCTAGGCCTAGTTTTTAGGCATCTCATAGTTGCATGCACCTTTTCAAGTATCAAACTATCAGTATAAATTTTAAAGATGGGAGCCAACTGAGAGGATGGCTATTGCATTTGCCCTCATGAAATGCATATCAGTTGAGCCTTCTAATTAAGTACTTCAGTATAAAATAAAAGTATCTTCGAAAAATAATAATAAATTGGGGGCTGCATGACACATACAAAATATGCCAGTAATTGCAATTCCACACTTTAGACTCCACATGAATAGGGTGGAGAGCAGCATCAATGTTTGAAAACTCAGTACTGATTTGGTGTCATTAGTTAATTCGCTGGCAGGTATCACAAGATTTCAAACTGACGTATAGCTTGCCATTTATGTTTCCGTTATGATAAATTAATGTATACGCCTTATATGGAAAGACCTCTATACTTAAACGAGGTCCATATACTAACTTCAATTCATAATCTAAGAATTTAGGCCTGCATGGGTACAATCACTGAAAACGAAAACATTTCCGCCCAGATCCTCGTTTACGTAACAGTGACTTCGTCCATTCGCTGAGGCTACATCGCACAGCTAAGTTATGTCGCACACTGCGCCGCAGCTGACGACTCTTTTATTGCTCTGCGTTAATGTTATCGGAGGTGGTGAAATCACTATACAACCTGAAACTCAAATTCTTTCTCCAGAAATGAGTGCTACCGTATTTTGCTTCTGTTCAACCTGTAACCATCTGAGTGTTCACGTTAACGGCGAACGTATCGGGAACCCGGACTCCGAGCCCAATTTCACATACAATGAAATCAATGGAAATTACACTTTTACATTTCTAATGGTAACGGTCAACAAAACTGTATATTGTTCTGACAGTGCCGTAAGAAGTAAAATGGCCATGATCGTTATTGCCGGTTAGTGAACAATAGCGTGTAATTATGTGATTGTCTTTATAAATAACTGCCCTGTCTCGGTGCACATACACAGGTCCCCCCCTGTCCCCAAGCCCGAGGTTCCACGTACAGAACACCAGCTCGCTCCAGGTCTCCTGGGAGAAGCCGTTCACGTGGCCCGAAGTGGCGGACATCTCGCACTACAGGTTGCAGATGTACAACAGTACTAGTCACGTGCGGCAGGCGTGGACCATCACCGCTCGCTGCAACGCTACGGTGTACCTCGGTCGTAAAGATAGTGATGCGGTCGAGCATTTGGAGGACAACGGTACATGTGATGTAAACGTTAGCTACGTCACTATCTTAGTTAATTGGACACCGCAAAGTTGTCACACTTTGGTATTCTACGTCAGCGCCGTGAATGCGATCGGAGAAAGTGATGCACTGGCGATCAGAGGAGCATTCGAAATAGGTACACTCAAAAAGATGATAAGGATATGTATATAGATTTATTTATTGTTGCACCTGCTGCTAGCACTTGATTGGGATGCAAAGTCCCTAAGCCTGGCACCTCTGCACGGAGCAGATGGTACACGTAACATCTTGGCCACTGTGCAGGTATAAAGGTTTTGTGTTACCATGTAAGGAGGTCACTGCATGCACATACTCATACACATACATGCACACGCACATGCAATATGCGTGCTAAACATACACACACGCTCACACACACACACACACACACGCACACACACACACACACACACACACACGCACACACACACACACACACACACACACACACACACACGCACACACACACACACACACGCAAACAATAACATCATTATATGTGTGCTGACATTGCATTGGCATGCAGCCTCCCAAAGTATGCAATACTCAGATTCTAAAGTATTCATTCAACGTCAGTGCAAAAGGAACATTGCTACTGTCCCTAAATCTGATGATGTATGCAGATGACAATCCATTTACCTATTTGATAAAAGGACTGAATCCAGACACAATATCAGAAGATTATGAGGTCACATTGAAAGTGGAAACAATGCTACACAGTGCCAGCATTAGTGGAAGTGTCAGTTTCAATCATAGCCCATCATGTAAGGTCATTGATTACTATAGGCCCATATACATAATGTTACTGCTATTGCATGGCCCATGCATGCTGTACTGTATGGAATTGAATTGTGCACAGCTCTGATGTACTGCTGTTGATACTTATGAAGAGCTAGGCCTGGTTTTTGTGGGTATTGCTTCACTGGAAGGGCTGCATATATGGGTTCCACACAACCCCCCAGCATATGACATAATGTGTATATTGTGTGTAACTATAACTTAATTTCACCCTGCATGGCACCGGCTATACAGTTGAGCTGAGCGCCTGTGACATCTCTTTGATCATATCTGGAGCTGTATGGCTGGTGGTAATATTTATAGTGTCCATTCTAATTGGAGCCGTCCTATGGAAGGTGAAGCAGTGTAAGTGCCATGCAGTTGATCTAGTAAAACCACTTTACCACAATTTTGCATTCAGCTTCATCTCTGCATTTGGTTACTGACAACAGGGAATCAGCAGTTCACGTAGAACAACTCAATCCTTTGTACAATGAAACCAGTGAATCAAGAGGGCACATGTATGAACACATTGATAAATACAGCAAGGCATCTGTGGTCAATAATGAACAGTGTCATTCGCTGGATGCTGCCACTGAAAAAGAGCTGCAGCTGTGACATAGCTGACCTCTTCCTTCTACCTAATTTGCCTTACTGCCATTCATGTATACAGCTAAGGGGCGTTGCCCATGCCTCACATGCATCAGATTGCTTCTTAGGGGCATCTGTAATTAAGCCGATAAAAATGTTTTCATCAATCATCTCACGCAGGCCTCAGTTAGTGGGCACAGTAAGCAATATGGATATAGCCCATGTCTGTATGGGTACAGTAAGCTATATATGTCTGAATGGCTACAGTAATCTATACATGTCTGTATTGGCATAGTAAGCTATACGTGTCTGTGTGTCCTATATGGGCACAGTAAGTGGCTATATGTGTCTGTATGGGTACAGTAAGCTATATGGGTATACACTTTCTTACCGTGCAAAGCTCAGCTATTAATTTGATCGGTTGTAAAGCGAAGAGTATTTGCGAGAAGTACTATTGAGCATCGACCAATGAGTGCAGCAGTCTATAATTTTTGTGGTACAATATATTTGTAAATAAGCTGTAGTATGTGGAGATACTTTCACTTTGCTTTTCCTCCAACAATTGGTTTGAAGTGTGTTGCCACTGTGCACATCACATCATGCACATTAGAGGTGGTGGAGGGCCCCTGCATGCATAGATCACCTGACATGCACAGATCACCAGATTACCTGACAAGCATATAGATCGCCAGATCACCCGACAAACTATGTCCAAATCAGATGTGATGAAAGCTCCATGCAAATCATGCAGTCAGGGTGCCAGAAATATTCAGCAAGTACTTGTTTTGGTACATAGTAACTTGCACATGGCCATGCCCACTTACACATGGTCACACCAAACAAATGTTTACATGTATAGTTAAAATAGTCCCAACCTCAGATAACAAGATCTCAAATAGGCTAGGCATCAGTAGTTGTGGATTAAAACATACATGTATAAAATTAGGAGCAGTCATTCACTATGCCACCTGATACAGAAATTGAATACATTCCTCCCCCTTCCCCCACTCCTGCTTCCGAGGTATTTTTTAACATCTACAATGTCTGCCTGAATGTTGCCTTCAGCTCTTACAGTGGACAAGCATTCATACAAATCCCGAATATATCTTCCATGTTGAAGTGCATTGAGCCAGTTGAAAATACTAGCTTAGTATCAAAAGTAGGCTCTTACTCTGCCCCAGGGCCACACAGGCTCTGCCACAGGCCATATAGGCTTTCATATACCTTGAATTGACTTGAATTTAGGAAACAAACATCTAGTTAAATTAATTCGGTGATTTTCTAAAAGGTTTAAAAGTAGTAAAAAGTTATTGTATTAAGAAATTGTAACAATAACTTGAGAAATCTCAACAACTGATCTTGATATCTGTCAAAAGTGTGTACTGTATGATTTTACAACTGATAAATTGCTTCGAGTCAAGTTCCTTTGTCATTCCAACAGTACAATGTGATCAAATCATATGCATGTTTCCTATTGGAAACCTCAGTCATGCACTAGCTCATATTTCTTTAAAATGAGATGTGTGTCCCTTGACGCTGGCTGGGAAAAGGATTATACCAGTGGTATAGTTTTTTTTAAAGACAATGACAAACCACAACTCTTATATGGTGCACACTACAGTGATCAATGACCAGTGCCACTGTCCTCATCAGCAGATTCGCTCGACTCACTGGAGGAATACGCAGCAAGGCCAGGTAGTGAAGATGTGGATTTCCTGGAGACTTCAACAGACTGTTGTCCTTGAGCAAGGAAACATGAACGAAAAATACCATGTTAACACAAACACCATGCATATGATAACACAGACATACATACGGGATGATTGCAAATAAACAAAGCAGGGTAGCACCCTGTATTGCTGTATCTAAGTGTATCTCAGTAAGTAATAAGTTTGCATAATAATTATTATTAACCCTAAACCATCAGTGCTGCTAATTCTATTTAAACTCACTTCACTAACATAATTATGAAATCATGCTTTAATCTAAATATGTAGTTAAAATTTAGGGCTATCAAGTTATTAACTATTTATCAATAACTTATAAAATATCAATGTACACGACATACTGAACTAAGGCCCATCACTAATAAATGTATCTATTAGCCTACAGTGAAAATATTAAAGCAATAAATTAGTTAACTGACCAAACTTTAATAAACTCATCCCCATGAGCAGCAACCGTTGGTTTAATGGTTTCCTGAAAATGATCTTGTCACCTACTTTTGCCCTCAATCTCTGGTGAGCTTGTCTCCAGTTTTTGCTTCTTTTCTGTGATACTCTCTTCCTTGGGGTCCTCACTGGTGGAACTTCTACTTCTGTGGCAAAGAATTTTTAAAAAGAACATATGTGGTGGACACCTAGCCTTCACAAGGGGTGGGCTTACAAACCCTTTTCTCTTTATTGCACCCGCTATTAAAGAATGCAGAGATTTTTGGGCCACGGTTAACCCCGCTGCCTTTGGCTTTGTGCTTGGTGAACCCTCAGGGGGTGGGGCAGAGGTCCTCACTTCCGTAGCCAGCTGCTCCTCCTTCAACTTGGCCACAGCCTCCTACAATTAATGGCAGTTAATAAACAGACTACCTGTTAATAACAAACTACCTGTTGATAACATACTACCAGTTAATAAAATAATACCAAACTACCTGTTAATAATAACGTAATAACAAACTACCTATTACTACCATAATAACAAATACAGGACAAGGAATATGCATGCTAAAGTCCACCCATTGTCAAAAACCATCAGTAAACTAAAATAAATAACAAATGAGCCATTGCCTAGTACATGGACAGAGCTGTCCAGAACTGTTTAAATTATATTACTGAGTTGGACTGGAAATGAGAGACAACGGTGTATGTACAATCACCTACTGCAAATTGACCACTACAATTTCCTTTTCTGATGCACGAGTTTGGCAAGAAGAATGTTGTTAAACAGGCTTTCAACAAAAATGGTGAAAGTGGCGCTAGTTGCACTACTGTGACAGACTGCTTCTACTTCACTTGCAGCAAAGCTGCTACTATTGGAAAGTAGCACACTACCTCTGCTAATGTTTATGCTGGATTTTGTAACTGGCCGAAGGCTGCAACATAAAAGATCAATCACAAAACATTTATGTGATCATGTAAACCTTGCAAATCACTTTCAGTTCAAATTACAGGAAGGAGGCGTGTTGTTGATGGAATAGCATTGAGGGGTAAATGAGATCCATTTTTATGTATCAAATTGATATAATTGTCTGGAAATCCCAAGGAAGGGGACTACCCCGCACTGGCTTTTCTTCATAGGGCAAAATTATTTATTTATACATGATCTGTAAAATAAAATCACTGCGTAATTGATTGGGGGTGGGGGGGGGTGGGGGGGGGGGGGGGGGGGGGGAATGCGTGAAATCAACTATATACATAGGCCCCTAAGGGTGATTTTTTCGTTGCTTAACGGCCCTGATGGAGAATTATGACATAGGCAATAAGCCTCGGCAGCATTGTATGCGTACCAATGTGTATAATACCGGTGCGCCAAAACAATGAAGAAGCTCACACGATAAGCTGTCACTTCCTTAATCTCCTCTTCCCACCTCTGGGATGCCTGCTCTGCCTCTCGTTGCATCACGAAGTGTAGGAACTGTGCCTCTTCATCGTCTAACCCCTTGTAGATCATATTCTCTTGGTGACAGAGGTACAAGCTTACGAATGAACAAATAGCTACAGAAAGCACCAGGCGCTACTAACTGAATTTGAACTGCTCCTCCCACTCTTCCTGGTGCTTGTCCTTCTGCTCTTTCAGTCTTTCATAGAGGGTTCTATTATCCGATTCTTCCGGACGCTCTGGTCATCGCTCAATGCAAATCCAAATTCGTAACAACCACCTCACTGAAGCAAAGACGAGATCTTACCGAGCGGTTGGTCCGGCTTTCTTACTTTCTCCCACATCTCCTGCTTTCTTTTCCTGACATCCTCGGCTTCTTTTTCGGTAATAAACTTATTAGCAGCCATATCGCCCTGGCTATAATTTCGCAGAAACTGGGTTAAAGTCGTTTTTAATGAATTACGTAATCTGTACTTGGACGTTCGATAGGTCTTTAATCTACATGTATGGTATGCAGAGCCTGACTCTGAGGGAAACAGAACTCTTGCTCTTTGAGCTGGTCTTACTAATATGTGTGTGTGGGCATGCGTGGGTAGTTTTGTGCCACGTGCGTTCATCGAACAAATAACGTACCTTTGCGCGTTTGGTATCTCATTCTAAGACTGTAATTTTATAACCACTTTTAATAGTTTTAACGTGCCACATGTGTCAGTGTTGGTGCAGGGTGTTTTCTATAATATATCTTTTTTTATTTTGTCCAGTACGTCAGTGCATGTAACTTGAAATATAGAAAATAATAACAAGATTTTGTCTTGCCTAGTCTCCATTCGATTTCGAATTTCCATGAAGGACTTGAGCATATAAATGTTGAATCGAAACCGAGCTGGGAGCTAGGCAGTAAATGGAATGTTTAAAAAGACTGTATGCTCGTAATAAATGCTGTTGTACAAAAGCATCTCCAATCCCTTGTTCCCTCAATTTCTCAGAGACTTCGCCATATCAAGGACACTTAATTATTACAATTAAGTGTCCTTGGCCATATAAACACAGTAGTCTCGTACCCAAGGCTAATGTACGTACATTTGGGTCTGGGACGAGATTCATTCCAATTTAATTTAATAATGCGCCACGTGACCACACCCATCCAATATGGAGGAACTGAAATAGCCGACTCCTCCCACTGTTTACCATCGCTACACAAGGAGCCCGGGACAAGTCATTTGGAGTATTTTTTGGGGGGTGGAAGGAAACATGGCATACAAGATTTACAACGCCATATACCCCTTCGAAGCGAGGGATGATACTGAGCTGTCGATAGACGCAGGCGACAAGCTTATGGTATTACCTGGGCCATCGGGCGAGTGGCCCGACCAGAACAAGTGGCTGAGGGGAACGAACCAACGGACGAACAAGACAGGAGAGTTTCCCGGCACGTACGTAGAGTTTGAGAGAGAATACACTCCTCCTCCTCCGCCCCCGCTCGAACCCAAGCCTGAGGAACCACCTCCACCCCCGCCAAGATCTAGCAGGGCCCGGCCTTCAAAGTCGTTGTCAACGGAGCCACCTACGATTATAGGAGGTGAGCAAGGGCGTGTAGTAGGTGTGTGCGTGCGTGTATGTGTGTGTGGTGGTGCGTGTATGTGTGTATATGTACGTGTGTGTTGCGTGTATGTGTGTATATGTACGTGTGTGTGCGTGCGTGTGTGTGTGTGTGTGTGTGTGTGTGTGTGTGTGTGGTTATTAAGATTAAAGCTAAAGTGACATGTTTGTGGAGAAGCACAGACTGCATACACTCCCACACACCACAAGAGACAAGAATGGTGACCCGTGTGTATTGCAAGCAGTCCATCTTGTACACGTACTTGGTTGTGATGTCTACTCTCTTGTCCCTACAGTGGAGCCGGGTCTTCAAAAGGTATGTGACTGCCTCCCACTGTTTGTCACTTGTTGCTGTATGTGCTTTTCTTCCATACCACCCTATTTGGGCAGGGGTGGGATAGGAACAGGGGGACCTTTGTATAAGGAGGAGGGATAGGGGGAAAGGAACAGGGGGACCTTTGTATAAGGAGGAGGAGTGGGGGGATAGGAACAGAGGGACCTTTGTATAAGGAGGAGATAGGAACAAGGGGACCTTTGTGTAAGGAGGATGGTTGAGGAACTTAGGAACCTTATTATAAGAGGGAGGAGATGGAGACAGGCATCTTCTTATAAGAGACAGAGGGACCTTCTTATAAGAGGAAGGAGGGTAGGGGGTGGGTCTTCTGTGTCCACATGTACCTTCCACTCACACTTAATACCTTGCAGACATTTCTGTTCCCTTAATAGCACTACTTGCTGTTAAGGCTTAAGGCCATCGCCCTACTTGTCGTGTTCATTTATAGCACAGTGCATGTTACTGGTACGACTAAGTAGTGTGTTTTATTGTAAGGATCACACTTCCTCCCTCACCTCCCTCCTTATCCCCTTCACCTTCCCCTCCTCTCCCATCCTCCCTCATTATCTCTCCTCTCACCTCCCTCATTGTTGTCTTCTATCCCCTCCTCCTCATCCCCCTCTTCTTCCTCCTCCTCCTCCTCCTCCTCCTCCTCCTCCTCCTCCTCCTCCTCCTCCTCCTCCTCCTCCTCCTCCTCCTCCTCCTCCTCCTCCTCCTCCTCCTCCTCATCCCCCTCTTTCATGATTTATGTCCAAAACTGCCACCCACATGAAATGCAGTTGGTAGGGTGGTGTGACCATTGCTACATGTGACTGAGGCAGGGGGTGTGAAGGGTGTGGTCATTGCTACATGTGACTGAGGCAGGGGAGTGTGAAGGGTGTGGCCATTGCTACATGTGACTGAGGCAGGGGGTGTGAAGGGTGTGGCCATTGCTACATGTGACTGAGGCAGGGGTGTGAAGGGTGTGGCCATTGCTACATGTGACTGAGGCAGGGGAGTATGAAGGGTGTGGCCATTGCTACATGTGACTGAGGCAGGGGAGTGTGAAGGGTGTGACCATTGCTACATGTGACTGAGGCAAGGGTTGTGAAGGGTGTGACCATTGCTACATGTGACTGAGGCAGGGGGTGTGAAGGTGTGACCATTGCTACATGTGACTGAGGCAGGGGAGTGTGAAGGGTGTGGCCATTGCTACATGTGACTGAGGCAGGGGGTGTGAAGGGTGTGGCCATTGCTACATGTGACTGAGGCAGGGGTGTGAAGGGTGTGGCCATTGCTACATGTGACTGAGGCAGGGGAGTATGAAGGGTGTGGCCATTGCTACATGTGACTGAGGCAGGGGAGTGTGAAGGGTGTGACCATTGCTACATGTGACTGAGGCAAGGGTTGTGAAGGGTGTGACCATTGCTACATGTGACTGAGGCAGGGGGTGTGAAGGTGTGACCATTGCTACATGTGACTGAGGCAGGGGAGTGTGAAGGGTGTGGCCATTGCTACATGTGACTGAGGCAGGGGGTGTGAAGGGTGTGGCCATTGCTACATGTGACTGAGGCAGGGGAGTGTGAAGGGTGTGGCCATTGCTACATGTGACTGAGGCAGGGGGTGTGAAGGGTGTGGCCATTGCTACATGTGACTGAGGCAGGGGAGTGTGAAGGGTGTGGCCATTGCTACATGTGACTGAGGCAGGGTGTGTGAAGGGTGTGGCCATTGCTACATGTGACTGAGGCAGGGGGTGTGAAGGGTGTGACCATTGCTACATGTGACTGAGGCAGGGGAGTGTGAAGGTGTGGCCATTGCTACATGTGACTGAGGCAGGGGGTGTGAAGGGTGTGGCCATTGCTACATGTGACAGGCATGTGGCTAATGGAAATGGTGTGCTGGTGCTACTGAGGTGGGAAGGGTTGTGGCCATTGTGAAGTGTGACCAGGACATGGGGGGGGTAGGGGGTGGAGCCTTAGCTTAGCTACATGTACATGTGCAGACATGAACTATCCCTACATGGGAACCTGTTGATCTTAAAGTATGTGCATACCTCCAAATAACTACTTCTGTCAGTCATTGCTTGCTGCCCAAGTAGGCAATCGCAAATGAGAGGATTGTAACTCAATACACAGTGCTTACCCATCCTAAAGGGGTGTAAATGTGCTGAAGCTATGCTAATAACTAACTATCCACACACACACACACACACACACACACACACACACACACACACACACACACACACACACACACACACACACACATACACACACACACACACACACACACATATACACACACACACACACACACAGGATGCTGCACCGCCCACTGTTTATGTAAGTGTCTTTTATGTACCAAACACTCTTCACATTCACGTGTTTGTTGTTTTTTTTTCATCTTGCTATGCCCCATCCGCCACACATGTGTGCCCTCACCCGTAGTCCTATGAAGAGTGGAATGAAGCTAGCATTGAGGAATGGATGAAGGCAGTCAACATTAATGCATACTTCAGACATTTCAAAGAATCTGGCATCACCAGAGGTGCTGACCTGGTCACCATCAGCAAGGAGAAGCTACAGGTATGTGCATCAGGATACACCTCAGGGTTTTAATCAGTATACTGATTAGGATATTCATTTGTGTTTGTGTGTATTTATAGGTATTTGGGGTCAGTGTCCACTTTGTGGGTGTCATTTAAAAATTGTACCTTGTACAAATCAATAGTACCTTTGCAGCCATTTACTCTTTTGTTGCCAAACTTCCAAACACTTGTCCCTCATGTGGCTATAAAAAATCAATTTTTGGTGCTTATACATGCATTTTTGCTGCCTCTCAAGTGAAGTCCAATAACCTGTGCAGGTTAGAATTCCATGTATCTCCTGATACAAGTGTCAAATCGTGCATAGAAGTAGTCCTGTAGAGTTGTTCGGATTGTTGATTTAAATATCATCCACCCATTATGGGAACACACAGCTGCGCAAAGTAACGTGCACACACTGCCCAGCTCAATTCGCGCTCGTGGTTTAGGCAAACTGCGTCCACTTGAATGTATGTGAGGAGGGAGACGATGTATTGTCGGTGTGAATTGATGTGTACATACGTGTACTTTGCTTCCATAACGGATGACACAAAAACCAGCAAACAGAACAGATCAATAGCTACAGCTATGTACGTAACAAGTGTCTCGTATATCTGGATTATGTAACCTGTTGGGTTAGATAACGTGAACTTTGTACTCACAGCATGGAAGTAGAGATTTCCACACAAGTGTACAAAAGTTGAAAGGAAAAGGTTGTATAATTGCAGAGATTATGTTGTTTGTGTAGCGTACAGTTCTTAGTATAACCATCACCAGGGCTACTTTCCCATTGGTCAGTATACAGTGTACTCTGGTTTGCCATAGCAAAGTGTATTGTTTGCTTTCAATTTCTTCTCTGCCCTTATCCTGCCACTTTCTCCTCCTCACCCTCTCCCCACACCGTTTTCCTTCCTCTTTCCCCACACTCCCCCCCCCCCCCCCCCCCCCCCTTCACCCTTATAGGATATGGCAATAATTGACGAATTCCACCAGGATTCCATCTTGGCTTGCATAGAGGAGCTGAAGCGATCGGTATGCAATTCACCTATGCATGGATCTGCACCCCTGAGCATGACCCCCTGCCGTACATGTGTACACATGTGACCCCCTTCCCCCCCCCTGCCATACATGTGTACACATGTGACCCCCTCCCCCCCCCTGCCATACATATACATGTAATTGAACACAGAGCACAAATGTTACAGGTCTACATTAACGCATACATACATGTATGCACATACTCATGTACCACACACATGCCACACACCGCGCATCACATATGGACAGTCGCCACGGTAACCCTAACTCACTTTCAGTTGTATGGTTATGCGTGCATCCCAGAATACGTGTACATAGTTCTGAATGGTGGTGTACCATTCATGAATGTGAGGGTTAGTAAACATACAAAGAGGGGCTACTTGGTTGGGGCACTTTGCACATCACTTTGCAAAGAGGGTCTGTCATCATCATCCATTGCCATGGCAACAGTCCAGCTTGACCCAGAGTACCATTCACATGACAATGGGCGTGTCTTCCTGTAGTTCCCATATCATGGCACATGTGCATTTGCACATGTTTGCACACAGAACATTACATGCAGCACACATACACACACATGCACACATGCACATGCACAAACACACACACATGCACACACACACATGCACACACATGCACACACACACATGCACACACACATGTGCAAACACACGCACACACTCACACAACATATTCTGAATTTAATGTCTTGTTCACAACCACATATGCACACACACGCACATATCCACACACACACACACACACATACACACGCACTCCCCTTAAAGGCTTCTGGCACACCTAGTGATTGTGGCAAGGATGGCATTGATGGTAATCTGACCCGTAAGATAGGAGGGTTCCTATCCCGCTCTCCCTCAATCTTATCTATTCAATCTATGTTCCTTGGAAAACCTGGTGAGTTGTTGGGACTGGGACTGGGGAGGAGGGAAATAGTACCCACCCACATTAGGGCTAAGGGGAGTGCCCCAGGGGGAGGGGAAGGGGGGGGGGAAGGTGGCCTTAGTTGGCAGTACATGTGTAGGTGTTGATCCCATGATGTGCACATGAGGTGTTGATCCTTGATGTACATGTACACATGGCTCTGACTGTGTGTGCAACCATCCCACCAATAACTGACAAGGGGAAGGGGAAGGGGAAGGGGGAATAACAACGGGATGTAAGGAGCAGGTTTTGTTGACATACATGTACTTTGTTTTGTTTTTCACCTTCCTGTACTGCATTTGCTGGTAGCCATGGTAACCGTATGTGCGACATTCGTGTTTGATTGTTATTGTGTTCTCGTCACCATTACAAAAGATAAAGGTTTTTATTCTTATTTTATTTTTCACTTTGGCAGCTGGGGACCAGAGGGTTGAAGGTCACGACTTCAAGGTGTGCAGCTACACGTCCCCACACTGGTGTGACCTGTGTAAGAAGCACCTGTGGGGGCTGGTCAAGCAGGGAATGAAGTGTCAGGGTGAGTCTGCCATGGCCTGAGTGAGCTGTGTTACCTAGGAGATGAGAGTTCTGCGTTGCCTAGGAGATTAGCTATGTCATAAGATAAGCTGCATGAACGGAGATTAGCTACACTAGCAGTGTTACCTAGGTGACCATGTTAGCATGACTAACATGGCAGGCCATATATGTGATCCAACCACACCATTACGAAGAGATGGGAGTGACAGTGTGACAGTCACTGTCAAATTTGTAGTTCAACGATACATGTAATATGTATGTATGTGTGTATGTATGTATGTATGTATGTATGTATGTATGTATGTATGTATGTATGTATGTATGTATGTATGTATGTATAATGCATGTATGTATGTATGTATGATGTATGTATGTATGTATGATGTATGTATGTATGTATGATGTATGTATGTATGTATGATGTATGTGTGTATGTACGTGTGTGTATGTATGTATGTATGTATGTATGTATGTATGTGTGTGGGCTATTATAAGACATTAAGAGGCAGTTACTAGTTAGTTACATTTATCGATTGAGCTGTGTATGCATAACTTTTCATAGTTTGTATTGTTCCTCATGTTTATTTTTAAAAAGACATTTCATTACCACATTAATATTATTAAGAGGCAGTTACCACAATATTATTAAGAGGCAGTTACCACAATATTATTAAGAGGCAGTTACCATGTAAATTAATATTATTAATAGGCAGTTACCACATTAATATTATAGGTAGTTACCCCATTAATATTACTAAGAGGCAGTTACCACATTAATATTATTAAGAGGCAGTTACTATGTGCATACATATCAACTTTCAGTGTGTCGTATGAACTGCCATCGTGCTTGCATGGTTGAGGGAATTCCTGACTGTAGCCACTGGAGACGGAAGTCTGACACTGTTACAGAAAGTGAGTTCAGCTGCCACAGATGGCAACATCATAGTTGGTTTCCATTGAAGTTGTACCATGGTGTGTGTGTGTGTGTGTGTGTGTGTGTGTGTGTGTGTGTGTGTGTGTGTGTGTGTGGTGTGTGTGTGTGTGTGTGTGTGCATATGTGTGTGTGTGTGTGTGCGTGTGTGTGTGTGTGTGTGTACTTACATGTAGTTTTACAGGAAAGTAAGTAATTACATATTTCAACTCTCACTCTTTACCTCACACCATCTCCACCCCCTCCATCATACCTCCACACCATCTCCACCCCCTCCATCATACCTCCACACCATCTCCACCCCCTCCATCATACCTCCACACCATCTCCACCCCCTCCATCATACCTCCACACCATCTCCACCCCCTCCATCATACCTCCACACCATCTCCACCCCCTCCATCATACCTCCACACCATCTCCACCCCCTCCATCATACCTCCACACCATCTCCACCCCCTCCATCATACCTCCATACCATCTCCATCCCCTTATTCTTCAGCTCCCACTTTTGGCATTGACCTGTCCTCACAGTTTGACGTCACAAAGCAAAGGGCACCAGCTGTGGTCCTCAAGTGCATAGCAGCTGTTGAGAACAAGGGTGAGTGGGTGGGCAGTGAGGGCTGGTAAGGGGGGCACCTTGTGAGGGTGTGGAGGGTGTGAGGGTGGCACCTTGTGAAGGTATAGAGGGTGTGAGGATGGCACCTTGTGAGGGTATGAGGGTGTGAGGGCACCTTGTGAGGGTGTGAGGGTGTAGGGTGGCACCTTGTGAGGGTATGAGGGTGTGAGGGCACCTTGTGAGGGTGTGAGGGCACCTTGTGAGGGTATGAGGGTGTGAGGGTGGCACCTTGTGAGGGTATGAGGGTGTGAGGGCACCTTGTGAGGGTGTGAGGGATATTCATCTTTCTCTATCACTACAGGTTTGGCAGTAGAGGGCATCTATCGTGTAACATGTTCCCTAAAGCTGCTCAATGACCTCAAAAACCAGTGTAACATAAGTAAGTGTAGCTCTCATTAACCACTGTTACATAAGAACACCAGTGTAAGATTTAGTAACATGAATAAGCTCATACATTTAAAAGTAGGTTCAAATGTCGCTGTAACATTTTTTTTTAAAGTTCAAACATCAATAAGTCACACATCAATAAGTAACTTCAAACATCAATAGGTAAGTCACACATCAATAAGTAACATCAATAAGTAACATCAATAAGTAACTTCAAACATCAATATGTAAGTCACACATCAATGTAACATTTAAGTTAAAGCATAATTGTGACATAAGTTCAAACACCAGTTTCATTGTGATTTGTCCAGTGTAGTTATTAGCAAACTTGGCATTATCGGCCAATTCCCTTCTCCCTTTCCTTCGTACCCACCTCTCTCTACACCTCCCTTCTCCCTTTCCTCCGTACCCACCTCTCTCTACACCTCCCTCCTCTAGATGTCATGAATATTGATGAGCACTCGGTCAATGACCCTCACGCCTTCTCCAGCCTCCTTAAGCTGTTCTTGAGGGAGTTACCGGAACCTGTTGTACCCTTCTCCTGTTACGAGTCTTTTGTCGAGGCAGGAAGTGAGTTCTGTTTGTCATTGTGTGGGTGTGTGGTGTGTGTGTGTGTGTGTGTATGTATGTATGTATTTATGTATGTATGTATGTATGTATGTATGTATGTATGTATGTGTGTATGTATGTGTGTATGTATGTGTGTGTGTATGTATGTATTTATGTATGTGTATGTATGTATGTATGTATGTATGTATGTATGTATGTATGTATGTATGTATTTTACTTGTGTGCAGTATTAACTAATCGGTTGTAATCACTTTATCCCTGGTTTGGGTGCAGGGGGAGGTGCCTTGGACGTCATCTACAGGAACTGTCAGCCCATCATCGACAACCTACCCCCTCACAGCAAGAGTACACTGGACATCCTGATGGAACATCTGATCAAGTGAGTAGGAGGGAAGGAGGGGGGAGGAAGGTGGGGAGGAGGGTGGGGGTGGGGAGGAGGGAAGGAGGGTGAAGGGAGGATGGGACCACATGTATTGGGCAGAAAATTGCTTTTGTTGTGAATATGCGAACATCTGCTAATCATTACTGTTCGTTCATACACACATACATGTACACATACATGTACGCACTCACACACATCTGCTTGTGCACGCAGAGTCGCATCACATGAGAGGGAGAACAAGATGTCTGCTCGTAACCTAGCCATCGTGTTTGGCCCTACACTGTTCAAGCCTGCAGGAAGTGATGATGATGTGGAGTGAGTGCATCCTGTAGGGTGTGGCTAGAGGAGCGAGCACTTCCTGTTGGGTGGGGCCAACTAGAAACTGCCTATAATAAGTTGCTAAGTCTGGGGGTGGATGGGAGGGAGGGAGGTGACCTTGCACCAGTTATGAAACTTAATGTTCATGTCATTAGAACTCAGCTATGTTGGAGATGTAATCTATATTTTTAGGCATTTGTGATCATAGAACAACTATTGTACATGTGTATGTGCATGTGTACATGTTATACATACATGTAGTTTATGTATGCATGTATGTGTGTATTTATGTATGTATGTGTGTATGTATGTGTGTATGTATGTATGTATGTATGTCATGTACATGTGTGTATGTATATGTATACACATGTGCATCAGAATTGAGTGAGTACCCTCCCTTTTCGCTTTCCCAGGAAGTTGGTGGCAAACAGTGAGATCCACTGTCACCTTGTGGAGGCCTTCCTCGTCATGGGGTCATGGGGTGTCCCTGCTCAGCCTAGTACGTTGTGGCACCATGGATGCACACACACAGTACACATAACATCCATGCCACATGCACATGGTATATTCACATACATGTGCATGTGTTCACATACATTTGTATGTGTTCACATACATGTGCATGTGTTCACATACATGTGTATGTGTTCACATACGTGCATGTGTTCACATACATGTGCATGTGTTCACATACACGTGTATGTGTTCACATACATGTGTATGTGTTCACATACATGTGTATGTGTTCACATACGTGCATGTGTTCACATACATGTGCATGTGTTCACATACACGTGCATGTGTTCACATACATGTGCTTGTGTTCACATACATGTGCATGTGTTCACATACATGTGTATGTGTTCACATACATGTGTATGTGTTCACATACATGTGTATGTGTTCACATACGTGCATGTGTTCACATACATGTGCATGTGTTCACATACACGTGTATGTGTTCACATACATGTGTATGTGTTCACATACGTGCATGTGTTCACATACGTGCATGTGTTCACATACATGTGCATGTGTTCACATACATGTGCATGTGTTCACATACACGTGTATGTGTTCACATACATGTTTATGTGTTCACATACATGTGCATGTGTTCACATACATGTGCATGTGTTCACATACATGTGCATGTGTTCACATACATGTGCATGTGTTCACATACATGTGCATGTGTTCACATACATGTGCATGTGTTCACATACATGTGCATGTGTTCACATACACGTGTATGTGTTCACATACACGTGTATATGTTCACATACGTGCATGTGTTCACATACACGTGCATGTGTTCACATACATGTGCATGTGTTCACATACGTGTGCATTTGTTCACATACGTGTGCATGTGTTCACATACGTGTGCATGTGTTCACATACATGTGTGCACTACCAGAAGGGGTACATGTATACGCATGGCTGTTGTTATACTGCTCTCCTCCATAGATCCTCCTGCTCCTCCTGTCCCAAGCAGATTGAACAAGCCTAGTATGTCTGTTGTGCCTGTGTGTACTACTAGCACACACTCGCATAATTTGGAGGATCTTTTACCTTTGTCTTCACTTCTCTCTCCCTCCCTACTCCACTCCTTCCTCGTCCTCCCTTCTCCCTCCCTTCCTCTCCTCCCTTCCTCTCCTCCCTTCCTCTCCTCCCTTTCTCTCCTCCCTTCCTCTCCTCCCTTCTCCCTCCCTTCCTCTCCTCCCTTCTCCCTCCCTTCCTCTCCTCCCTTCTCCCTCCCTTCCTCTCCTCCCTTCTCCCTCCCTTTCACTCTCTCCTCCCCTCCCTTTCTCTCCTCCCCTCCCTTTCTCTCCTCCCCTCCCTTTCTCTCCTCCCCTCCCTTTCTCTCCTCCCCTCCCTTTCTCTCCTCCCCTCCCTTTCTCTCCTCCCCTCCCTTTCTCTCCTCCCCTCCCTTTCTCTCCTCCCCTCCCTTTCTCTCCTCCCCTCCCTTTCTCTCCTCCCCTCCCTTTCTCTCCTCCCCTCCCTTTCTCTCCTCCCCTCCCTTTCTCTCCTCCCCTCCCTTTCTCTCCTCCCCTCCCTTTCTCTCTCCTCTCCTCCCTTTCTCTTTCCCTCCCTTTCTCTCTCCTCCCCTCCCTTTCTCTCTCCTCCCCTCCCTTTCTCTCTCCTCCCCTCCCTTTCTCTCTCCTCCCCTCCCTTTCTCTCTCCTCCCCTCCCTTTCTCTCTCCTCTCCTCCCTTTCTCTCTCTATCCCCTCCCTCTCTTCCTCCCTCTCTTATATAGAAAACCCTCCAGTCCCTCCAGGAGTGTCACCCAGACACTCACAAGTGATGGAGGGACTACCTCTTCCTCCTCCTCCTCCAGCACCTATCTCACATGTCACCGCCACATATGATGCCCCTCCCCTCAACAGCATGGGCTGGTACTGGGGCAGCATAACCAAGTGAGCCACTAAATGCCAGTTAAACTTAAATTACTATAACTTTTCTCTATTGGTTCTTTTCATTCGACACCATGCACACTCCACATTACACAAACTCCACACACATCACCATTCTCTCATACCTATGCATAACACACTTGCACACACAACACACACACTTGCACACACAACACACACTTGCACACACAACACACACTTGCACACACAACACACACTTGCACACACACTTGCACACACACTTGCACACACACTTGCACACACACTTGCACACACACTTGCACACACAATTGCACACACACACACAACACACACGTGCACACACACTTGCACACACACACACACAACACACACTTGCACACGCACACACTTGCACACACACTTGCACACACAACACACACTTGCACACACAACACACACTTGCACACACACACAACACACTTGCACACACACACACAACACACACTTGCACACACACACACAACACACTTGCACACACACACACAACACACTTGCACACACACACACAACACACACACACACAACACACACACACACAACACACACACACAACACACACACACACAACACACACACACAACACACACTTGCACGCGCACACACTTGCACACACACACTTGCACACATACTTGCACACACACTTGCACACACAACACACTTGCACACACACTTGCACATGCACACACTTGCACACACACACTTGCACACACACACTTGCACACACTTGCACACACAACACACACTTGCACATGCACATACACACTTGCACACACAACACACACTTGCACATGCACGCACACACTTGCACACACAACACACACTTGCACACACACACACACACTATCAGAGAGGAGGTTTCAAACAAACTCAAGGACATGCCTGATGGTTCGTTCCTCATACGGGACTCCGCCCACCAGGGGGAGTACACCCTTACAGTGAGGAAGGGAGAAACCAACAAGCTGATCAGAATAATTAGCGCAGATGGGAGGTATGGCTTCTCTCCCCCCTGTGAGTTTGCCACCATCCAGGACCTGGTGATGCACTACACAACTAACTCTCTGGTCAAGTATAACCCACGACTGGACATCACTCTTTCTAACCCCATCTCCAAGTACAACAATGTGAGTTTTGTGTACACATACATGTACATGTACAATGTACCTAATCTACACATACCTAGAGCCCTACAGCTCCACACACATGTGCATGTACATGTACACATACATGTATGTCTACTCAAGTTTGGAATGCATACATGTACATGTAGGTGCATTGTAGCATGAATGATACAGGACTGTTTTGTCCACACTGTAACAAGCATTGTGGCAGTACCTGGCTTGTGGACTATGCTATTATCTGGTCCCCAGGTTGATGAGGAGGATGAGGACGTGGGGCCCAAGGTGGACACTACGGAGATAATCGAAGAGCTAAGGAAAGTCACTGAAATCTTTGACAACAAAACAGAAGAGTACAACAATTTTGAAAAGCTGCAAGCTACTCACAAGAAGGTATAAAACCAGCTGTTGTGGTTGGGACTTGTGGTACTGTAGTCAGCCTTGATTAGCCTGGGGACTCGTGGTGCTAGCCTGGGGACCCTGTGCTGATTAGCCTGGAGACTCTGTGCTGATTAGCCTGGGGACTCGTGGTGCTAGCCTGGGGACCCTGTGCTGATTAGCCTGGGGACCCTGTGCTGATTAGCCTGGGGACCCGTGGTGATTGGTGTGAGGACTTAAGCTGCAGTGTAATTGGCCGGGGAAACAATTGATTGCTGTGGTTAGCATGTGAACATCACGGCTGTCTTCCCATTCAGACCATCGATGCCTCTGGCAAGAAGATAGAAGCTTTCAAGCTGACGCTGGAGTTGCTCAATGACCAGCTAAAAGTGCTGACCAAGGAGGGGGGGTCGGCCGGTGGCCTCTCGGCCCAGGAGAAGCAGGAGTGAGTTGGAACGTGTGTGTGATGTAAGAATTTGTTTGAGGTGGAAACAGTTGAGTATAGAAATGTTTGTGAGGTGGTTTACAGGTATGTGTGAGGTGATCATGTTGTGCATAAGTGAGGGCAGTCCAGGTGTGTGTGTGTGGTGTGTGTTTGTGTGGGGTGTGTGTGGGGTGTGTTTGTGGTGTGTGTGTGTGTGGTGTGTTTGTGGTGTGTGTGTGTGGTGTGTGTTTGTGTGGTGTGTGTTTGTATGGTGTGTGTGTGTGTGGTATGTTTGTGTGGTGTGTGTGTTTGTGTGATGTGTATGTAGCCATGAGGTACACCTGTCTATTTGCTGCTATGCACTCTAGAGTGGTGAAGAATATCCAGCTACTGAATGTCCGTAAGAGGGAAGTTGAGACTTACTCCTCGAACCACGACAAATCATTGTCTGACGCAAAAGGTCAGTTCAACAGAGCCAGCAGAGAGCTGACCAGCTTGAAGGCTGAGCTGATAAAACTGCAGCGGCAAAAGGAAGGCCACACTAGGTACGCAGCCATATTCCATTTAATGCACGCTATTACATATGTAACATGCACACACACACACGCTGTTATTGATTTAGTTAGTTAATTATAATTATACAGGATGCAGGAGCAACACGATACCCTGTACATGTAAATAAGGAAGCAGCACCAGTTGCATGCATGCTTGTCTCACAGTTCTAACAGCTGTTGGATACATACATGTACACATGTATGCGCTCATATGCAGATTACTAGTAGCCTACCAGAAAGGCTCTAGCATTGGTGAGAAGCACAGAAAAGCTAGGCGGCCTTGCCATACAGATGGGACAATTCCATAGACTTCTGTGATTGTGTTTGTGCAGAATGGATGAGCAGGCTTGTCACTCTTACAACACACCAAAGGCCATTGCAAAATCGTCAGGCACTCTAGACATGGGCACAATTAGCACTGCTAGCTGTTAACTTGCTTCCCTAATTTTAGCAGAGATGCGTATTAGTTCCATACTTGTACACCTGCAAAATCTACATAACTAATTGTTTAGTGCTGAGTTAAAAGTTGGTCGCTTTTGAAACAGCCACGATGGAGAGACAGTTGGCTGTATATCGCTGTCAAAATGTATGTTATAGCACTGCACTGTGTTGCACTAAGTGAGTTGTTTATCAAATGTTGCAGGTGTAGGACATAGTGTTACCTTCACATACACTAAGTCCACATTTCTGTCCTTGCTACGCCTACGTGTTTCCTTTCCAATTAGAGCACTTCTGTTGATTCTTCCCCCTATAGGATGCTGATACAACTTGGAATGACCCACCAGGAAATCCTCAAGAGTGTCAAGGAAAAATTTGTCAACGAAGCAGAGAGCATATATGGAGCCATATATGGTGGTAACATAGTGGAGGAGAGGTTAGCCATATATGGTGGTAACATAGTGGAGGAGAGGTTAGCCATATATGGTGGTAACATAGTGGAGGAGAGGTTAGCTATATATGGTGGTAACATAGTGGAGGAGAGGTTAGCCATATATGGCAGTGGAGGAGAGGTTAGCCATATATGGGAGTGGAGGAGAGGTTAGCCATATATGGCAGTGGAGGAGAGGTTAGCCATATATGGCAGTGGAGGAGAGGTTAGCCATATATGGCAGTGGAGGAGAGGTTAGCCATATATGGCAGTGGAGGAGAGGTTAGCTATAACATAGGGGACCATATACATGTACATACAGCAAATGAGGGTTCCTATGACATCACATTCGACGTGCACATGTGCACAGTGAGGATAACATACTCTTCTCCTCTTCCCCTCCTCTTCCCCTCCTTCCCCTCCTCTTCCCCTCCTTCCCCTCCTCTTCACCCCCTCTTCCCCTCCTCTTCACCCCCTCTTCCCCTCCTTCCCCTCCTCTTCCCCTCCTCTTCCCCTCCTCTTCCCCTCCTCTTCCCCTCCTCTTCACCCCCTCTTCCCCTCCTCTTCACCCCCTCTTCCCCTCCTCTTCCCCTCCTTCCTCTCCTCTTCCCCTCCTCTTCCCCTCCTCTTCCCCTCCTCTTCACCTCCTCTTCCCCTCCTCTTCACCTCCTCTTCCCCTCCTCTTCCCCTCCTCTTCACCCCCTCTTCACCCCCTCTTCCCCTCCTCTTCACCCCCTCTTCCCCTCCTCTTCCCCTCCTTCCCCTCCTCTTCCCCTCCTCTTCACCCCACCTTCCCCTCCTCTTCACCCCCTCTTCCCCTCCTCTTCCCCTCTCTTCCCCCCCTCTGCAGTTCTCCGGCATTAGGGGATGACATCTGTGATTCTCCCATGATTGACAGCAGACCCCCTGCTCCTCCTCCTTCCTATCTTGATGTGAGGCTACCTCCTCCTTCCTACCTTGACGTGAGGCTGCCCCCCCCTCTCCCCACCAACGACACCAGGCCTCCTCCCCCAGCACTAAAGCCTAAGAAGGCTCCCCTCCCACCTATCCCCCCGCCTGTACCTCAGGTATGTGCCCCTCCCACCTATTCCCCCCCCCCCCCCCCCCCCCCCCCGCCTGTACCTCAGGTATGTGCCCCTCCTACCTATCCCCCCCCCCCCCCCCCCCCCCCCGCCTGTACCTCAGGTATGTGCCCCTCCCACCTATCCCCCCCCCCCCCCCCCCCCCCCGCCTGTACCTCAGGTATGTGGAAATCACCATCTCTGTACGCATACACCACACGCGGTTCTGTTTAGGTAGCTACATGTAAACAATTCCCATCCAGTACTGGTATACCCCGCCTACATGTGAACCTTGGCCGCATGGCGCTAGTATGGGTTGGGTTGTGCACTCGTATGGGTTGTGCACTCGTATGGGGGTAATTCCATATATATATTTGCCACCCTTTTAGCATCATTGTCTAGTTTGGACATGCTATTTTCCCCACGTGTTCTCCCCATAGGAGTATGCAAAATTGCTGTACATTTGTATACCTTATAATATACAGCTTTTAATATACGACAAATTAAAATTTTCATAACCTCGGTTAACTCGGTTGAGCATATCCTGAGTACTGAAACATTCTGATTGATTTGAATATATCCAAAACATTGCTAAGATAGAGGTCTACATAAAATTAATTGATTTTAATAGCTTCTTGGCATGTTACATGAATAAAGTAATGAATTTGTAATGAATTGTGACCTATCCAAAAATATGAAAATACAAATCACACCAGACGTGTACCATAGTTAGCTAACCATACCCCAAACATATTTAACTGAAAAGCTTACAGGAACACGTATTGGGACAGCTCATAAAGTGGCTGGCAGCCATGTTATGTTTTGACAGTACCTTACCTTAGCTGTGTAAACTGCCCTACATGTATGTAAACAAACAGTTGCAGGGAAGATTTACTTGATTTCTTCCTGACTTTTAATAGATGAAGCCACATTTTAGACAAGAGACTTGGCTGTGTGATGTTGATAGGTGAGTGTGGATAGATGGTTGATTGGTGTACAGATGTGTGTGCTTACAGTGTGCATGCAATGTATGTGAAAAAAAATACACATACAGTGGTAAAATATGCATACAGTAAGAGGTAATATACCATAATGTGTGGATGACAGGACTTAAAGAGGTTATTTTCACCTCCTGTCATCTCCCCTTCTCCTCCCCTTGTTCCTTCCTCTTCCTCCCTTTCTCCTCCCCTTCTCCTCCCCTTGTTCTTTCCTCTTCCTCCCCTTGTTCCTGCCTCTCTTCTTCCTCTCTCCACTCCCTCCTTCTCTCTTCTCCCCTACTTCTTTCCTCCTCTACAGAGAAGCATCTAAGAACATGCTGTCAGGTAAAAGGGAGGGAACATTTCTCTGTCGTCCATCCAGAGGCAAACAGGAGCACTCAGACCAAGGCATACAGACACACACCATTGATATTGTGTAAGGGTGTGTGAGAGAGTGGAATATATGAAGTGGGCATATAGGGCAACAGGTTGGGATGGTGTGTGGTGTGCAGTGTGGATGGTGTGTGGTGTGCAGTGTGGATGGTGTGTGGTGTGTGGTGTGCAGTGTGGATGGTGTGTGGTGTGTGGTGTGCAGTGTGGATGGTGTGTGGTGTGCAGTGTGGATGGTGTGTGGTGTGTGGTGTGCAGTGTGGATGGTGTGTGGTGTGGTGTGGATGGTGTGTGTGGTGTGCAGTGTGGATGGTGTGTGTGGTGTGCAGTGTGGATGGTGTGTGTGGTGTGGTGTGGATGGTGTGTGTGGTGTGCAGTGTGGATGGTGTGTGGTGTGGATGGTGGATGTAGGAAGTAAGAACGTTGGATGGGGAGGAGATGCCAAAGGGTGTGAGTATGAAGGGAACTATAAGGCCTGATGGCATAACTACTCAGGTGTAAGAGTGTTTATGTTTGAGACTACTTTCTCCCCTCCCCTTCTCTCCCTCACTTCCTCCAGTTGTGAGGGTTTAAAGCACCTAAAGATCTTCAGATCACCAGACAACAAATACGGTTTCTCCAACCCATGTACATACAACTCTCTGACTGACCTGGTCCTGCACTTCTCTGAGAACTCTCTCCTCAAGCATAACCCGGTGCTCAAGTGCTGCCTGGACTACCCTGTCAATGCTGAATCATTATGACCTTGAGAAGTAGCAATTCCACTACATCATTGCGATGATGTAATAGCATTGTGATGATGTAATAGCACTGCAATGATGTAATAGCATTGCGATGATGTAATAGTGGTTTGTTTGCCCTTATAGTTGTTTTTTTTTTTTTTTTTGTAGTCTCGTGAACTTGCATTTGGACTTTTCTCCTTTTGTTCCTTCATTTTTGCTAATACAATTGTACACACTTGTACTTCTGTATTCTGTATGTTTTATTAAGTTGTAGTTTGTTGTCCATTGTCATTCACAGAAGCACACACCCGCACCCAGACCACACCCTCAGCCACACCCGCACACCTCTTGGCTGTTATGCATGACTTCATGCTGTACCAGTCAGTCCAGGCCACACCCTCAGCCACACCCTTCACATCAGCCAGTAATGGTTTGAGCTCTTCTTTTTGTAGGAATGGGGAGGAGGGGGAGAACATGGTAAGGATTTAGACACACTCCCAGGGTAATTTATTAATTCCATCACTGGTGGAAACCTTGACCTGGGTTGTTACCCACTTATCCCACCTCTTCCCACTTACTCATAATTTCTCACCTACCACAGTGTGCACACAACAGAGTGCCTCATGTTTCCGACGGATGTGAGCTAAGGGTACGGACCCTGGGAAAAAAAACAAACACACACACTTATTTGAAACCTGATAGCCTGGAAAACCTGCCAGGGGTCCCCTGCACATAACCACACCTGCCAGGGGTCCCCTGCACATAACCACACCTGCCAGGGGGTCCCCTACACATAAACACATGCCCAGGGGGTCCCCTCTCATAACCACACCCCCAGGGGGTCCCCTCTCATAACAACACCCCCAGGGGGTCCCCTCTCATAACAATACCACCAGGGGGTCCCCTCTCATAACACCTTCAGGGGTCCCCTACACATAACCATACCCCCAGGGGGTCCACTCTCATAACCACACCCCCAGAGGGTCCTGTACACATAACCACACCCCCAGAGGGTTCCTCCATCATCTCCCATACACAAAAGTAAATCTCACATTTCATGCAGCATACCGAACTATCAGCTACCTTCCCTCCCCACCCCCTCTACTTAAGGACAGAAGACAGTAATCCCCCAAGTCAACCTGGTTTAATGGCCTGGTCATCTTGAACACTTGGTCTGTTAATTAGATCACATTCAAGAATTATATTAGCTTGGCTGCAATCATAGGCACTGCACACATCTATTGATGAAGGGGGGGTCATGGTGGTGGAGTGACCGGGTGTGTGCCAACAGACTTGTATTGGATACGACGCTGTGTATATAACAAGACACACCGTTTAGCTAATATCCTGGGAAGTTCCAGGAATGGCTGCAGCATCACCAGAGGAACAACATGGCAGCCCTACCATGGAAGGAAGCTGTGGCCACACGGTCAGTCTATAAAGGGACTCCATTAGACAGGAACCTAACAGAAGAAGGCTCAAGCTTGAGCTGATCAGAGTGCAGTTGTGACATATTGGGATGACACTTAGTGGACTGTCAAGAGGCAACCGGCTGATAGTCGCTGTGGCTCTCACTGCACTCCATTGTGTGTGCAGTCTACCATTACACGACCAGCAACACATGAAGAGGGCTGCAAACCCCAACAGTGATACGGTAAGTGAATCCCCCCCCCCCCCCCCCCCTTTCCCCCCCAGATCCCATCTTGTACCTATAGCCATCCCCCTGCCACAAAAATCAGTCTAGTAACACTGCATGTCCATTTTGATGCACAGCCCCTGGTTATAACGACAGGGTAGGTTGCTATGTACATGGCTCCGGGGTCTTGGTGATCTCATGTTTGCTAGACCCCTATGAGCAACCCTCACACAACTGAAACACACATCAGGAACAAATGGGACATCATTCACAACGCTTTCCAAGCACAATGCTCCATATTAGATCTCCCTTCTGACATTGTTACAGTCCATCATCCTTCCTTTTCATTTTTCTGCACCTTTTCACACCAAGTTGTGGAAGTAACTCACACTCCTTTGCTCCTCCATGTAATGATCTAGCACACACGCAGACTTGTCCTAATCTCACACAATGCATTGCACACACCCAACAGTCCATCTTCAAACTACTGAGTGCTACTACTGGGAGATATGTCAGTGTGGATTCCAATGGAACACTCACTGCCGACGATAGCAGGGAAGGTTGGTGTATATATTTGTCCACCTGAGCTGACAGTTTTAGAATTGGCACTTTCATTTAGACTCAAGTCTATTTAGAGCACACGTAAGTGGTAGCTTCATCACCATCGAGTGCCTGGGTGTGGGTGGTTCTTCAAACAACACCACCTTTGTAATACAGAGTGATGGAGCATTCAAATGCAAGGTAAGTATCACCATCACAAGCTGGGGATGAGCAATGAAAGAGGGGGGAGGGAGAGGGGGAGGGGGAAGGAGAGGGGGAGGGAGAGGGGGAGGGGGAGGGAGAGAGGGAGGATGTAGGTACACGGATTTGGTGTGGAGAGGGGGACAGAGGTGTAGGAGAAATAGAGAAGGCCCGTGGATTAGCAATGTATCCACTGCATTGATGGGTGCACACAAAGCACCATCCAAAAGAAATGCTCATCTACATGTGCATGTAAGCACACACCCCTATCTACACGTATAGACACATCTTAAAATGGGCTAGGCACTAACAGATGCATAGAGGAGGCATAATATTATATGTTTTGATGTATGACTAATTAGACAGAGTTGTATCACAAAATTTGGAAAATTTATTTTATTATTTGCAGTGCCTTTTCCCAATTATTCGTGTATTAATATTTCGTATTCGATATTATTTTGATCCCAAATAACCTAGTACACCAATACAAACTCCTTCTGGCAATATATATTATATATATAACAAGTATGCAAGTATCCTGCTGCCATTTTGACAGGCCAGTCATCACGATGCTCTAAGGGGAATGAATTGTTTAGTTTAACGCTCTGACTTACAAGTGCATAAAGACCTTGCATATGGCCCTACATAGTGTGCCAGTTTTTATCTTTTACAGCCTGATTTCAATAGAGCGCATACATACATGCCATGACTTGCCCGCCAAAATGGCGGCAGACCCTTATGAATAAATCATTGCCTGAATGTGTCTACATAATTATATTACACACAATAACCAATAATAAAGCTTCTAGTTTTCATCCACAACAATTTACATGTACAGCAATGATTATTAACACATGTATTAATTTTATTTTTTAATTTTTATGAAATAATTTGTAATGCTTACCCAGGTGACCAACACTGGCTTGAACTTCACTGTCAGCTACGAGGCAGGCTTCAGTGTCCTTCAGGAGGCTAGCAGTGGCTGTTACGTGGCCTTCGACCCATCCACCTCTGCTCTCATACCCGGCTACTGCCAACAGGCCTATGCTGACAGCTCTGCAAATGCCCAGGTGTTCCTGGATAGGGACCCCAACTAGCTCCCAGCCAGGATGCTAGTGTGGATCACACCGTCTTGCCACCTCAGTTTGCACCCTTTGTACTTCTTTGTGCTGCCAATGACAGTGTTAGTGAAGATACTGCAATGCGTGGACAGAATGTGAGGGAGGCATGGGGAGGAAGAAAGGGAACCATGGGGGGGGGGAAGAGAGGTTATGTACATATAGTGAACAGATGGTCAAATTATCATGCAGTAGGCAGATTTCTAACACAATAACATACCACTAGACTACACACTGTGCGCCAATAGAATCACTTGAAAGCAAATACGCGGGATTCTGGGCACCCCAAAATGTAGAAGTAACACACATAGTATTAAATACGGAGCCAACAATAATCACGTGACAAAGGAATATGTGATCACATTAGCTTCAAGTGTCCCGTCACGCTGTCCACTTGTGGTGCCTTCCCAAACAGCGCTAGCACTGTCAGCGACCCCGGATCCACCTGCGTTCTTCCCGCGTCTCGAATCATGATGGTCGGTACCCGCAGGCTCTCCGCCTTCTTCCCCAGTTCTAATAGATGGGACGCGTTCCCGCCCTTGAGCACGATCTTCTTAGACCCGCACTCCTCCCACGTGACGACCTGGTCGCGCAGGTCTGCCCTGCTCACGAGTATCGCATACAGCCCCACTGCCGCGTGACCGACCTGTGCGGCAGTCTTGCCGCAGCCCATCTTCAGCTCCGTGTTGACTACGAACACCATCTTGTACGACGTCTCGCTGAACACGTCGTCCAGGCTCTGGAAGAGCACTCGGCCCCGAGGCGATAACGATGTTCGCGGGGGCATGAACGGCTCGTGGAGCTCCGGGTTCTCCAGGTTCTCGCACACCCACCCCAACGCCGCTTCGGCGTTCTTGTTACCGGTGTGGTAAAGCGCCCTTGTGGCAGCGTTCTCGCTGATCCCCATCGACATTATCACCTGGAGTTGGTCCGTGTTGGGTGTCCATTCGTCCTCCATATGAACGCCGCTCAGTTCCGAAGGAGGGAGCTCTGAGGGAACGGGTGGCGAGGCGCTAATTGTCCCCCTTGCCCGCTGGTCGTGGCCATTATTGCCGGAGGTCGGTTCGGTGTCTTGTTCTGCTTGAAGCGAGAGCGCAATTGCTTGTGCTAGGGCGTCGTCTTGATCCATGTGCGTATCACGTGACAGCCTGAGTTGGTTGCCTGTGTGAGATTTTTCAGCTTGGTTAGGAGCTGAGGGCCAACGTGGGCCCAGCAACGCATTTACCGGTAGTTTGGGAACTACAGTGGACAACCAGTTAAAAGAACGGCTCCGGTTCTTATTTTATAAGCAATGTAGGAAGAATTTGTTTATATTGTAGGGGGTACTTTAGTATATTGTGGGGTGTACGGTTAAAATAATAGAATAATAGCCCAATGGCCATGGATAGTAAGATATAGATCTGAGTGTACTACTATATAGATTGTATATATATATATATATATATATATATATATATATATATATATCATTACAATTAATTGGACAGTAATAAATGTGACAGAAAACATGCTGCGCTGAAGTGTGTTGCCAGTGAGCAGGGTGTGGTGATCCAACATCAAACCCTAGACCACATCGCCATTTCACCCTCGCAAACACAGGCTAGCAGCTCTCAAAATTGCAAACCAATTGTTTCTGAGTAAGACTTCTCCCATTTGAGCAGCTATACGCTTTATAAAATGGTTTGCTTCTCTGTGTAGGAGGGTGTAAATTGACCATGTCGATCTAAAATACGGTTATCACGTCTCACGTGATGTAATATTGTGTGAAAAAAGAAATGTCTGCCGTACCTGTACTTGGTTCTGCTGGTAACCCGGGACCACAGAGTGCCGAGAGCAAGTCCAAGACCAATCTCATCATAAACTACCTGCCGCAGACGATGACGGAGGAGGAGGTGAAGTGCCTGTTCAGCAACATTGGCCCCGTGCAGAGCTGCAAACTCATAAAGGACAAACTGGCTCAAATCAGCCTAGGCTACGCGTTCGTCAACTACCACACCGTGGAAGACGCCACGCGGGCGATAGACACCCTGAACGGTCTCCCTATGCAGAACAAGACCATCAAAGTCAGCTACGCCAGGCCGTCCTCTACATCTATAAAGAATGCCAATCTGTACGTGGCATACCTACCAAAGTCCTACAACCAAAGTGACCTAGAAGGCCTGTTCAGGCCCTTCGGCACCATCATCACTTCCAAGATCCTGGCCGAGCCCTCGGGTGTGAGCAGGGGGGTGGGCTTCGTAAGGTTCGATCAGCACACGGAAGCCGAGACCGCCATCAGTACGCTCAACGGGAAGGTCCTTCCCTCCTCCACCCAACCGCTGCTCGTCAAGTTCGCGAACCAACCAAAGAACCAGAGTGGCCAGAGCTCGCCCGTCAACCACCACCACCACCACTCTCCTCCCCAGGCTGTACCCACGCTCGGCTCACTCGGCGCATCCCCCGTTCCCGCCGCCGTGCTGTCGCCGTCGAGCAGGCGTGGGCTGCAGCAGTCGGGCGGGCCCATGCGCCACAGCCTCCCGAGCCTTCGCTACAACCCCGTCTCGGCGGCGCTGAGCCCCGTTCCCGGGATCACGGCCCTGACTGCTCTCGGGATCACCGCCGGAACCCCGCAGAGTCCCCCAGGAGGAGGTTGGTGCGTGTTTGTGTATAATTTACCCGAGCTAACGGAGGATAGCCTCCTGTACCAGTTGTTCAGTCCCTTTGGGGCCATCACCAGTGTCAAGGTGATCAGGGAGCCGTCTTCAGGCAAGTGCAAGCGTTATGGTTTTGTAAACATGGTCAATTACGAGGAGGCATGTCAGGCCATTATGACTCTCAATGGGTACATACTGGAGGGGAAACCCCTACAGGTGTCCTTCAAGAGTACCAAAGGCCTTTAAGACATTTAAAAAAAAATTACACCCACCCACCCAAAAGAATGAAATCCCGATCAGTTTAACAATTTTAGTGCAAACTGTTTAACTGTGGTGCAATTTGTGATGTGTATGTTTGGAACAGACATTTGGACTGGTATAACATAGGGCCTTCACTCCATCTTTTTTTTTTGCATCTGTGTTTCTGTATCGCCATAGTTACAGCATTTCAATGGAATTGTAACATTCTGCATTCTTTGTTTATTATTTGATCCACTTAACCAACAACAACAACAAAAATTCACACACCCCTGGAAAGCTCTTTATTTATTTCACACTTTGGGAAGAGAGAGTGTGCAGCCGCTGGAGTATCTTTTTAGTAGTTCAGTAATTTTTTGTTTCCTTATCTTTTTTATCATGCTCTTTTCCACACAAGTCATTACATTTTCAGATTTTTTTCGTTGCAACTTTTCTTTAAGATTATTCACTTCAGACAAAGGTATTGTTTCGTTATAGTATTCATTTTGTGTTCATTTTATTTATTAATTTTTGTATTATTATTTTAAACGTAATTGAATTGCCAGTGGGGTGTGCCCATGCTTGGTTGCCTATGTGTGACCTTCCACATTTGATTCCTTGTTTTGCATTCCAGAGCCTCTCTGAAGTGGGAGGAGTGACCAATGCAGACTGGACATGCAGTCCCGCGCATGAGGTCCACATGGCATACCTGTGGGGTCAAGGAGATGAATTTGGGATATTGTGAAACGAAGAAAAATATACTCTCTTGTGCACATGTGTGTGCTTGACCGTGTGTGCTCTTGACCATGTGTGCACTTTTGCTTCTCTCTTCCATTTGACATCCATATGTGTGAAATTCTCATGCAGACCAAATGTTGTGTAGCTGAAACTGAAGCTGTGATCATGCATTAGTGGTGTGCATTTCTGTCCTTTGAAATTGAAAAGGAAACAGCTCCTGTATACAATAGAGCTGGTGTTCATTGTATTGAGTGGGAATTGTTTATGGTATACAATGTTTATTTCGATGCTGTCATATGTCCGTAGCGATCCTAGTGCCTGGAGATTAAAGGTTAAGAGGAAGTTCGGGTCGGCAATGGACCCTTAGCATGAAAGATCGGAAGTACGATAAACGTCACGTCCGGAGTAAAAGCCACAGCGGTTGCCTAGAGACATTGTGTCACGTTCGCGGACCTTTGCGTAATAAAATGGCAACGCTCCTTCCCGCTCGGACAGTGATCCTTCGGCCGATCCAGTTCCAGGGGCGTCGGAAGGGTAAACACCCCACACCCTCCCGACCAGCTAGGGGGTGTGGGGGAGCGCTGCAAGCTCCCCCACAGGGGTCTGGGGCGGAGCCCCAGAAGCCAACTCTTTTTGTTCAAAAAACTCACTCAAAATCTGCATTAATCATACAGTGTATGAAACCATTTGAAATGTGAGAGACAACAAGTGTTCTGAATAGACCCTTTGTGAAGCACGAGGGGTCAAAGCTAATAGGATGCTAATTAAGGATTTGAAACATACAGCCGGAGGCTCTATAAAGCTATTGATTTTGTGCAACCAATTCGTAGACTGAGTGAAATAAAGAGATTGACAGTTGCATACATTAAATGCGTACAATTAATAATAACTTTCCTTTTCATTCAGTTTCAAATCAACTTTCAATCCTTCATTTTTACTGTTGAGTATAATTAGTCACTGAACATCATCACATAATGACAATTTGGTGAATAAGAAAGAAATAGCATTAGTATCGTCAAAGTGCGTAACTCTAGACTGACTGATATATTTTCACATCCCGATACAAAGTCACTGACTATAACATGAATGTCTAATATAATATTATGCGTTAGTTTCAACCCTATGCACATGCAAGACCATGCATGAGATGATTTAGTCTTGCTTGATTCATAGTGGTTCAGCCAATTCCAGGTTTTAAACCAGGTAGCTTGAAATGGTCGCTTTCTCGGGTGTATTTGCATGGCCATGCTTTGGCGCTATTATTCTCTAGTACTAGAGCTAGAACTCATTGATAAATGGCAATAAAGAACTGATGCAGCAGCTTTAAAGCAATTAATGTCGCTTGCATGAGTACTTACATGTACATACATGTACTGCCTGCGTACGCGCACGCGATTCATATAACCTCAATAATTAAATTCGTTAGAGGTGCGGTTGGGTGCAGTGGGTGTGGTTCTTAAATTTGGTACGGCCATGGCCGGTATAGGGCGCGAAGCCCTTGAGTTCCTGGTCAAACTATGCTGCCAACAGTAAGCTTGACCGAGTCTGACATAAATGGATGGCTTTAAAAAGGCTTTGGGTATGTCAGTCTCGGTCAAAATTACTGTTGGCAGCATAGTTTGATCAGGAACTGGATCGGCAGAAGGATTAATGTCTGAGCAGACTCCGAGCGTTGCCATTTTATTACGCAAAGGTCCGCGGACGTGACATAATGTCTCTAGGCAACCGCTGTGGTTTTTACTCCAGACGTGACGTTTATCGTACTTCCGATCTTTCATGCAAAGAAAGAAACACCTCATTACTGAGTACCCGTGTTTCGAAGCTCGTAACACCTCAGTAAAACCAGCAAATCAAAATATGAAAAAGGATTCAAACACCACACTCATTTTTATGTTTTCAAGACTTTCTTTACATACACACTCCACGTCATATGGCAATGGTATGCGCAAGGTGTTTACAGAACGCCACGCGGCAATCATTTTGGAGGGGTGGGTACTAAATTCAGTACAGTGGACTTCGTGCACTAATCCTCACTCTTTAAGTACTAACGAATTTTCTGTCGTCCCAAACAACGCGATCGTATTTCATGAATAATCGATACGATTCTCGTTATATATATGTATGTACGTGTTATATACAGGAATGGATTACCACATGCACCAAGAGACCAAGCACTGCAGAGTGTGTGGGCAACGGCTAAAATGCGCAAATAGAAGCAGATAGTCATGCAGCTATGATTGCAAAACATTTGCTTATTGCCTTTGGCCTCACCGCCTCAACTGTTGATATCAGCATAATCGATGTTTCTGTATCTAATATAAGCATTCTATGCAAAGAACCGTCCTTTGACAAAGGAGATACATCATTTCAGTGGCAAATGTACATACCAATGAAGAATGCATGCAAGGTAAATGCACTTTTTCAAAATAAATAACTGCTATGACTTCATAATACACACAATCCCTATCCAGGTGTGTGCGCACTTTGAGGACATGTGAGGAGGTCAACTGTTGGCAGAGGCTGCCAACCAAAGGTCCGAGTCACACCCAATAGGTTCATAGTACTTTGGAAGATTGCCCCACCTCCATTCTTCTCTCATGATCATTGTCCACCTCTTGCAAGCCAGACTATTTTCAACCAGCTGAAGTGTCAGTCAGCTGTGTTCCTGCCTTCTGACACAGCCCCCTGAGCTCCAATGCAACGCACTGGTATGCACCAATGCAAGTGGGTAGCAGCAACAGGTGCATGGTGAAAACTGCCCTTCAAAATAGACGAACATGCCACACAATGGGCTATTCCAGTTAATAAGTGTACAACCCTACTGATGACGTTATTTATAAAGTAACCCCATTGGACACAGATACTAATTATACCCTCCCTCAAGACAGATATATTACTGGACAGTCACACATCACACCACATGCACATCCCTCAGGACTGCAGTATGTCTCAGTACACTACACCCAGGATATGATTTGTAGTTCCCGCATGCAGGACATGTTTTACCAATCACACACTCCCCCCCAGGACAAGATTTATAGCACACACACACACACCCCTTGGACATTACTTATATCATTCCCCACCCCCACCCCCAATACATAGATTAAAAATTCCCCCAAGATTTATGAGCCCCCCCCCCCCCCCCCCCCGGGCATATTTTATAGCTACATGGATTATAACTCCCCCCAAGGCATGATTAATACCATTCACCTCTTTCTCATTTTTTTCCCCCCATCCTTCAAAGTTCTCCACTCCTAGCTACATATACACCTGTAATGATTTATTTATTTATTGTCACTATCACGAGCCGTTACTGAGCCCAGGACAAGATTTATAGCAGCCCCCCCCCCCCCCCCCCCTTGGACATGACTTATATCACCCCCCCCCCACCCCCACCCCAGGTCAAGATTTATAGCGCCCCCCTGGACATGACATATACCACCCCCACTCCCCCAGGATATGGATTATAATCCCCCCCCCCCCCCCCACTTATCCCCCAGGACAAGATTTATAGCACCATCACCCCCCCCCCCCCCCCCCCCCCCCCCTTCGGACATGACTCATACCACCCCCACCCCCACCCCAAGACTAGGATAATAACTCCCCCCAGGTCATGATTTATATCATTACATGGATTATAATATCAAACATACCCCCCAGGACACAAATTTATGTCATCAGTAGGGGTGTACACTTATTTACTGGAATAGCCCAATTAATGGGCAAATGCTACCCATGTTTGTTTAGGTCTATATATGTTGGAGAAGAGGGTGCTGAGTCGATTTATTCAAAGTGAAGCAACTACAATGCATTGGTTTTTTTTTTTTAGATAAGAGCCATGCACAATTGGTTGCTGCCATTCCCCCCTCCAACGAGGAGTCAAAAGCTAGCACAATCCTAGCCCTACTCATCATTAATGTGTGTATATGCATGCTACTCAGTACCACAGATATGTAAAGCTCCATTGGTCTATCTATGGCATGTGACAATACGTTCTGAAACCAATTTTAATCAGTAGCAATTCTGTTAGATTAATACATACCGATGCATGCATATCCGTACGTAGGCCTACATTACGAAGAAAATGGCCGATTTCAAGAGGCTTTAAAACCATTTCAGAAAATTCGTTTGCACTAGCTTTTACTAAAAACAAATAAGACATTCTACTTACTTTATCACAATAGTTGTTTTTTGCTCAGTTCTTGTGTCCGAGCGTCAGTATCGTTTATTGAATCCACGAGGTCACCGTTCCCAGCAAGGAGTACCTTTGCTTTCGAGCGTAAAAGCCAACGGTTCATAAGATAAGGCAATTTGATTTCTGCTATATAAAAGGGTCAATGGTGCTTGTAACTTGTGGTGCAGCATTAAACTGCGTACAACATTTCTTGTACGTTCTACACAGCACATTCCTAAGGACATCGGTTGTCAATCCGTTGCTATGGGGCTTCGAAACAATTTCAAAATTTCTGGGCGTAGGGCCTAATTTCCACGCGTCCAATGAGAGCAGACAGCCGTGCCCCCCCCCCCCCCCCCCCCCCCCCCCCCCCCCCCCCGGCCCCAAAACACTAGTGATTTGCACCACTTTGCCATCTTGGTCAGGTTTCATGTACACATGAAGCCTTCATGCATGCATGATGTCATTCGATCAGTCTGCAATGAACAACGTAAGTACACACACATGCGTGCCATCTGCACATGCTATCTCTAGCTATCCAGCTGCTATGAGCGTTACAGGAGAGGCTGTAGAGTGCGACGCATCTGCTTCAAAGTACTCGTATATAGCGGATGTGAGCAAGGAATACAAACGGGGACTTTTAAAAGCGTGCTGCGTTTTTCAGTGCTGAAGCTGGCCATTTGTACTATGCAGGTGGCAAAACTAAACAACGCCCGAGGATGGTCATTGAAAAGGAGGAAGTCCAATTGAAAATTGTAGAGACCGTTCATGAAGAAGGCCATTTGGGTAGTGACAAAACACTTGCTCAGATCAGCGACAGATACACTGGCGCAGTGGCGTATTTAGGGGGGGGGCTCAGGGGGCTAAGGCACCCCCCCCTCCGACCCAAGAATGAATATAATTAAAATAATCAAATAACTGATGAGTACGCTCATAATTTCCCTTCGCAGGCATATACGTAAGCTTTAGCGCGGTAATTTAATTCAATTCACTTCTATTATTAACATCACTATATAAGATTACCGTAAAGTCCACTCTGGCCCCACCGAAAAAAATGTCTCGTGTTTAAACGAGCGTATCTTCGTAATCATGAACGCAGCTGCATGCGTGCCGTTCTTTAAAATCCTGTTGCCTGGAGTACCAGCTCTTTCCTGAAATGCTAAACAGGATGTCGGGAAGCGTTAACGATTACGAAGATGCGCTAGTTTAAAACACGAGACATTTTTTCGTTGGGACTGACATGTATATACGTAGTTGGATTCCGTTGACTGTAAGTCGTCCAGCAGCTGAAAAGCGCATTTTAGTTACTACTTCGTCAACCACTTGAAGCCAGGTGCTGATTACATGCACTTTTACAATATAAATGGCTCTAAATTTATCCTTGGCATGGATACAATTCAGAAGTTTGCAGATCTTCCATCAGCAGATTGTACCCACAGTATTTTAAAGCTGCATTGCTGGCAAATGCCAGAGCGCTTATCGGTATTCACAACATACTCAGCGGATCATTTAGTGTGTTAATGCACTCCGGCTTCGGCGGCTTCTGGATGTATATGCATGCACCCTATTAGTGTATGCGCTCGGCGCCATCCTTGGCGATTGCAGACATTCTTGCCGATTGAGCCGTTGTATTTCTGTTAAACTATACTGCTGAGTGGGCGTGGTTGCAAAAAAATTTTGCGCGCGCTTCGCGCGCTATCCGTTCGGCACCCCCCTCCTTCAATTTCTGGATACGCGCCTGCTGGCGGACGCAGGATTTAAAGAAAGGGGGGGTTGTAGTGGAGGGGGATCACCAAAAGGGGAAGGGTGCGGGAGGGGGACGTGCCCCCCCCCCCCCCCCCCGCGCGAAGCGCGGAAGCTTTTGAAAACGTTAATTCGGTGTGCTAAAATGCATGAAAAAATTACGAGTTTTCAACTAGCTGAGCATGCTCGTTACTTTTTCTTTTACTTATGCCGCATTTTGCGTATTATGTAATAGGAGGAAAGGGGGGGTTGCAACCCCCCCCCCAACCCCCCCCCCCCCCAACCCCCCCCCCCCCCCCCCCCCCCCCCCCTCCGTCCGCCAGTGAGATACCTTGTAACCCAGCCTGGACCCCAAATCTGGGCCTGCAGCGTCCCCCCCCCCAACAAGCTGTACCTAGTTGGCTTGGCTACTAGGACACCCAGCTAGGGTGGTGTGCTGGAGCCTGGCCATGGGTCAGGGGATGAGGGGTCACTGCTTGGTGGGCTCTTGCCTCTGGTCCCCATTCTCTGACAACCAGTCAGACTGTAGTCCAGCGTAGCTAGACCCTCATGTGGACAGAGGATCATATATTTCCTGTCGGTTGAAAGAATTGAATTAGACAGGAAATAAGCTCCCGTCTAAATGTGACGGATATGATGATCGGATAGGTGTCACCTCGTGGAAGCATGGTTTTATAAGGGAGTGTAAGGGTTATTGAGTCATTCTAAGCATTCTACAGCACGTCGTGTCCTGCAATTTTTTCCTTGTGATGTTTTGAGTCTGGACAGGTTGATCCTTGACTGGAGGTAGCTGAGTGGAGGTACTCCAACAGTGGCAGCTGGTTGTGTTTGTGTGCATGTGTGTGAGCAGTGTAGTTAGGAAGGTTTTTGCCCCAGAAGGTGGATTTTCCCTTCAGAAGGCTTTCCACGGGGTTTTTCCGAGGGTGAGGTGTGGGCTCACCTACCCTGAATATATAGTTAGTTAGGTTTTATTTATGCCTACTGCTCAAGCGTGTGTTGTGTGTGAGTGTTGCGTGCGTGGAGCTCCTGTGCTACTGGGGACACTACGATGTACGAGAGCTACGGGCAAGACAGGTGGAAAGGAGGAAGGAAGCAGGGGAGAGGTGGAAGAGACAGTCGTGATGTTTGTAGTAGGCAGGTCCTTATTATCATTATTATTAGTTATTTTATTTTCTATGTGTTGTGTGGTGATGTAGACATGGCGTGCAAATAGAAATAGATGCTGGCACCAATGTGATGGTCAATGGGGATAGTGAGGGGTGTGTTACCAATAACCATGAAGGCATGTGAAGGGAGGGCCTATTCTTAAGTTGTGCCGATTAGTTTATGTTCATTAAAAATTATTATGTCGGGAGGAATGCATGCAATTTACATACACCATTATTAATGACTAAAACTGATCGGCACAACAATTATTATGTCGATACACCATTATTAATGACTAAAACTGATCAGCACAACAATTATTATGTCGGGAGGTATGCCATTTACGTACATCATTATTAATCAACTGATCGGCACAACTCAAGAATAGGCAACCCTTCCAGACCCTTTGTCCACATGAGGGTCTGCTACACCAGACTAGTCAAACTGCCAGGCACGTTGATCAACCTCGTGCGGGGGAAATCATGCCAGCTTGTTGGTAGAACAGGTTATTGGTTGGGAGGACAATTAAATTTTAAGTGCCTGCATGTAATTAGATTCATATTTATGTGTGCATACATTTGTATGCATGCATAAATGTAAGTACATGTGCTGAATGCTACAGCAAGTGGTGCTAGTTGTGTGTACTGCAAAGTTTTGCGCACTGGGGGAACTTTAAATAGATTTTAAAAATAATTAATAGATGTTTGTGTATAATTTACATACTGGAGGGGAAACCCCTACAGGTGTCCTTCAAGAGTATCAAAGGCCTTTAAGACATTTAAAAATTACACCCACCAACCCAAAAGAATGAAATCCCGATCAGTTTAACAATTTTAGTGCAAACGTTTAACTGTGGTGCAATTTGTGATGTGTATGTTTGGAACGGACATTTGGACTGGTATAACATAGGGCCTTCACTACATCTTTTTTTTTTGCATCTGTGTTTCTGTACCGCCATAGTTACAGCATTTCAATGGAATTGTAACATTCTGCATTCTTTGTTAATTATTTGATCCACTTAACCAACAACAACAACAAAAATTCACACACCCCTGGAAAGCTCTTTATTTATTTCACACTTTGGGAAGAGAGCGTGCAGCCGCTGGAGTATCTTTTTAGTAGTTTGGTAATTTTTTGTTTCCTTATTCAAGTACAAAGCAAAATGATTTGGTTTCCTTCCTGTCCTAATGTTGTTTGATGTCACTATTGTTACCATACCTGCAGCCCCCCCCCCCCCCCCCCCCTCCCCCCCCTTTCGCCCTGGGGCCATTTGTCAGTTACATCATACATGTTATTGCTCGATGGATCCCTAGGAGTTGCTTATTTTTGTGGACTCTGTTAGTTTGTGTGCAGTGGCGGATCCAGGGGGGGGCAACTGGGTTCTGCCCCCCCCCCCCCCCCCCCCCGCCAAATAGAAATTAAATATTCATAGCTAAGGGGCGGTGCCTTACACGATTAATAGTATGTGCGAAAACGGTTAAATGTACGTGCAAAGGCAGCAGTGCCAGCCAGCCGGTGCGGAGCCATGCAGTCTAGAACATCGGGCAGGCATACACGTGCTCTGAATTAAAACGTCCGCGACAGCTGGAATTGTAATAATTTGTGTGTTTGAGTGAATTCAAAGGCGCCTATACAAGTCAAATCTTTCAATAGCAGCAGGTAGGCCTATGCAGCAAATCCATACCGTCATAATTAATATTATAGTTCACTGGTTCTTTTGACGTTGAAGTTATTCTGGACTGACCAGATGGAGCCTCGGAGTCGAAAGCGACCAAGCAAAGAAGGTTTGCCATTGGATGCATGATATTATAATCGTTTGTACACAATGCTGATAATCGAAGTGCACCACCGGCCAACTTTGGTGCCACGTCACGCAGAGATAATAGAGTTTATCTACGTAGAAGAGTTATAACGTTTTTGGAGCAGTTTTTTACGTACTTTTGGGGGGGTTTTCAACGCAAAAAGCGTTGGCTTCTGGGGCTCCGCCCCAGACCCCGCTGGGGGAGCTTACAGCGCTTCCCCAGACCCCCTAGCTGGGCGGGAGGGGTGCCCCCCTCCCGCACCCTCCCCGGGGCGGCTCCGCATCCAGCTTTGCCCCACCCCCTGCCACACCCTCACCTGTGCCCCCCCCCCCCCGCTCCCAATTCCTGGATCCGCCCCTGGTGTGTAGCTACGTAATCCATACCTATTCCAATTACACGATTTGAAATCCTGTTCAGAGTTATTAGCTTGCCCTCCCCGCAGCTTGCGTTCGAAAAAAAAAACTACATGTAAAACCTTCCTTTCAGGTACAAAATTGGGTGTGGCGTAACATTGGAATGTACCTCGTTCCCAGTCTCTGAGCTACTATCTATAGTAATATTACGTTACTTGTGCCATTGCAGGTCGAGTTGCAGGTCAAAGTTTAATTTAATTCACTTTGTTCAGATCAGTTGTACAGTACCCGCTCGCTCCAGCGGTAATTATCACCTTCGCTCCAGCGGAAAAATAATTATATTCACCTGGTACAGAAGAAACTGTTGGTGTACTCAGCCTACCCACCTGTGGTTGACTTCTCCCCTCTCTTGATGGAATTCACTGTTTATACGCGCCTTTGCTGTATACACAGCGCTTCGTAATCCACCCTTTTCTAATATTTCATTTCCTTCTCTGCACCCCGCCTACCTGTACTTCTTACTAGTACCTTCATTACATGTAAGATCGGACGCTACGTGTATGCAATACCTGCACGATCACTTCCTAGCCAGAATAAGAGCTCCAACCTAGCTTTGTTACCTTGGTGGAGGCAGGATGGACACAACCTGAGTACCCAACCCAAAGAAGGAAACTTTCACCATATAGTACACTGTTCCTTCTATTTTACCTCACGTGTTCACTTTCTTGATGATACACATGCACCCTTGTTCTCTTGGTTATGCACCTTAGTTGAGCATCTGATCATGTAACACCTCAGGTTGAGAGGACCGGTGTAGATATGCATTGATAAGGACGTACCTGGAATATCAGTTTCGCTACATAGCCAATCATCTAAATTTGGAGCATTAAGGGATAGGTTGAGTACAGTTTTCCTAATCCCACCATACCACAATAACATGAGCACACCATTTTCTGCTATGTGAGGATGAAAAGCATGCACGACACAAGAAAAAAAAAGTACAGTGTGTGGAGTGATGATTTTCTTTATGCTCACATGCTCGTGCATTATGCAGCATGTCAATGGAAATGGTCATTTGGTATGACAAGTGTGTATGGTACCATACAAATTGTAGCTGCAGCATTACATGTCAAAAATGGGACACCTGAAAATGCTTTCTATTTAGGACAGCTTTGCCAACCATACAGAACACAGATCAATTGCGTTCTGGTCACTGGCTCATTGAGGCAGATGGACATTGCGGACAAATGTCTGTGGAGTACGATCAGGTCAGGCTGGCTGCCACGGGGATCTAAGCTACATGTTGTGCTGCTTCTTTGTATGTGTAGGAACCATACACACTTGTGCATATGCATCTGACTATGTACATCAACTAATCTAAAACAGTACAGTACATGTATATTGTATGCACGATGGACATCTGGCTGTTAACATGCCCTTACCCCCTTTGCGGTGTGGAGAACCCTGCCAGTTTAGCTTCGGGTTTTGGTTATAAACATGCACGTGCCTACTCTGTACAACATGGTTACCTCTTCACTTAAATTTGTATTACTTGAGCCAGTTAGTTTAGTTCAGCCTTTTGATTTCACTGTGCCACACTGTACACCTGTAATACAATAAGTTAAATATTAGCATTTGATAGTTGTCTCTTTACAAACACTCAGCATATGCAGAAACCAACCATCTCCACCAATTTGCTAAAGTACTGTCATGTCAGGTGGTAAATGAGCAAACTGCAAAGCACTGTTGGAGGATGCTATGAAATAGGTGTACGTGGATAGCACCAAACCTTTGCATTGGTAGTGTCTTCAAATGCACGGAGAATTGATTTCAAATGCTCATCTTTGCAATGAATTGCAGTGTAGGATGGTACTAACCAAGGTAAGAAAAACAGCTAGCCACCAATACCCAGTGTGTGCAATATAGTGTCTCATCCCACCGCGTGTAGGCAAAGCCCCGATATCTAACGTTGTCGTGTACGTTTAAATCTTCACTTGAACTAAATATAATCAGCATGACAACAGTTCACGTGCGCTGTGGCTGGATCCCAGTGGCTAGCGCACGAAGCTTGAACTGTGGTCATGTTGAAGACGCCATACAGGGACGGCCGGACCACATATTTATTCACTTGCCTCATACTTTCACACATATGATCCCAAAGCTCCACGACTGTAGGCAGAGTATGACTGTAGTTTCTGCTGCTGTAAATTCACAGGCATGTAAAGGTGCTCATTCACTAGAAATCGGGACTCGAACCACGATATTCTAATGAATGAGCACCTTTTTATAATGTTTACAGCATGCGCGGCCGCTATGAGACTGAAGTACGGGCAGTCGTACACACCGCACTTACAGTCGCAAAACGTTGGGATCATATGTGTGAAAGTATGAGGCAAGTGAATAAATGTATAGTCTATTAGTGCACGTGTCTTCAACGTGACCACAGTTCAAGCTTCGTGAGCTAGCCACAGGGATCCAGCCACTGCGCACGTGAACTGTTGTCATGCTGATTATATTTAGTTCAAGTGAAGATTTAAACGTACATGACAACGTTATCGGGGCTTTGCCTACACGCGGTGGGATGAGACACTATATTGCACACACTGGGTATTGGTGGCTAGCTGTTTTTCTTACCTTGGTTAGTACCATCCTACACTGCAATTCATTGCAAAGATGAGCATTTGAAATCAATTCTCCGTGCATTTGAAGACACTACCAATGCAAAGGTTTGGTGCTATCCACGTATACACCTATTTCATAGCATCCTTCAACAATGCTTTGCAGTTTGCTCATTTACCACCTGACATGACAGTACTTTAGCAAATTGGTGGAGATGGTTGGTTTCTGCATATCCTGAGTGTTTGTAAAGAGACAACTATCAAATGCTAATATTTAACTTATTGTATTACAGGTGTACAGTGTGGCACAGTGAAATCAAAAGGCTGAACTAAACTAACTGGCTCAAGTAATACAAATTTAAGTGAAGAGGTAACCATGTTGTACAGAGTAGGCACGTGCATGTTTATAACCAAAACCCGAAGCTAAACTGGCAGGGTTCTCCACACCGCAAAGGGGGTAAGGGCATGTTAACAGCCAGATGTCCATCGTGCATACAATATACATGTACTGTACTGTTTTAGATTAGTTGATGTACATGGTCAGATGCATATGCACAAGTGTGTATGGTTCCTACACATACAAAGAAGCAGCACAACATGTAGCTTAGATCCCCGTGGCAGCCAGCCTGACCTGATCGTACTCCACAGACATTTGTCCGCAACGTCCATCTGCCTCAATGAGCCAGAGACCTGAACGCAATTGATCTGTGTTCCGTATGAATGGTTGGCAAAGCTGTCCTAAATAGAAAGCATTTTCAGGTATCCCATTTTTGACATGTAATGCTGCAGCTACAATTTGTATGGTACCATACACACTTGTCATACCAAATGACCATTTCCATCGACATGCTGCATAATGCACGAGCATGTGGGCATAAAGAAAATCATCACTCCACACACTGTACTTTTTTTTTTCTTGTGTCGTGCATGCTTTTCATCCTCACATAGCAGAAAATGGTGTGCTCATGTTATTGTGGTATGGTGGGATTAGGAAAACTGTACTCAACCTATCCCTTAATGCTCCAAATTTAGATGATTGGCTATGTAGCGAAACTGATATTCCAGGTACGTCCTTATCAATGCATATCTACACCGGTCCTCTCAACCTGAGGTGTTACATGATCAGATGCTCAACTAAGGTGCATAACCAAGAGAACAAGGGTGCATGTGTATCATCAAGAAAGTGAACACGTGAGGTAAAATAGAAGGAACAGTGTACTGTATGGTGAAAGTTTCCTTCTTTGGATTGGGTACTCAGGTTGTGTCCATCCTGCCTCCACCAAGGTAACAAAGCTAGGTTGGAGCTCTTATTCTGGCTAGGAAGTGATCGTGCAGGTATTGCATACACGTAGCGTCCGATCTTACATGTAATGAAGGTACTAGTAAGAAGTACAGGTAGGCGGGGTGCAGAGAAGGAAATGAAATATTAGAAAAGGGTGGATTACGAAGCGCTGTGTATACAGCAAAGGCGCGTATAAACAGTGAATTCCATCAAGAGAGGGGAGAAGTCAACCACAGGTGGGTAGGCTGAGTACACCAACAGTTTCTTCTGTACCAGGTGAATATAATTATTTTTCCGCTGGAGCGAAGGTGATAATTACCGCTGGAGCGAGCGGGTACTGTACTTGCATCAGAAATCATGGTGAAAAGATTACTGGTACATCTGGACAGCCAAATGGTCTACGTCGCCCCTGCAGAAGTGACCGGAACGGTCGAGGTCGTGACGGATAAGGCCAAATCCTACAAGGCTATCTCCGTCACGTTGAAAGTATATGCTGAAGTTTACTGGTCAGAAGGCTCAGGCGACAACAGTACATCTTACAGCTCCCACGAGGACTATATAAACGAGGAAATTGTACTGTGGAACACGGAGCAGATCCCCAACAGGATCCTAGAACCGGGAGATCACGTTTTCCCATTTAAGTTCTCTCTTACTAGAAAGCTCCCAAGCTCATTTGAAGGCAGTTCTGGCCATATCAGATACGTTGTTGAGGCAAGAGTGCATGTACACCCGAGTCTGTTTCATGTTGATCGAAAAGAGGTGGCTAATTTTAAAGTTGTTGACACTGTTGACGCCAACGAACCAGCTCTTATGAGTCCTGCTCGGTACGAGAACGAGATTCAGAAAACTAACAGCATTCATTTCCTATCCAGCGTCCGACACCCGATATCTCTTCGGCTTTCAGTGGACATCCCACGAAGAGGATTCTGTGTTGGAGAAAACATACCGCTAAACGTATTGCTGGAATATCGTGGTAATAAAACTACCTGTACGCTACAAGCTTTTATCGTGAAAACAGTAACCTGCCATGCCCAAGGAAATTCTGATAAAACTAGCGATAGACTAAGTTTTAAGGATTATCAGATACAATTTCAAGAAATAACCACATTCCAAAAGGCGCTTAGTCTTGCTGCTGGAATAACTGTCCCCACTTTGGCCAACTGTAGCATCATCAGTGTACAATATAGCGTGCAAATCAAGGCCTACCTTCAGTTCTCGTCCAAACCTCTTACTGTTGAAATCCCCATCACACTGGGCAATGTTCCATCTCAGCCCCTGGCAGAACAACAGCCACCTCCTCCGTATTGACTGATCATGCATCATTGATCTTATACATGCTTGTATAATATAATTATAGTTTATAAGATAATGCATATGGATGCCATATTTCTTTACTTGTTACTCAACTTGAGTCCACAACACATCATGCACCAATTTTACTTTGTTTCATTCATTTTCATCTGACCTGAGTGCATGTGTCTGCGATTGCCATGTCCGTGATAGGGCCTGGTGGGGCTAGAAACAAGGACTTACGGAAATTAATTTACATGCAGACTTACATTTAGCAATTTCAGGCAGCTAGATTTGCAGATCTGTAATACGATAAACAAACATTCTCTATGAGAAAGTTGGTGGTATACATGTATAGGATTTGAAGGCAATAGTGGTGCTGGTAAAAAGCAGGGAAACAAGGGCTGAATGATAAGGAAAAACGAAATAGTCCTATATATATTTAGCACATATATGCACAAAGTAATGTTCCACAATATGTGCCGGCTAAATAATTTCGTTTTTTTCTTATCGCCGAGTCATTCAACCCTTGTTTCCCTGCTTTTTACACCACTATTGCCTTCAAATCCTATATACCACCAACTTTCTCATAGAGAATTTTTTTAAAATATATACTTGTTTCATTTAAATATACATGTACATAGCACAACATACCCAATCTCGATATAATATATAATTATAATAATATGTCCTTGTTGCCCCTTCCATGTGGCATCAGCACATGTCCCTACATGCCAGTGGCTACTACTCCGGCGGGGTCCCGAATTCGTGGCTAATAGACCAACATTTATTTGTCTGCTCTTCCTGCCACCAGCTAGTCTCCATTTCTAGAACCGCATCTCACTCACGATGTTGTAGGGAACAGGCCAAATCTCCAGCGAGGCTTACAGCTTTATCATCTTCATCTCCCACTGAACCCTGCAATCAGGGCCTACCATCCTTTGAGGAGGTGTGTCAGCTTCACCGTCCTGTATTACGATTTGTCCCTGCTAAGGCACGCCCTGTCTTTGCTCGAGTACTATCAACAGCCTTAAGATCGGTCTTAATTGAGAACTCTGAGGAGGCTTGGCTCAAACTGTTTATGTTGCCAAAATGTGTCTTACCTTCCTCAAAAAGCAGAGGGAGACGTATCAAGCACACCTCTATTGATGTCTTGTGCAAATTATGGGCAAGAAATGAGTTTGGAACCTTGTGGAACCTGGCACAAGGAAATGCCCTTCGACCAAACCATAGTAGTTCTAACCCCGTTGAGGTCCCTCAGAAGCTGATAGAGTCAGCAATCTCTTTGGCAAAGGCAGGCATGTTTGGGAAGGCATGCAATATTCTCTTATCAGCAGGATTAGCTCCCAACAATGATGCCACGTGGCAGCTCTTGCTTTCCAAGCACCCTAGCTCGTTGTCCCTCAAGTACCTTCTACACCCTTATCTGTTGAGCCAGATTTCGACATTTTGGGAGCCCTGCGTTCATTTCCCAAGGGTACTGCTGCAGGTCCTTCGGGTCTCCGAGTCTAGCACCTACTGGATGCTGCAAGTATCCCGCTGCCCACATCCATATGTTCTTCTCTCAGGGACATTGTGAGCCTTCTTGCATCAGGTAAGGTACCTCTTTTAGTCTCCAAATACCTAGCAGGTGGCAATCTGACGGCTTTGAACAAGCTAAAAGAAGGCAATGCCTATGATATCAGACCCATTGCTCTGGGTGAAGTCCTGAGCAGGCTAACAGGGAAGTGCTTGTGCTCCCTTACCAAACACAAGGCCACCGAATTTTTCCAACCTCTTCATTTTGGAGTTGCCTGCCCTGCAGGAACTGAAAAGGTCATTCATGGCCTTAGAGCATGCATGGAGGGACACTGGAATGATGATGACTTTGCTGTGGTGAAGGTTGACATGCGCAATGCCTTCAACATTGTATCCAGGCAGGCTCTCCTGGATGAATGTGCTGTTCATTTTCCAGAGCTCTTTCCATGGGCCTCTTGGTGTTATGGCTCTCATCCCCTCCTGTGGCACCCTTTGGGGCGTCTTTTATCACAATCAGGGGTTCAGCAAGGTGATCCACTGGGCCCTTTATTCTTTGCATTGGTCTTGCGGAAGATCACAGCTGCAATTGATACTGATGATGATTGCCTTGCACTGCTTTTTAATGCTTGGTTTCTAGATGATGGTGTACTGGCAGGTAAGAAATCAGACATTCTCCGTGCTCTATTTTTAATAGGAACTCTTGGACCACCACTTGGCCTGCACATAAATTTGCCTAAATGCGAACTGTTTAGCCACAATGACACCACCATGTTCCCATCAGATATGAAGGTCTCTCATGTGCCCCATCTGGTCATCCTTGGTGCCCCAATTGGCGACTACCTTTTCTGTGCCAGTTTTATTGCCTCCAAGCGCACTGAGGCCATGAAGCTATTGTCAAGGCTGGTAGAACTGTCATGCTTTGACCCTCAGATTGCCCTAATCCTCTTGCGGATGTGCGGGGGTTATTGTACGTTGGTACATTTGGCTAGAGCAACACCTCCTAGTCTAGCCTCCGACCCTCTGCAACTATTTGATGCAGAAGTTAGAGAGTGCTTTGCACAGTGTACTGCAGTCCCAACAGCTGATTTGACGTGGCAACAGGCTCAACTTAGTTTAAGCCATGGTGGTTTGGGACTGCGCTCAGTTTCTCACCACTCTTCGGCTGCCTAGATTGCCTCTCTTTGTTTTTCTGGTTTTGGCAATATGGAACACAACCACATTACTCACGCGGTTGATATTTTCAACAGTATTGTTTCCTCATCTGAGGTAATCACTGTGGCATCCATATTGGCATCACCAAGCCGCAGAGAGCGCTCTCCCAGAAGATAGAGGATCGTGAATTCTCAGTACTTTTTGAGGCATCAACACTCGCGGACAGGGCCCGTCTTTTATCTACGTCAGCTCCACATGCTTCATCTTGGCTGTTAGTCACTCCAGCCACAGGATTGGACCTACATCTTGAGCCCAATGAGTTACAGACAGCAGTGAAGTGGTGGTTAGGGGTGGATACTGCCAGAGAAACCTCGTGCTCTTTGTGTCCAGATACAGCACTTGATCGGCTTGGAAATCATGCTGCCACTTGCAAGCGTGGTGGTGATGTGGTCTCTCGCCACAATCGCCTGAGAGATCTAGTGCTGGAATTCTGCTGTCGTGCCCACCAAGTGGTGAGGGTAGAGAAAGGCAGTGTTCTCACACCTGATCACAGCCGTACTCATCCAGCTGACATACTTGCATTAGATTGGGACAGAGAAAGGCATGCCGCCTTCGATGTGACTGTCACATCCCCTTTGTCTGTCTCCATTCTCCCCGAGGCAAGCATGTCAGTGGGGGCAGCAGCACTTGAGGCAGTGGCGCAAAAACACAGAGCCAATGACCCCAAGTGCTCTGAGCTGGGGTGGGTTTGTGTCCCACTCGCTGTGGAGACATATTGTAACTGGGGCAAAGAAGCTCACACCACCTTTTCCCGCCTCGCATCCTGCATTGCCACCACTTCTACCTGCCACAAGAGTCAAGTCTTGGCTGAAATATATGGCAGTCTAAACTTCACCCTCGTCTGAGCCATTGCCAGGGCCATTCTGGGTAGATGTTTACCCACCGAAGACAAATTAGTATTTTAAAGTGTGTTTATGCGCTTGATTACATATATGTGCTTTCAAAAAGTCATGATAGCAGTATTCTATATCATGTTGCAACAGACATTTTTACACTGATCACATATGCTACTATCTAAACTTGGTATATAGAATATCATTTATATAGTACTAACTCAGCCATGGATGATTGTTCAGTCCATAAACAATGTTACTCAGTTTTAATATAAAAGTAGTGATACCAGCAAAACTTAATCTTCTCATTTTCTTTTTGATATGACAGCAACAGGTGTGTCCATCATCTCTTCCTTCATTACAGTACTCTGGAAATTAAAGTGATCTGTGTCAACTCAACTTCACCTCACTCCATGCACCAGATGATACATTCAGCATGCTTAAATTCATGCAGGGTCCTTCACAATCAGCTCAGGGGCGGATCTAGGGGGGGGGGGGGGGGGGGGGGGGGGGGGCACCAGGGGCACGTGCCCCCCCCTTTCGGACGACATGAGTGTATTTTGCGTACCGCGTGCGATTATAACCGCACAAAACTGTGCCGCGGTTAGCAACAGGCGGACAGCACCCCACCCCCCCCCCCGCTCGTAGAATCGGCCGAAAGCGGACAGCACCCCCCCCCCCCCCCCCCCCCCCCCGCTCGTCTTATTATTCATAAACAACCCCCCCCCCCCTTGTCTGAAATCCTGTAATCCGCCCCTGCCCCTCCCGCACCCTCCCCGGGGCGGCGCCTCAAACTGTGCCCCCCCCCCCCCCCCCCTTTCCTAATTCCTGGATCCGCCCCTGCAGCTACAATGCTTGCAATTGTGCCCACCCACCGGCAAAAGTGTTTTTAGTGACGATGCGTGCTGTACATGTAAATGTAAATGCATGGACACCTGATGATATCAGCAATCACACATCTGACCTCTGATCTGATCATTTATCCAGATTTTAATGAAGTTTATGTATGGCTAACTTTAAGGCATTATGTCAACCAATGTTTGCCCACAATCTGAATTTTAGTTGGAATGTTGTTCAAAATTATGAACAGCTCAGGGTCAGGCAATGTTAAACTTTCTGTTTCACTGACTTGGACTTCTGATAATGTATCCCATGTTTGTTTAATGGTAGATATGTAGTGGCAGAGGATATAGGCATGACAGCATACATCCACTAAAATGGAAACGTGCAAATGAGTGTCAGCTGCTCACTATTGGTAAAAAAGAAGTTGTAGTATGTATAAGGAGAGGAGTAGGGGTAGTGGTAGGTAAGGGGAGGAGTAGGGGTAGTGGTAGGTAAGAGGAGGAGTAGGGGTAGTGGTAGGTAAGGGGAGGAGTAGGGGTAGTGGTAGGTAAGGGGAGGAGTAGGGGTAGTGGTAGGTAAGGGGAGGAGTATGGGTAGTATAAGGGGAGGAGTAGAAGAAGTGGTAGGTAAGGGAAGGATAGGAGAGTAGGGATAGTAGTAGGTATGGGTAGTGGTAAATAAGGGGAGGGGAGGAGTAGGATAGGGGAGGAGTGCCAGTAGTAGTAGTATGTGCAGCTGGAGCATGTTGGGAACTCAAAGGAAATAGGGTACCTCCACACCACTCACTAAAGTGCGAGTCTCATTGCAATGTGCTATCATAATGCATCTGAATTAAGACATCCAACCCAGCTCAAATACAACTTCTATTCAACAACTGACACTCATTTGTGCATTTCCATTTTAGTGGACACGTGATGTTTTGAAGCCTGGCACCTATCTGCATTTTATTTGCATCAATAGCACGAATATCATGTAAACATTCACCTGCTTTTTTGTGCAATGTACCTGCACTAGCTTCACTAACAGCTGCATGTGCAGATCTAGTACAGATCTCTTGTGCTAACCATGGGTGGGTATCATTTAGCTCATCTTACAGTTTTGAGGCTACCTTTATATTCCACCAGTATGCTATATTTTTGGCCGGACAGAAATGAACATATATGTAAATTACCAACAGTTACACATGTTTTCTCTAAAAAGAGCCGGTTACAAACAGAAGCCATGTGAAAGCTGTTACACCTACAGCTAATGAATATTTATTGTTAAAAGGCAAGGTCAGGCTTTGATCACTAACAGTTTTCACAACTACAGTGAACTGACCTCTGCACAGATTTTTATTTTATAAAATGTACAGTGGAAACCATCACACTGGGACCTATGATTTTATTGACAACATTTGAATGATAAATGCACATGTACATGTTAATCAGTCTGGAGGAAAAAGGATAAACTTACACTAGATATGCTCACCCTAACTTTTATACCCCTGGCCAGGATAGCCCTGGCCACAGACCTGGTTAGGGTCAGGTTTAAGTGGCCGTAGATGTCAGCTGTTGCCTTTGATTTAGACACACTGTGGCTTGCAGCAAGCAGAGAAACTAGGTATGAAAATGTCTTTTGGGCCTCCACCCCCCAATTCCCATCACTTGGGCACATGCCATTACATGCACTCATGGAAGTGACGTAGTGACTCAACATAACCTGTTGCGGGATGTTGTGGCTAACCTTTGTCGTCAGGCCCACATGGGAGTCACAGTGGAGGTGGGCTATGCCGGGTCTTACATCTGATAATAGCCACTCACGTCCAGCAGGTGTCCGGGTAGCAAGATGGGAAAAGGGTTTGCATGCAGCCATAGATATAACGGTGACATCCCCACTTACATTGGTAAGTCTTGTTCGACGGCAGGGTTCCTAATGACCCAAAGTGCTTTGAGTTGGGGTTGACTTGTGTTCCGTTGGCTGTAGAAACCTGGTCCAGGGCTTTCTCAGAGCAGACAGGACACAGAGAACCAACCACCACCTTATAGAGGTGTGAAGCTAATTAGACTGGCCATGTTGTGATCAACGCCATATAGTTTTCTCTGTGAGGTGCATTCAGGTAGCTACAGGCCCCGACCTCACTGAGAAAATTCAACACAAATTGAAATCACACTACCCACATGCTATATACCATCACTTTCCTGCATGGTGACTGCCGATTTCTGCATATGAAGGAATTACGGAGATTAATTTAGAATACAGACCTATATACAATTTCAGGAAGTAGATTTGCGGATCCGTACTGAGAATATAAATTAATGTATTTCAGGGCCGTAGGAAAGAAAGAAAAAGTGGTCCGGCTAATGCATACATAAGTAGGGGTGGGGTCTGGGGCGGAGCCCCAGCCTTTTTTTATTTATTTTTTTATTTATTTTTTTAATACGATTTGGTGCAATTGCCAATTGCATGATGAAACCAGATCTGATCAGTCTGTAAATGCGAGAACTATATACAGTAAATGGTCATGCAGGTTCACTATCCATTCGAGAACAAGAAGTTGTTTGAGCAAACGCTTCCAGCAGACTTCATTGCAGAGGGTATTGACCAGACTAGGGGATCCACTGACGAACTCGTTGAAGCATGAAACAAGGGATAGAGCATCACTTCTCTCTTTAGGTTATTGCATTTGTGACATACTTGAACGAAATAAGGTGGTATGCTTTCACTCTTCTCAGAACTGAAGCACTGCATGCATGCGCTCACTAATAGCTTTGGTAGCAGGGGCTGCAGGGCTAACAAAAATCATTGCTAATACAGGTAAAGACTAAAGCAGTACACTCAGTCTCGTAATGCAACCAAAACTGCTTTGCAGCCTACGATTAAAGGTTCTCTTCACCAGTCTTGATGGAAGCCAGAAGGCTCTGCTTTTCCAATGGCTGGGCAACCTTGTGGGCTAGAAGAATGCTCAAGAATTCGTGAATATAACTCTGATCCATTATCAAGAATACCAACCTTTTAACTATATATTCACTGCTTTAGTTGGCAGGGAAGATGAAGCTGGACCAAGCTTAACCTTTAATCTCCAACCGTCCTATATCTAGGACGATAAACAAAGCTGCTGAAAATAAGGAATGCCTGTTTTGAAAATTTTGAAACAGCTCTGCCTTATCTAGATATGACCAGGCTACTTAGAAATGGTTGTTTGGCCATTTGTACTATGCAGGTGGCAAAACTAAACAACACCCGAGGATGGTCATTGAAAAGGAGGAAGTCCAATTGAAAATTGTAAAGACCGTTCATGAAGAAGGCCATTTGGATAGTAACAAAATGCTTGCTCAGATCAGCGACAGATTCCTTGTAACCCAGCCTGGACCCCAAATCTGGGCCTGCAGCGTCCCCCCCCCCCCCCCCCCCCCCCTCCCCCAACAAGCTATACCTAGTTGGCTTGGCTACTAGGACACCCAGCTAGGGTGGTCTGCTGGAGCCTGGCCATGGGTCAGGGGATGAGGGGTCACTGCTTGGTGGGCTCTTGCCTCTGGTCCCCATTCTCTGACAACCAGTCAGACTGTAGTCCAGCGTAGCTAGACCCTCATGTGGACAGAGGATCATATATTTCCTGTCGGTTGAAAGAATTGAATTAGACAAGAAATAAGCTCCCATCTAAGTGTGACGGATATGGAAGGTGTCACCTCATGGAAGCGTGGTTTTATAAGGGAGTGTAAGGGTTATTGAGTCATTCTAAGCATTCTACAGCACGTCGTGTCCTGCAATTTTTTCTTTGTGATGTTTTGAGTCTGGACAGGTTGATACTTGACTGGAGGTAGCTGAGTGGAGGTACCCCAACAGTGGCAGCTGGTTGTGTTTGTGTGCGTGTGTGTGAGCAGTGTAGTTAGGAAGGTTTTTGCCCCAGAAGGTGGATTTTCCCTTCAGAAGGTTTTCCACGGGTTTTTCCGAGGGTGAGGTGTGGGCTCACCTACCCTGAATATATAGTTAGTTAGGTTTTATTTATGCCTACTGCTCAAGCGTGTGTTGTGTGTGAGTGTTGCGTGCGTGGAGCTCCTGTGCTACTGGGGACACTACGATGTACGAGAGCTACGGGCAAGACAGGTGGAAAGGAGGAAGGAAGCAGGGGAGAGGTGGAAGAGACAGTCGTGATGTTTGTAGTAGGCAGGTCCTTATTATCATTATTATTAGTTATTTTATTTTCTATGTGTTGTGTGGTGATGTAGACATGGCGTGCAAATAGAAATAGATGCTGGCACCAATGTGATGGTCAATAGGGATAGTGAGGGGTGTGTTACCAATAACCATGAAGGCATGTGAAGGGAGGGCCAGTTGTGCCGATTAGTTTATGTTCATTAAAAATTATTATGTCAGGAGGAATGCATGCAATTTACATACACCATTATTAATGACTAAAACTGATCGGCACAACAATTATTATGTCGGCCATTTACGTACATCATTATTAATCAACGGATAGGCACAACTCGACTGAGAATAGGCAACCCTTCCAGACCCTCCGTCCACATGAGGGTCTGCTACACCGGACTAGTCAAACTGCCAGGCACGTTGATCAACCTCGTGCGGGGGAAATCATGCCAGCTTGTTGGTAGAACAGGTTATTGGTTGGGAGGACAATTAAGTGCCTGCATGTACATGTAATTGGGTTCATATTTATGTTTGCATACGTTTGTATGCATGCATAAATGTAAGTACATGTACTGAATGCTACAGCAAGTGGTGCTAGTTGTGTGTACTGCAAAGTTTTGCGCACTGGGGGAACTTTAAATAGATTTTAAAAATAATTAATAGATGTTTGTGTATAATTTACATACTGGAGGGGAAACCCCTACAAGTGTCCTTCAAGAGTACCAAAGGCGTTTAAGACTTTAAAAATTACACCCACCAACCCAAAAGAATGAAATCCCGATCAGTTTAACAATTTTAGTGCAAACGTTTAACTGTGGTGCAATTTGTGATGTATATGTTTGGAACTGACATTTGGACTGGTATAACATAGGGCCTTCACTCCATCTTTTTTTTTTGCATCTGTGTTTCTGTATCGCCATAGTTACAGCATTTCAATGAAATTGTAACATTCTGCATTCTTTGTTTATTATTTGATCCACTTAACCAACAACAACAAAAATTCACACACCCCTGGAAAGCTCTTTATTTATTTCACACTTTGGGAAGAGAGAGTGTGCAGCCGCTGGAGTATCTGTTTAGTAGTTCGGTAATTTTTTGTTTCCTTATTCAAGTACAAAGCAAAATGATTTGGTTTCCTTCCTGTCCTAATGTTGTTTGATGTCACTATTGTTACCATACCTGCAGCCCCCCCCTTTCGCCCTGGGGCCATTAGTCAGTTACATCATACATGTTATTGCTCGATGGATCCCTAGGAGTTACTTATTTTTGTGGACTCTGTTAGTTTGTGTGTAGCTACGTAATTAACTTTGCCATACCTATTCCAATTATACGAGTTGAAATCCTGTTCAGAGTTATTAGCTTGCCCTCCCCGCAGCTTGCGTTCGAAAAAAAAAAACTAAAGGTACAAAATTGGGTGTGGCGTAACATTGGAATGTACCTCGTTCCCAGTCTCTGTGCTACTAATATTACGTTACTTGTGCCATAGCAGGTCGAGTTGCAGGTCAAAGTTTAATTTAATTCACTTTGTTCAGATCAGTTGTACTTGCATCAGAAATCATGGTGAAAAGATTACTGGTACATCTGGACAGCCAAATGGTCTACGTCGCCCCTGCAGAAGTGACCGGAACGGTCGAGGTCGTGACGGATAAGGCCAAATCCTAGTTGGGCGTGGCCCGCCCTTCGCGTATTGGCGGAAGGTCGGGTTGCAAGCCTATACCTGGATTTGTTCTGCTGCAACGGGGATTGCAGTCCAATCGGATTGCAGCCTTCAAGTGGGTCCCATTATCACCCAATTAGGGCTGATCTGAGGTAATGATAGGCAGCTGTTCTTTCCATTTAACCTACATGTATATGAATTTTCATGGAGCGGACAAACATTGCTTTTGTTTGCGAATGTGTTACAGAGGCAGCTAAAGAGTTGTGCTACCCTGAAGCCTGAACAACAATGCGAAGGGCGGGCCATGCCCAACTCATCGACACCGCACCCGAAGCAATACATGTACATATCTTGAGCAGCTGCTCTGCAGACATTATCACACGTAATCTAACGCTCAATAATCACAACCCGAATGTGCAATAAATAACGATATTCACAACGATATTACATAACACTCCAGAACAAATCTTGGTATAGGCTTGCACTCCGCCAATACGCGAAGGGCGGGCCACGCCCAACTAGCCAAATCCTACAAGGCTATCTCCGTCACGTTGAAAGTATATGCTGAAGTTTACTGGTCAGAAGGTTCAAGCGACAACAGCACATCTTACAGCTCCCACGAAGACTATATAAACGAGGAAATTGTACTGTGGAACACGGAGCAGATCCCCAACAGGATCCTAGAACCGGGAGATCACGTTTTCCCATTTAAGTTCTCTCTTACTAGAAAGCTCCCAAGCTCGTTTGAAGGCAATCATGGCCATATCAGATACGTTGTTGAGGCAAGAGTGCGTGTACACCAGAGCGTTCTGTTTTGGCATTCTGATCGAACAGATGTGGCTATTTTAAAAGTTGTTAACACAGTTGACGCGAACGAACCAGCTCTTATGAATCCCGCTCATTACGAGGACGCGATTCAGAAAACCATCCGCAAAATTACCAAATTATACCCGATATCTCTTTGGCTTTCAGTGGATATCCCACGAACAGGATTCTGTGTCGGAGAAAACATACCGCTGAACGTATTGCTGGAATATCGTGGTGCGGATAAAATCACGTGCACCTGTACGCTTGAAGCCGCTATCGTGCAAAAAAAAACTTACCATGCTCAAGGGAGTTCCTCAGAAATTAGTGATAAACTAATTGTTGAGTCTTATCAGATACCATGTCAAGAAATAGCCACATTCCAACAGGCGATTAATCTTACTGCTAAAGCACCTGTCCCCACTTTGGCCAACTGTAGCATCATCAGTGTACAATATAGTGTGCTAATCGAAGTCATCGTTTACTACGTCGTGGTCCCTCCTCTTACTGTCAAAATCCCCATCACACTGGGCAATGTTCCATCTCAGTCCCTGGCAGAATAACAGCCACCGCCTCCGTATTCGCGGCTTAACTGACTGATCATACATCAGTAAACTATATATGCGTGTACAAAACTTAATAAGCATGCATGCATGTGTTAGCTAATAAGAGATTAATGTTCTGCATGTTTGCTCGTGCCAAAACATTTTATTACAAGATAAAATATAATAATAATAATATTTGAACAGCACTTGAAAAACAAATAAATAAATAAATAAAACTCCATCTTCAGACCTGAAAATGCCTGAACATGAAAGCAAAGCTTTTGCTCTAATTGATGGGTTGGTAGATGGTAGTGATGGCCTTGGATTTGCTACATTGCAACTGGATGGCCAGATGGGATGCTAGACATGAAATGGTGGACTGGGCTTCAGCACCCCAGCAACCGTAAGTCACAATATAATTTTATTATACAAAGTACAAACGTGGGTACACAAACAGGATAAATGCACATGCATGTATTAATCTGGAGGGAAAACGATAAAACACAAAACTTGCACTAAAGAATTTGATATGCATACCCTACCTTCTTAGACCTCTGGCAAGAATATCCCTGGCCACAGAGGTCAGGTTTAAGCGGCAATAGATGCCAGCTGCTGCCTTTGATTTAGACACACTATGGCTTGCAGCAAGTAGAGAGGCTAGGCATGAAAATGTCTTTTGGGCCTCCACCCCCCCCAATTCCCATCACTTGTGCACCACGCCATTACATGCACTCATGGAGGTGATGTAGTGACTCGACATAACCTGTTGCGGGATGTTGTGGCTAACCTTTTTAGTCAGGCCCATGTGGGAGTCACAGTGGAGGTGGGCTATGGTCTTGCATCTGATAACAGCCACTCACATCCAGCAGATGTCCTGGTAGCAAGATGGGAAAAGGGTTAGCACGCAAGCCTTGGATATAACGGTGACATCCCCACTTACGCCTGCCATCATTGGTAAGTCTTTTTCGACAGCTGGGTTCAAACATGTCACTAATGACCCAAAGTGCTTTGAGTTGGGGTGGACTTGTGTTCCGATGGCTGTAGAAACCTGGTCCAGGGCTTTCTCAGAGCAGACAGGACAAAGAGAACCAACCACCACCTTATAGAGGTGTGAAGCTCATTAGGTTCAAGGTGCAGGCCCAAGACAGGAGATGGAGTCATAGACAACCAAGATGCAGCTTGAGAAGCTAAAACAGATAATAGGTGAGCTCTGTCTGCAATAGAGGAAGCCCCTAACAAAGAATTAAAAAGGAGACATTCCAATTTCTTTGACAGAGTTTGCTATGTAACAGGTGTTGATGATATACTCCTGCTGTGATTGCATCTGATGTAGGGACCCGATTATTGAACTGAATGATTTTAAAAATGCACTGCTACAGCCATATGTGGACAATAAAGCTATAAATGCTGCAGATGAGTGGTGGGATAGAGAGCTCAGACCAAGGCCCCCAAAACCTAAGCTAAGCTGGGCCTGTGTCCAGGCTGTGTCTGTTGCGTCAATGGAAAAACAAGATGAGAAGCATCTCTTAACTTCTTCATCAAACAGCTTCAAAGAACCTACCAGACTTGATGGGGTGGCCCTAGCCAGGTGGACCAACCTGCAATAGCTGCCACACAAACACAAGAGACAAGGTCACATGTGCATGCATAAGTCAATTGCTGCTGCGTCAACCAAGGAAGACAGCAGTTTCGTGGCATTGGCACACTTTCCCACAGCAATAAACTTGAACAGTGCATATAGCTGTCCCTGTGGCATTGTGATATTGTTAAAATTTTATGTAGTAAAAGTTCAAAATGGTACAAAATTCAAAATGTTATCCTAACCTCAGCCAACCCTAATCCTGTCAGCCACTATGATTCAACTGCAGCTGCATTTCTTTTATGCCATAAACAGAGCAATATTATTTATGCCACAATTTATTTATTATATATGTATTCTGTATTGCACTGCAGATTGGCTAGTCTTGTTTTCTTGGCCGCCAAGAGGTCTCCAATAATGTTCCTCTTGAGGACCTCAGAGGCACACAAGACTCCCCCATACATGGCTCCAGAAAACCCACATATGAGAACGTCCTGTTGGTCTCATCTCTGCGACCAACCCAGGATCAAACCTGGCCATGTTGGCCGTATAGTTTTCTCTGCGAGGTGCATCAGTTCAGGTAGCAAAAGGACCCGACCTCACTGCGAAAATTCAACACAAATTCAAATCACACTACCCTTATGTACTAGCAATGGAATACATGCTATAGGATGTCTTTTTGAACATTGTCCTGGTGACCACTGATTTCTGCATATGAAGGAATTACGGAAATTAATTTAGAATACAGACCTATTATACGGCAGTAGATTTGCAGATCTGTAATACATGTATAAATTAATGTACTTTAGCTAAAAGTAATTCCTTGTCAAACATGCAAAACTGACAGGTGTACATGTCTAGTACAAATCTATATTAGCTAACTCATGCATGCTTAGTACGTTTTGTGCACGCAACTACTATATAATTCACTGGTGCATGAGTGATCCGGCAGTTAAGAATACGGAGGCGGTGTTGTTCTGTCAGAGACTGAGATGGGACATTGCCCAGTTTGATAGGAATTTTGACGGTAAGAGATCGAGACACGCACCAAATGAAGGCGGCGGCTGTGATTAGCACAGTATATTGTCCACTGATGATGCTACAGTTGTCCGAAGTGGGGATAGATGTTCTAGCAGTAAGAATATTACTGAATCGCCTTTTGGAATGTGGTTCTCTCTTGTAATGGTATCTCATAACATGACTCAAACATTTCTTTCCTTAGACTTCCTAGTTCCCTTGAGCATGGTAGGTTGTTGTTTTATTTTATCACCACGATTTTCCAGCAATACGTTTAGCGGTATGTTTTCTCTGACACAGAATAATCCTCTTTGTGGGGTGTCCCGGCCGGCCACTGAAAGCCGAAAAGAGATTAAGTATGGGACGCTGGTTAGGAAATGGGTGATTTCGATGGTTTTCTGAATCTCGACCTCGTACTGAGTGGGACTCATAAGAGCTGGTTCGTTAGCGTCAACGTCAGAGCTGGTAGGCCGCACATGTCACATTAAAATCTTGGTGCAGCGGTACATGCACTCTTGCCTAAACAAGGTAACTAATATGGCCAAACATGCCTTCAAGCAAGCTTGGGAGCTTTCTAGTATTAAAGAGAGAACTTAAACGTACTGTCCCGGTTGTAGGCCTACGATCCTAGTGTTGGGGATCAGCTCCGTGTTCCACAGTACAATTTTCTCGTCAAGGTAGCCCTCGCGGGAGCGATAATCTGTCGTCGCCTGAGATTTCAGGCCAGGAAACTTGGGCAGATCCTTCGAACGTGACGGTGATAGCCTCGCATGATTTGGCCTTACATGTATTCCGGTGTCGAAAAAGTGTCCCCCCGGACAAGTAACTCTCATATAGGATTTGACCCCGATTATGAATGTCATTAAAAACGGGACTCGCTTCTAACGGGACGTCTATCAATCGGATCGCTTTGCTTGTTGTCGGTATCGAACAAGAAGTCGAAAGAGAGCCGTTTGATGTTTGTTTGATCTTTCAAAACCGTGTGGTTCAAGAGAACAAACGGGATCCTGTTTTTCCTCGTCCCCAGACGGAACCTCGATCCATACAAGTGAGTATGTTCATGGGGATCGCTTGTTACAGTAGAAATTGTGTGTTTCAAGCCATACGGCCATGATAGATGCTGTAAGCCACACCTACCTGAGCTTAAATAGAACTACACGTGAGGCTTTGGTGTTCCTGTTCGTAGTTTGCTTTAGTTTTGTTAGTGAAGTTGTTATTGTCAAAATGAGCTAAACGTCGAGCGGAATAGGCCTACCTCCAAAAGCGAGAGGAAATATTGAAAGAACGGTCGTCAGAAGAGAGCAAAGAAAAAGCTCGAGAACGATATCATCGGAATCCCAAGCCAAAACTAATCGCTGAGGAAGAACGATATCCGATGGAAAGGAAGCCGCTGAGTGGGAAAAACATCACAAGAACCCCAAGCCAATACTATCTTTAAAGCGGCAACGGTACAATGAAAATATAGCGGCCATGAACAGTGCAGAACATCGGGACGGTTCCATCGCTTCTCCTGCTAAAATGACGGGATTACAAGAACGACCGACAGATCAACATGCTGCACGAAGCAAATGCTGCCGCAAGGATAATGGGCTTAGAAAGATATCTACCAATAAACCCCAAAGGTACGTACGTTCGAATTCGACTGAGTGATACAATACGTATTTTGAACATGTACATGCATGCGTGTAACCTTTGCGTTGCAAAGTCGCCATGGACATAGTGCCCATATTACCAGGGCAACCTCATTCCTCCATCCTGCACATTCTCTCAGAAGGTTCTATTCAGCTACTGTGTGGGGGAAGGTGTCATCCTACTGACAGCTCAGACGTGTGTGGTTCTATCATTGTGGTCATACAATATAATATTTACTATAGGTGTTACAGCAAGGTGGTTGGACGGATCAAGGCAGATATGGAGTCAGCAAGCCACATAGTTCTGCAGAAGTCTAAGGGCATTCTCCATTTGAAGACCTGTTGAGGTATGGATAAGTGTCAACGGCCTGCCTGAGCATGCCATGAAGTTTAGCCCTTCCCACTATTGTGTTCTGCCTGCATAATTTTATTCAATGTTTCTTTGAAGTGCACTGTGGTGAGGCTTCTGTTTACCAAGCATGCTGTCCTGCTTGTATTGGAGTCTGCTTGGTAAGTGTATTGCCTAGTGTAGGGGTGTTGCTACATGTATGACTTTGTCAACACCTCCAAAACTTGATTCTTCCATTCTGTTTTAACATTTTAGAACACTTCCTAGCTGTGCAGGTCACATGTGTAACTGGAAAGAAAAACAAAGGTATGGATATGATACACTATTTGACTGGTGTACTCCACGTATAGAAGAGTACATCTACATGTATGGAGAAGATTGATATGGTCCTCCAGTGGTGTGGTGCTACAAAAGTGAACGATACGTGTGTGGTGCTTATCCTGAAATTGGAAAGAGGATTAGTTTTGGCAATGCAATGGCAGTTTAATGAAGATACAGTGTGCACATTGGTGATTGCTAAGTGATGGAGTGAGTGGATTTGGTGATGGTGCATATAGCACTTGTCCTGACTAGGTGGATGTCAGATGTTGAAATTCACCGTTTTTGTCTTGGTGATATGGTGGAGATATGGTGGAGTTGGTGATGGTGCTAAATGTGATATTTAAATTTGTGCTGTGGTCACATATGGAGATGCAGTCATCCTAATGACAGCTCAGACACATTTGACTATAAATGAGGTACATAACAATGATCATCCTTGGGCGGTGATGTAATCCATCCGCTGCTGCGAACGGGTCTGGGGCCGAGATTAATAATGGGTTATGAACAAAAATTAATGAAACAAGTAAATAAAAAACATTCTCTATGAGAAAGTTGGTGGCATATAGGATTTGAAGGCAATGGTGGTGTAAAAAAGGAAGGAAACAAGGGTCTAATAATAAGGGAAAATGGAAAGGGAATAGTCCTATATTTAGCACACGAACAACATACCATATCCTACATGTAGAAATGTGCTAAATATAGGACTATTCCATTTTCCCTTATTATTAGACCCTTGTTTCCTTCCTTTTTACACCACCATTGCCTTCAAATCCTATATGCCACCTATTTACTTGTTATCATTATAACACAGCAAAGTTAAGCACAAACTCTAGACAGTTGTGAGTTATTTATATTTGACACATAATAATGTATGTTATTTGACACATAATAATGTATGTTATTTGACACATAATAATGTATGTTATTTGACACATAATAATGTATGTTATTTGACACATAATAATGTATGTTATTTGACACATAATAATGTATGTTATTTGACACATAATAATGTATGTTATTTGACACATAATAATGTATGTTATTTGACACATAATAATGTATGTTATTTGACACATAATAATGTATGCTATTTGACACATAATAATGTATGCTATTTGACACATAATAATGTATGTTATTTGACACATAATAATGTATGTTATTTGACACATAATAATGTATGTTATTTGACACATAATAATGTATGTTATTTGACACATAATAATGTATGTTATTTGACACATAATAATGTATGTTATTTGACACATAATAATGTACAGTGGAAACCATCACACTTGCTCCTATAATTTTTTTGTACTGTTATTTTGTTCACTTGAATATATTTCAATAACAATGAGATCAAATGGAAATCTGACAACGCAGGTATAGTGTACAACTATTTTTCAATATATACTGAAAGTTAAAAAGCATCACGTGACTATTTACTTTTGTTATTAACACTTGTTGTGACCCCAGTACAAAAAAAATTGTGAACATAATTCCTCCTCCTGTAGGCAATAGATCTTGACCATATTCGCAATGCATCTAAAGAACAAGCATTAGCAACCTTTGGCCGAGTCGGTTTTTAAGTCCGGTAAATAGTTACGGTATTATCGAGCTAGGTATGCGTTTTTAGCTCGTAAAAGCTTAGCGATGCTATTTCGTAGTACGCTCTCACTGGACTGCTATATTTCGCTTCCGAGTCGTCACATGTTAGATCTATCGCGAAATCGTACTTGGGAGGCAATAGACCCTTCTTTGCCGTTAAAAAAGTGCCATCAGAGCTGAGTACCTGAAAACCTCCGCCATATCGCGATGAATTACATTTGAAACGTCATCATTTCGTCATTTTGTATCGTGAATATATTTATAATGTGACGATAATACGAATGGATGCAAGGGATTGTGAAAATGGTTCTTAACCTAGCGATGCTGCATCTTGCAGCCACTCACGGCGAACGTTTAGTAAATCAGTAGCATCAAATTGGGAAGCTTTATGGACCATCAAGACATTCGCCAAGGCTAGCGTTCTATCACCCAAAGCTTCGAATCCTAGATGGCAGCTTCCAAATAGCTAATTGGGTACGCTTCCCTTCCAGCTTTAGAGTTGCCTCTTGCTTTTTGACGTTTCTTGTAACCTGCCCAATTTGATGCTATATTATCTCTGCCAATACGTCACATTATAAATATATTCACGATACAAAATGACGAAATGATGACGTTTCAAATGTAATTCATCGCGATATGGCGGAGGTTTTCAGGTACTCAGCTCTGATGGCACTTTTTTAACGGCAAAGAAGGGTCTATTGCCTCCCAAGTACGATTTCGCGATAGATCTAACATGTGACGACTCGGAAGCGAAATATAGCAGTCCAGTGAGAGCGTACTACGAAATAGCATCGCTAAGCTTTTACGAGCTAAAAACGCATACCTAGCTCGATAATACCGTAACTATTTACCGGACTTAAAAACCGACTCGGCCAAAGGTTGCTAATGCTTGTTCTTTAGATGCATTGCGAATATGGTCAAGATCTATTGCCTACAGGAGGAGGAATTATGTTCACAATTTTTTTTGTACTGGGGTCACAACAAGTGTTAATAACAAAAGTAAATAGTCACGTGATGCTTTTTAACTTTCAGTATATATTGAAAAATAGTTGTACACTATACCTGCCTTGTCAGATTTTCATTTGATCTCATTGTTATTGAAATATATTCAAGTGAACAAAATAACAGTACAAAAAAATTATAGGAGCAAGTGTGATGGTTTCCACTGTATGTTATTTGACACATAATAATGTATGTTATTTGACACATAATAATGTATGTTATTTGACACATAATAATGTATGTTATTTGACACATAATAATGTATGCTATTTGACACATAATAATGTATGTTATTTGACACATAATAATGTATGTTATTTGACACATAATAATGTATGTTATTTGACACATAATAATGTATGTTATTTGACACATAATAATGTATGTTATTTGACACATAATAATGTATGTTATTTGACACATAATAATGTATGTTATTTGACACATAATAATGTATGTTATTTGACACATAATAATGTATGTTATTTGACACATAATAATGTATGTTATTTGACACATAATAATGTATGTTATTTGACACATAATAATGTATGCTATTTGACACATAATAATGTATGTTATTTGTCACATAATAATGTATGTTATTTGACACATAATAATGTATGTTATTTGACACATAATAATGTATGTTATTTGACACATAATAATGTATGTTATTTGACACATAATAATGTATGTTATTTGACACATAATAATGTATGTTATTTGACACATAATAATGTATGTTATTTGACACATAATAATGTATGTTATTTGACACATAATAATGTATGTTATTTGACACATAATAATGTATGTTATTTGACACATAATAATGTTTGTTATTTGACACATAATAATGTATGTTATTTGACACATAATAATGTATGTTATTTGACACATAATAATGTATGTTATTTGACACATAATAATGTATGTTATTTGACATAATAATGTATGTTATTTGACACATAATAATGTATGTTATTTGACACATAATAATGTATGTTATTTGTCACATAATAATGTATGTTATTTGACACATAATAATGTATGTTATTTGACACATAATAATGTATGTTATTTGACACATAATAATGTATGTTATTTGACATAATAATGTATGTTATTTGACACATAATAATGTATGTTATTTGACACATAATAATGTATGTTATTTGTCACATAATAATGTATGTTATTTGACACATAATAATGTATGTTATTTGACACATAATAATGTATGTTATTTGACACATAATAATGTATGTTATTTGTCACATGATAATGTATGTTATTTGACACATAATAATGTATGTTATTTGACACATAATAATGTATGTTATTTGACACATAATAATGTATGTTATTTGACACATAATAATGTATGTTATTTGACACATAATAATGTATGTTATTTGACACATAATAATGTATGTTATTTGACACATAATAATGTATGTTATTTGACACATAATAATGTATGTTATTTGTCTTTCTGTTGTATTTTTTTTTTCTCACATGTATTTGTCAGTATTAAATATCGCACCGTTTATACAGAGGTTTACATCAGCGAGAAAATGGAGGAGGCCTGCACCATCATCCATGCCATGTGCACTTCTCCATTTGCCTTTACTATTGTGATGTCCTGCCTTGGTAGCTGACCTCGGAGTGGGCTGCCCAGCCTTCTGAGGTGTTACTAATTTGCTATTTGTGTCAGTCATAGAAACTGATGCCCAGTTGTATACTAGCGCACTGTTGATTCTGTTCTCCTATCAGCTGAGAATGAAAAGAAAAAACGAAACACTTGGAGGCTATTAAGGTATCTTTCACCCCTATAGTTACCTCAAAAGCCCTCCAAATATCTTTTGATGATTTAATTTAAAAATCCAGTGATTACACGCTTGTCGATGGTGGGTCCAACAAAACCTGAGTGTGGCTCAAGTTCTATTGCCACACTGCAATGACTACCCACAATGACGAGGGATTAGGGTTAGGGTTACATGTTAGGGTTAGTGTTAGGGTTACATGTAGTTTAAAAAAATTGTGGGTTAGCGGCCATATTAGGAAACCAATGAATTTAATTACAAATGTAATTAGTGGCTACATGTATATGTAGTGCAACGGGTACCCAGGCTACACGTAGTACCCCGGACTAAACGCGGGACTCTACGCAGTCTCGTTTCCAGACGCGTAACAAAAAGAAGTGTAGCCACGTCCACATGGCATTTGAAGCTGTTCTGCTGAAGCGGTCAAATGCCTCGGGAAGAAGGCTGTAGCACAACGACTTTCCACTGCCAGTGGGGAGACAAACAAAAAATATCCATACGGACGAAGCTTTTAAGCTTCCAACACAAACATTTAAAAGTCCAGAGACTGGGAACGAGGTACATTCCAATGTTACGCCACACCCACTGGTATGGCGGCGGATGAGCATTTTTTCACTGAAAAACACGTTGTTATTTGTTCGCCTGCTACCAACGCACTACTATGTAAGATTATTCAGATAAAACTCGTTTTCTAGCTTGCCCACCCCGCAGCTTGGGCTCGAAAAAAAAACATGCCATAGGCAGCCGGAGGGGGGGGGCCCAGGGGGCCTTGGCCCCACCCCCACCCCCTCCCCAGGCTATGACGCCCCCTTCCCCCCATAAAACTAATGTCAATTACTGCAATCCAAAGAGACTACAACATGTGGAGTATAGTATGTGGTATATAGTTCTAGCGCTCGCTCGCATGCATCATTAGCAGCAATCCAGAGTCAAACGGTTACGCGCGTTTCTGAAGTATGGTCAGCCACGCCCCTTTTGGGCACCCCTCGTGTGTTTGGCCCCTCCCCTCCGTAGATGCTGGGGCCGCCTCTGATCGCCACCCACCAATGGGTGTGGCGTAACATTGGAATTGTACCTCGTTCTCAGACTCTGTGCATACTAGAGTGGAACCACGTATAAATGACCCAGTAATGGCACCGTGTTTCTATGCAACCTATGCTTTTTATATATTATTATTTACATGCATAGCTTTGTAGTGACATAAAGGTATTTGAAAAAAAAAATTATTTGATTTTTTATTTTGCATTTTTTTCAAGTTTATAATCGAAATTACAACACAACATTATATCAGAGGCTCGGTAGGTGAGTTTTACTTTTACAGCCCGGCATAGTATTGATGTCACTGATGTTTTTGGAGTATGATCTGGTTGTGTAGTTGGGGGGGGGGGGGGGGGAGGGGCTTCTGATGGTAGATCTTGTGCAGATCCCTGTTGTTTGAACAATGGGCTTGCCAATAACCTTTGCCTAGTACCTAGAACATAGCTCTCAACCGGGTCCTCTACTGCCACTCTTTTGCTTTTCGAATGTCCTACTGGGTTGTAGGTCAGATGGAAGTACCACTTTACCCTGTCACTACCTACGGAAACGGATCGTCTCATCCCCACTTTTAATGGATGTGCAAGGAATCTGTCCTGATAAGAGCTTTTCCCACTCTCTCTCGTGCACTGGTTTAGGTTTCTTTCCACCAAGGCTTGCCATAGAGTAGGGTTGAGCCAAACCACAGCGCGCGCACGATGGAATGTATACAAGATGTAAAAATTTAATTAAAATAAAATTGGTGATGTAGGATTTGTAGACAGCAATTGAGTAAAAAGTAAGGAAACAAGGAATTACGGATATTATGCATTCATTAAATTATAAATATTACATACCTACATTTAGCACAGAATTTCAGGCAGGTAATTTGCTAAATAATGTAGGTATGTAATATTTATAATTTAATGAATGCATAATATCCGTAATTCCTTGTTTCCTTACTTTTTACTCAATTGCTGTCTACAAATCCTACTCACCAATTTTATTTTTTAAAATTAAATTTTTATATCTTGTTTCACTCCTTTTTTTTCCCCGGCGGGTTTCTACTTACACGTTGCATGCATGAGAGCAAACAAAGAAAGAAGGGCAACCTTGGAATATAATATAGTGCATCACATAACAGCAGTATAAGACAGTTTGATCTGGACACTTGCTATCATCATTAAATATCACACAATAATAAAAAAATGTCTTTCTTTTAAACAGCTAAGTACCTAAACTGGCATGTGAGCAAAACCCAGTCTCTCAGCCAGGTTATTTTGAAAGGCAAGGGGACCCCTATAACAGAAGTGGTAATGGAGGAGAGGAGGTATTAGTAGTGAAGGAACAACATTATAACTACCCAGAGCATCATGATATTTAATGCCATTTTCTAATGCCTAGCCTAACACGCTTTTCATTAAACCACTATGGATTACCTGCTATCAAAATTGGTTTATCAGGATCAACCGAAGCATAGCACCCCCCCCCCCCCCCCCCCCCCCCCCTGTCATGAAACTATCCTCACATGATTCAAAGCCCTCTTCTCTTGACAGAAGGTACACATGCGTTCTCCAAAGCCAGTAGCAAAGGCATCAGGATTAATCACCTTAAATGTCTGTCCTTGATGTGAGTATGTATATGATTAAAGCAATTGGCCATTCACACCAAAGATGCTTACCAGATTGCTTGCCATTTTCATAAGTGGTGTGCAAAAGCACCACCAATGAGTACAGCACAGAATAGGTCTACCATCATGGCCAAACTGTATCCATTATATCCAGCTGTGTTGGAGCAAACAGGTGGAGAAGGAAGTGATTCGTGAAGGGGGGGAAGGAAGTAGAGAGGAAGAGGAGAGAGGAAGAGGAGAGAGGAATGGAAGGGAATGGAGGATGGGAGGGGAATGGAGGATGGGAGGGGAAGGGAGGATGGGAGGGGAAGGGAGGATGGAAGGTGAGAGGAGGAGGTGAAGGGAGGATGGGAGGTGAGAGGTGGAGGTGAAGGGAGGATGGGAGGTGAAGGGAGGAGGGGAAGGGAGAATGGGAGGTGAAGGGAGGAGGGGAAGGGAGAATGGGAGGTGAAGGGAGGATGGGAGGTGAGAATGGGAGGTGAAGGGAGGAGGGGAAGGGAGAATGGGAGGTGAAGGGAGGATGGGAGGTGAGAATGGGAGGTGAAGGGAGGAGGGGAAGGGAGGATGGGAGGTGAAGGGAGGATGGGAGGTGAAGGGAGGATGGGAAGGGAGAATGGGGATGGGAGGTGAAGGGAGGAGGGGAGGTGAAGGGAGGAGAAGATGGGAGGATGGAAGGGGAAGGGAGGATGGGAGGTGAAGGGAGGATGGGAGGTGAAGGGAGGAGGGGAAGGGAGGATGGAAGGGGAAGGGAGGATGGGAGGTGAAGGGAGGAGGGGAAGGGAGGATGGGAGGAGAAGGGAGGAGGGAAGGGAGGAGGGAAGGGAGGATGGGAGGGGAAGGGAGGAGGGGAAGGGAGGATGGGAGGTGAAGGGAGGATGGGAGGTGAAGGGAGGAGGGGAAGAGAGGAGGGGAAGGGAGGATGGGAGGTGAAGGGAGGAGTGGAAGGGAGGATGGGAGGTGAAGGGAGGAGGGGAAGGGAGAATGGGACAGAGGATGGGACGTGAAGGGAGGAGGGGAAGGGAGGGGGAAGGGAGAAGAGAAAGGGGGAGGAGGGGAATGGAGAAGGGAAGGGGGAGAGGGGAAGGGAGAAGGGTAGGGAGAGAGGGGAAGGGAGAAGAGAGGATGAGACAGGAGGGAAGAGGATGAGCAAAGGAGAGGATAGCAAGCACAACATCACACCTGTACAGATAACTCGTCAACATATCCGTGGGACATAGCACACACAAACATACACATACACCCACCCTTCCAGAGCGTTCCATGCACCTCCTCATCCTAGTGGGATGGTGTTCCCTTTCCTCTTCTCCATCTCCACCTAATAACATTGGTCAAGAACAGCTCACAACTGGCAGACACACATATTTGAATGAAAACAATATACCTTCCCCTGAGCAGCAGTGCTTGTGGCCATGTCAAGAACAAAGCTTTGTAGCAACTACTATGGGGTTAGTTCCAAGGATGCTCTGTCATGGGAGAGATATGAGTTATGGGGTTACCAGTGCAGCTTGAATGAACATGCAGCACCTAGCTGATTTGCTCTGGTCAGTCTGGTGGGGACCACCAGTGGACACGCATTTGTGAAGGATATTCCCGTTAATAAAGTAGCAACCATGCACTGAACAGAACTCACTTATGAATGGTCCTACCAGCAGGCCATCGGCCAGATTGCATAGCGTACTGAGCTTTCATGAGGGGGGGGGGGGGGGGGGGGGGGGGGGATGCAAATAACATTGTAAATCGCAGACGACTTGCAAGAACACACGCAAAGGATATACCGTTCCCTTGCGCGCGAATAAACTTGGATATTGCACCCAAAAGGTATACTCCTACCTCGTAGGATTTCTTTTCCTTTGGATTTGCCTGATATTGAGCTTGTTTGGAGGCTAAAATCAGTTCTCGATTTTGATCGTAGTAGGACTTCACGCTCCTTCTTACGTTCCGGATCAAGCCAGTATTGCGCCTTCGTGCTATCCTTCTTACTTTCAAAATCGGCTTTGTAGCGCTTCCTGTCGCAAGCCTTCTTTGTTTCATACGCTTCTTGAATACTGTCACGCTCCTCACATTCATCTTGCGACTCGTCAAAAAACGGCTTCTATTACTACACATGTACACGTGCTTCCGGTGCAGCTAATAGGGCCTGGGAGCTTTGGAATAGCACTTCAGTGGCTTCTGGCCATGACCTCCATATAAGGCATCAGAAGCTGATAAAATCTGTTGTGGGCTATGTGTTAACATAACTAAGTTTGCTAAAGATCGAAATTGTGTTCAGTATAACTCAAAATAGGAAAGTAATAGTACCAAACAAATTCGGCAGAAAGTTTCTAACTTATCTCCTACAGTTCCTTTTGATAACCGCAAACATTAAGCTTTAATCGTGACAAAGATACATTGCAATAAACCTCTTATCCGAGCGAATCTTATCTTATCAGATCCGGAAGAAGAAGAAGGAATCGTCATGTTTTCAGGTTCTAGTGTGGGAACGAGTGAGCGTTATCTCTGTTGTCTGAGCTTTCTAAGCGTCGGCAGTTTTACTACATTGTAGGTAATCGTTGGCTGTATCCAAATACACTCGCTAAATTCCAACTGATTCTACGGCGCATCGGCAATAATGGAATCTGGTGTTTTGCTAATCGTATTCATGACACTTCAAATCCTACATAGGACCTACTAACGTAGGTCCCGATATTTAACGCCCGTTAAAAACAATAAAAGAAGTTAATTTTTAATAACTATACAATAAACCCAACTTGTGTGAAAAAGATGGCAGCTCTCTAGGCTATTGTCGTTTTTGAATTATTTTGAACAAACGGTAAGTGGTGCATTGCTATTTAAAGTATGTATAGGTATAGGAATCACTGAAGTTTGATCGAACCACACAGCGAGACCCATTACTATATCCTAGAATGTGCAGTGAACGCATGAGCGTGGTCAAGTAAAGTTGGGTCATGTGGAATTAAAACAACTGAAGGTTTATACGGACCAAAAACACCCTAGTGATTTAGTTTGGGTCTCCCGCTACTTAGAAATGTGTTTGTCATCATTGCACCACTTAAAATGGCCGAGATAATTTTCAAACCACACCAGAATTCCTTATACGAAGTTCCACTCTATCTATATTTTACTTGTGCGTAATTTTCACTGCAGGGCTAACAGGGGCTGATCCAGAGAGGGTGGATAGGGTGGCTAGCCACCCCCCCCTTCCTCAAATAATTATTTACGAATACTAAAATACTGATTGAGAACTATCAGCAATTTCTGTTTGAGGGCTAATAGCTTTTCTGTTCAACAGCTTCCATTTAGTGTGAAAAAAGATGATGACGCTTTGTTTTTTTGTGTGATCAGATGTTTATTTTGATACATGGCATAATAATTGTGACTAGTACATAGCACAAAAGAAAAATCAATGTAAGCATATAGTTGCCAGTGCACATCTTTAAACTTCATGATAATACTAAGTTACCAAATATGTCAATCATTTACACTAAAACATCATATGAAAGTTGTGATTTATTCATACAACACTGATTCACTACACAACTTTCTGTGGTGCATTTGTGTGAATGATTGATACTCCTAAATAAGGAAAACTTCAAAATTCAATCTAAAATTCGTTGCATTGCTTGGTGCCTGCCATGCATTTAGTTTCTGTCTCAAAGTGAAAAGAGTAGTTTAGGTGCTTTGTGTACTCACCATTTACAAACCATAATAGGTCCGAGAAATTACTTGAAAAATATTCCAAGATAGATTCTCATTTACGATCAGTTGATTGTGCATACATAGCTAAATCCTACAGGATTTGTGAATTGACAGCCACAGTATTGATACCTTTTTGAGGCATCCTTCATGTTAGAGCCATTTATAATCTTGAAGCCAACGTCTCTGAAATTTAGCCTGTTTCCTTTTCCTTACTCCAGCAACACTAAATCATACAGTATTTTAAAATTAAAACAGCATCTGCAAGCCTGTCTTGCTCAGATATCAGTACTGATATCTTTCATTATCATTTCATGTTCTTGACTGTCAGATTGCATCTTGTACAGACATCCTGAGCAGGATCCTATTCCTCTGACTGCTCCTCATGTCTGCATGATCAGTGTTAGGAAGTTCAGCCGAGGAGGTTTTACACCCGTCATTTAGATGCTGATTGAGATATACATGTATACTGCTTCCAGATGAGAATCTGTATTCGGACTCGTAGGATACACAAGTAACTGGTAGGCCAGATACTGATGGCTCGCTGTGATCAGGACCTTTGAGTATTTCACTTTCCGAGTTGAAATTGAAAAAGTCCAATAAGGACTTGCACTTCAACATCTTTGATAAGTACTTTAATAAATTTTTGAAAATGAATAAAACTAGAACTTTTATGCATAGCCTAAAAGAGCAAATTGAATGCATCAAAAATATGCTTTTGCCACGGAAAACAGATTACTATTTCAAAAGTTATAACGTTTCAAACATTACGTCGCTGGTGACTAACAATGTACGCGATGTGAATGGACCGCGATATAAAAAACTGTGACCGCTTGACTTCTCCATGCAACTACTGTAAAAGTATTCAAGATAATGATGCCGTATTTGCATAAAATACAACATAGGTACTCTTTATAAGGTTCACAGAGTCAAATACACATTACATCTAAATTTAGGTGTCTCTTTATATAATCTAGCTGCCAATACGGCAATAGCCCGTATAGCGATATCATAATGTTCTCCCCTATTTATTCACATTCATCGTTCTTCCAATGTGTAATAATTACTTTAGGAACTTGAGACTTCTTTGATTGATTTACACATATTATCATGTCCATTGTATAGCACATTTTGATGATCCACATACCATAGGTGTTCAATATACAGACCATTAATAACTGATCACGCCCATAGCCATTGAGACATCACCATCACCTTAGGCAGGCATCAGGAGAGTGCAATGTAGGCTCTTACTTGCTACAAAGGCAATCAGTTGCAGTACAATGTGGAAATGCTGCTTCTGTTATGGATTCTGTATCGTTTTATTAGTATAGTAACTTATTGTGCATTGTTTATGCTTATACCTTCATTATTTTATTATTACAAATAACTGACACGTTGGATAAATCGCTTCAAAAATATTACATTAATTTTTTTTCATTATGAGATATTAGGAAACTCATTTGATAATTCCACTTCCTTTTCTGCCACACATTGCAACTTCTTTTCTATCTTCCTCCTTGAACTGTTCTCCTTCTTAAGAATCTTATCTTTAAGTTGCTGATCTTGCAATATAGAAATGTTGTGTTCATGTTGTTTACTAACTAACTTTACTCTCTAAGCTTGTCAGATGCAAAATTTAACCGGGCTATATTTTCTTGCTTGTTCTGAGAGTGTGCACACAACCACTGCATTGTTCCATACATCTTACGTTTCCATCATTTAACATTAGATGCTTTTCTATAAAGGTAATTAGCCAGGCCAAGGGTGCATTGTGTTCAGCAAACATACTTGGTGAACAATGGATGGTGATAGATGAGCTAAAGTACCTTCAAGGTAGCCATGCAACTGAGTCTACTATACATGTATACTTCAAGTAGCTAGTGTACTACAATATCTATTATCTTATCTTGTTCTGTTGTAGCATGCAGAATTTTGTAGTTCAAGGTTCAGGGAGAGCACCTGCCATTTGATCCAAAGCTACTTCAATAACTGGGCATATGCTGGTTATGGGTAGATGTATTTCTCAATGTTACTGCATAGCTAGGATACACTAACATGAAAATATTGTCTTGAAAAATACGCTGTGTGGGCACCATCATATTTTTATGATTGAGCTGTTTTAATGATATGGCGGTCCATGCTGTACAATACTTTCCATAACTAACGCGTGCCTTGACGAATTCGGTGCGTATTAAATAGAACTATCACACAACTCTTTGACACATAAACAAAACAGATAGTCTATGCGTTGAAAATAAAAAAAATAAGTTTAATTCCCAGGGCTCTAACACAGAAATACCAGGTTAAGCATTATTATGTCAAGCTCTAAGCAATCCAACAGTAAACACCTGTGCCGATAAATGGACCCTTGGGCACCATCCAAAGCTCATGAAATTTTATCCTGATATAGGCTAGGACCTAATAAACATGGAAAACGCTTCCTCAAGTGAGTGTTTTAAGAATCTAGGGAATGGCTAATCGCGACCGATTACTATGGAAATCAACGAGGCACACAAAATAGCGCCGTATGCTGGCTTACATTTAGATACCAAGAGTGTATCGGGCAACCCCTTTTGTTCTGTATTCTAGCAATAAAGTCCTAAATACCTTGCAAGCAACTTTACAAAGCGCGCGTCTTCTTAAGCACTCGTAGAGAAATCCTAAGTACGGTCACAATTTTCGACGAAATTTAGATCACCAGTAGTACCTATCTTTGACGGAAAGCAGGCAAAATGAACTCAGTGAAAAATCTGATACGATGAGTGCACTTGTCCTAAAGAAAACACTTTTTCATGCATAAGATATCTACCGCCAGTAAAAACTTCCGCGCTTCGCGCGGGAGGGGGCACATCCCCCTCCCGCACCCACCCCCTTTCACCACCCTGGGTCCAGCCACCCCCCCTCCTAAATTCCTGGATCAGCGCCTGGCTAACCCTTAGTTGAATCGATCCTTAACGGTACGTCGGATCACTTTGTTCAGATCGGTTGTACTCTTCATACTGCATCAGACATCATGGTGAAAAGATTACTGGTACATCTGGACAGCCAAAAGGTCTACGTCCTCCCTGCAGAAGTGACCGGAACGGTCGAGGTCGTGACGGATAAGGCCAAATCCTACAAGGCTATCTCCGTCACGTTGAAAGTATATGCTGAAGTTTACTGGTCAGAAGGTTCAAGCGACAACAGCACATCTTACAGCTCCCACGAAGACTATATAAACGAGGAAATTGTACTGTGGAACACGGAGCAGATCCCCAACAGGATCCTAGAACCGGGAGATCACGTTTTCCCATTTAAGTTCTCTCTTACTAGAAAGCTCCCAAGCTCATTTGAAGGCAGTTCTGGCCATATCAGATACGTTGTTGAGGCAAGAGTGCATGTACACCCGAGTCTGTTTCGTGCTGATCGAAAAGTGGTGGCTAATTTTAAAGTTGTTGACACTGTTGACGCCAACGAACCAGCTCTTATGAGTCCTGCTCGGTACGAGAACCAGATTCAGAAAACCATCAAAATTAAGTTCCTATCCAGCGTCCGACACCCGATATCTCTTAGGCTTTCAGTGGACATCCCACGAAGAGGATTCTGTGTCGGAGAAAACATACCGCTAAACGTATTGCTGGAATATCGTGGTATTAAAATCATCTGTACGCTAAAAGCTTTTATCGTGCAAACAGTAACCTGCCATGCCGAAGGAAAGTCTGAGATAACTGGCGATAGACTAAGTTTTAAGGATTATCAGATACAATTTCAAGAAATAACCACATTCCAACAGGCGCTTAGTCTCGCTGCCAGAACAACTGTACCCACTTTGGGCAACTGTAGCATCATCATTGTACAATATAGTGTGCAAATCGAGGCCTACCTTCAGTTCACGTCCAATCCTCTTACAGTCAAAATTCCCATCACACTGGGCAATGTTCCATCTCAGTCCCTGGCAGAACAGCAGCCACCACCTCCGTATTGACTGATCAAGTGATTATGCATCATTGATTTATACATGTATATAATTATAGTTGCTGCGTGTACAAAACGTATCAAGTATGTGTGGTTGTGTTTGTTTGTACAATTGTATAGTAGCATTTTATAAGATAATGGATGTATAATTTCCATAATTCACGTGTTACTCGACTTGAGTCCACAACACATCACAAATTATTCAATATATCTCTTGTTTCACTCATTTTTGTCTAACCTGAGTGTGTTTGTCTGTGATAGGGCCTGGTGGGGCTAGAAACAAGGAATTACAGAAATTAATTTACAGACTTACATTTAGCAATTTCAGGCAGCTAGATTTGCAGATCTGTAATATAAACAAACATTCTCTTCTCTATGAGAAAGTTGGTGCATGGTATATAGGATTTAAAGCCAATACAGAGTGGTGTAAAAAGCAGGGAAACAAGGGTTGAATGATAAGGAAAAACGAAATAGTCCTATATTTAGCACATGCATGCACAATATATAATGTTCCACATATAGTGTGCCGGCTAAATATAAGACTATTTCGTTTTTCCTTATTATATCATTCAACCCTAGCTTGTTTCCCTGCTTTTTACACCACTCTGTATTCAGTGCCTTTAAATCCTATATACTACCAACTTTCTCATAGAGAATGTTTATACTGATATGTACTTGTTTCATTGCTTGTTATTCATAACTGGATGCATATATACATATAATTATAATATATATGCTGCTACTATCTAAACTTGGTAAATATCATTTATGTATAGTACTAACTCAGCCATGGATGATAAATATCAGTTGTTCAGTTCATAAACAATTAATGTTACTCAGTTTTAATATAAAAGTAGCGATACCAGCAAAACTTAGTCTTCTCAAATAAGTCTGTTTGCTTTTTGATATGACAGCAACAGGTGTGTCCATCATCTCTTACAGTACTCTGGAAATTAAAAGTGATCTCTGTCAATTCAACTTCACCTCACTCCATGCACCAGCTTAAATGTACAATGCTCAGGGCTAGAAACAAGAATTATGGTAATTAATTTACAGACCCATATACATTTAGCAATTTCAGGCAGCTAGATTATAATAAAAATAAATGAGTAATTCCTTGTCATCATCATGTTTTGGCAGGAACAAACATGTAAAACTGACAGGAGTACATGTCTATCGCAGTCTAGCTCGTACCCAGCCAGACCCACTCGCACTACAACATCGAAGTGCACCAAAGTATTAGTTATAGTTGCAGTAATCAGCGTAAATGGGCCTTCTGTCCATGAAAGCACGCATGCAAATGGAGGTACAACGATCTTTTGTTGAAGATGGGCACAATGTGTTAAGGAGGTAGAGGAGGAGTATATATGGTACATAAACTATCATAGGAAGTAGTACAACTCTTCCAACACTACATCAACTGTTATCAAAGTCATATGCTAGGTGTGCACATCTTCGATGCATGTGGGACTGAGAAACTCTAATGTAAGTTCATCAGCATGGAGTAAATCAGAGTACTTGTGTGACATCAGTGCAAACATATCAGTGAAATTGTACAATGTACATGCACAAGGTACCATATATCATGTACATAATTATAATTATCACTATTATACACATCTGGCATCCAAAGAGTTAAATGTCATAATTTTAAAAACAACTACATATGATATGTGCAATCATGATATTTCATAAGTCAACTTCAAAAGCTTCCCTCTCTGGCACATCCCCCTGGTTGCCACGTCTACTGCCTTCCGCCGACTATTGTTTATCTGAAGTTGGCCCCCAAATCTTTAATACGTTCCTACACCACTGAAGGCATGTGACTTTCTAAAAAGTCGCATGCCTATCAGTTTGACTTGGATGGGTGGCCAATATCCCATGCACAGGCAGGAGACATGAGCTGTGTCATATACCAGTCACAATCCTGAGGTACAACTCTGCATATGGTGTCAGTCATAAAGTCTAAGCACACAACCTTTTCACAGCATTTACTACCGTGCAGAATATTGAGATTAGCCGTCTTCATCTCTGGTGGGAAAGGTTTGAAGTCATTGCATCTATTGAAGAGCTCAGATTTTGAAGGAGTTGAAGACCTTGGTAGGACCAATATCACGAATGATATTTAGAGCATTACTAACACTCAAGGGTGGTGCTGCTAGCACACCATCGTCCATGTACCATTAGGAGCAAACTAGTGTTAGGGCGGCAGTCTGCTGCTATTAACCACCTTTCGCAGCACAAGGCAAAATAGCAGTGGCCCAAGTGGGTCGCCTTGCTGAACTCCAAGCTCAGATGTCAATAGACACAAGTCACACAATGGGTGCCATAAAAATGGATGCTCACCATAACTGGTACCACTTTACCCAAGGATTCCTTGGGGCAAGGAAGTATCTCTGAAAAGTAGAGGACACATTCATCCAGCAGAAGTGCCTTGCGATATACTAGGTTGAAGGCATTCCTTAGCAGACCAAACAGTTGTCATCTTTCCAGTGGTCATCAATGGTCTGACAAAGGGCATGTACAACTGATGCTTTCGCTCCCAAAACTTGGCGCAGAAGGACATGCAACACCACACTGGAAGGGCTGAAAAGAGGATGCTGCATGCACTTTTCTATGTTACAGTACAGAGACACTTGCTTGTAATGCGTCTGAACACCTCTTCTACTGCAATAGGTCTTTTATCGGGGGAGTCATTGCATCTATTGAAGAACTCAGATTTTGAAGGAGTTAAAGACCTAGGGGGGTGGGGGGGGGGGGGGGGGAGAGAGAGAGAGAGAGATCTGGTTTGCCCTTCTTCAAAGCAGTTAGATTTCCTCAGCTACGAGGTACTTGGAGATGGAAGGAGCTTTACCAGAGGCAGAACAGATTGAGGATGGTAATTGGATTTCAGCAGCATCTATGAGATGTTGTACTGATTCACATGCCAGATGAGTCAGCTTGGGGAAAGACCAAAGGATGCCAATGATGTTGAACTTAGGAATCGGGCTACCACGTTGGGCTTCTGGGTATTGACTGATCAGTTGAACTGGGGACAAATTGCGTATCCGACCTTAGGATGCTCATTTTAATCTCGTTCCCAGACGCATAAAATGGACTACAGTCACGTGCAATGGTGCTATATGTAGTGCCAGCCAACCGCAAGAGGTGTGACAAAAAAAAAAATCCATACCCAAAATGAAGCTTTAAATCGCTTAAACTTATTAAGCTTCCAACAAAACATTGAAGTCCAACTGACTGATTCCATGGTACATCGGCAATACTGGAATCGAGTATTAATCGTATTCAAATCCTACAACTTTGTCCCTAAATGTACAGATCAGTTGTACTCTTCATACTGCATCAGAAATCATGGTGAGAAGTTTACTGGTAAAGCTGGACAGTCAAAAGGTCTACGTCGTCCCGGCAGAAGTGACTGGAACGGTCGAGGTCGTGACGGATGAGGCCAAATCCTACAAGTCTATCTCCGTCACATTGAAAGTATATGCTGAAGTTTACTGGTCAGAAGGCTCAGGCGACGACAGCACATCTTACAGCTCCCACGAGGACTATCTTAAAGAGGAAATTGTACTGTGGAACACGGAGCAGATCCCCAACAGGATCCTAGAACCGGGACAGCACGTTTTTCCATTTAAGTTCTCTCTTACTAGAAAGCTCCCAAGCTCATTTGATGGCAGTTATGGCCATATTAAATACGATGTTGAGGCAAGAGTGCATGTACACCGGAGTCTGTTTAATTCTGATCGAACAAATGTGGCTAATTTAAAAGTTGTTCACACAGTTGACGCGAACGAATCAGCTCTTATGAATCCCGCTCATTACGAGAAAACGATTCGGGAAACCATCCGCTTGATTACCAAATCACACCCGACATCTCTTCGGCTTTCCGTGGACATCCCACGAAGAGGATTCTGTGTCGGAGAAAACATACCGCTAGACGTATTGCTGGAAAATCGTGGTGATAAAATCACCTGCCCCTGTACGCTTGAAGCCGCTATCGTGCAAATAATAACATACCGTGCTCAAGGGAGTTTCTCAGAAAGTAGGAAGAAACTATTTGTTGAGTCTTATCAGATACCATTTCGAGAAATAGCCACATTCCAACAGGCGATTAATCTTACTGCTAGTACAACTCTCCCCAATTTGGACAACTGTAGCATCATCAGTGTACAATATAGTGTGCAAATCAGAGTCTTAATTTACTACGCCGAGATTTCTTCTCTCATTATCAGAATTCCCATCACACTGGGCAATGTTCCATCTCAGTCCCTGGCAGAACAGCCACCGCCTCCGTACCCGGCCGCGTAACCGACAGATCATGCATTAGTGAACTACATGTATATATAATAATTATATATATAGTTGTTGCGTGTACAAAACTTAATAAACATGCATGTGTTAGCTAATAGAGATGTTTGTTCGTGCCAAAACATTTTATTACAAGATAATATATAAACAACCAAGAGTTAGGTTAGTAATCGAGAGTTACGTTCTCATATGATCATATAGAATTTGACCCCGATTATGAAGTCATTAAAAAAAACCCGGCCCGCTTCTAACAGGACTCAAGTCCTGAAGATCGGATCGCTTAGATTTTTCTCTTTATAAAATACATGTCTTACTCTCAATCACATGTAAACAGATCTATGCTGACCAGTGGGTGCACGTGTGAAGGCAAAACGTACAAACAAGGGTGGGTGCATGGTCCCTGCATGGGTTGGTATCAGATGGATAGTTTACACAAGCTGGCTTCTTTGACTTCTGATCTGTTTACACTGCATGCAGATGTCAATATTACAGGTCTTATGTATGGGGTACACAACAGCCAACAGGGCTCAGTCATTCTAATAGGCACACATCCATTCTATAACAGGGGCGCAGTCATTCTAACAGGGGCACATCACTTCAAGAAGGGCACAGTACTCCAACAGGGGCACAGTACTCAAACAGGGGCAGTTATTCCATTAGTGATAGTCTATCCAATGCACAGTCACTACAGCAGGGGCACTTTTGCAGGAAATGGAAAGTACTTGTTGAGTATTGATGACGTGTACGGTGTACAATTACAAAAATCTAAACTATATACATACAAGTCATGCCGATCGAGCCAGGAGGGCTCGGGCATTTTGCCTCATCAAAACAGTGCCGATGCGACAATATATTGCATTTAGCACTTCAGTATTGGATGAGTGGGAATCGATGGTCAAACGCCTAGCAATTCTTGAGAATGTTTCTTTTGCAGTGATTCCCCAGCCTCCATATGCCTCCACTACAAGAGGGACACATATCCTGCAACCCCTTTCCAGACAACCCAAAGCATTATTTTCTAATTTCTCTTGTTCACCCGCTGCAGCTGAGGCACCTGAGGTCTGACCAGCATCAGAAATCAATGAATTATTGAGGGATGTATAACCTTGATGTCAAATGCTGCAGATCGAGTGAAGTTACAATGAAAAACTATATAGATCATAAGGGGCATATCATGCACTCACCACCTATATGTCAAGCACGTATAGCCTAGGCCTGTTCAAGCTGTTGATTTTGGAAGCCATTACATCAATAACAGGCACATACGGGCAAGCCTACATTTGCATCCTCAGGATACACTAAGTTGAGATTTTACACAGATCAATTTAATTTGCAGAGCACTCAATTGCTGCAGTGAAGGAAGAGGTGCTGGCCACACCTGTTGCTGTAGTGGAGGAAGAGGTGCTGGCCACACCTGTTGCTGTAGTGAAGGAAGAGGTGCTGGCTACACTTGTTGCTGTAGTGGAGGAAGAGGTGCTGTCCACACCTGTTGCTGTAGTGAAGGAAGAGGTGCTGGCCACACCTGTTGCTGTAGTGAAGGAAGAGGTGCTGGCCACACCTGTTGCTGTAGTGAAGGAAGAGGTGCTGGCCACACCTGTTGCTGTAGTGAAGGAAGAGGTGCTGGCTACACCTGTTGCTGTAGTGAAGGAAGAGGTGCTGGCCACACCTGTTGCTGTAGTGAAGGAAGAGGTGCTGGCCACACCTGTTGCTGTAGTGAAGGAAGAGGTGCTGGCCATACCTGTTAGTGAAGGAAGAGGTGCTGGCCACACCTGTTGCTGTAGTGGAGGAAGAGGTGCTGGCCACACCTGTTAGTGAAGGAAGAGGTGCTGGCTACACCTGTTGCTGTAGTGAAGGAAGAGGTGCTGGCCACACCTGTTGCTGTAGTGAAGGAAGAGGTGCTGGCCACACCTGTTGCTGTAGTGAAGGAAGAGGTGCTGGCTACACCTGTTGCTGTAGTGAAGGAAGAGGTGCTGGCCACACCTGTTGCTGTAGTGGAGGAAGAGGTGCTGGCCACACCTGTTAGTGAAGGAAGAGGTGCTGGCCACACCTGTTGCTGTAGTGAAGGAAGAGGTGCTGGCCACACCTGTTGCTGTAGTGAAGGAAGAGGTGCTGGCCACACCTGTTGCTGTAGTGAAGGAAGAGGTGCTGGCCACACCTGTTGCTGTAGTGAAGGAAGAGGTGCTGGCTACACCTGTTGCTGTAGTGAAGGAAGAGGTGCTGGCCACACCTGTTGCTGTAGTGGAGGAAGAGGTGCTGGCCACACCTGTTGCTGTAGTGGAGGAAGAGGTGCTGGCCACACCTGTTAGTGAAGGAAGAGGTGCTGGCCACACCTGTTGCTGTCATACATGTATATAGAAATTCACTCAACTTATCATCAGGAAAGCAGACTTGAATAAGAAACGTTTTTCTTATATCGATCAATACTTATTAAAAACTGACAGCCTTGTTTATGGATTTATCATCCATGGCAAGTGTTTCTTTTTACTATTGTGTTCTTGGATTTGAATATGTGGCCACAGAGTTAGTTGTGGAATGCGGATATAGCATGTAGAGAGGTACAATGTAAATAATGTAAATAATACTTTAAATAGTAACCAGTGTTGAGCATGCAGCACTTTTTTCCATGAAAAAGTAAAGAACGTCAGGGACTGGACAGGAGAAACAAAGCTGAAATTTGGTCTCTTCCCCTTGCTATAAGTGTATCCACATACGTCCAGTCTATCATCAAGAATAGCTTCTAGTTTTAATCATCAGTCTCCTGCCCCAAACTATATCACAGTGCCATTTTGTTGCATAGAGCTCTGTGGGAGTACTATTTCTTTTCTGCTGTTGTCATATATTTGGATCCCTCAGATTAAAATGACTAAATGTCTGTTGCACCACGAATTATGATATTGAATACATGTCCTTAGATTCTATCTATCCTAACTTGAAAGCATCCATTATGAATAAAAAGCAATGAAACAAGTAAATAAATACATTCTCTATGAGAAAGTTGGTGGTATATAAGATTTGAAGGCAATACTGGTGTAAAAAGGAAGGAAACAAGGGTCTAATGTAGTAATAAGAAATAGTCCTATATTTAGCACACATTGTAGGACGTTGCATTGTTCATGTGCTAAACATACTGAGGACTATTTCGTTTTTCCTTATCATTAGACCCCTTTCTACACCACTATTGCTTTCAAATCTTATATACCACCAACTTTCTCATAGAGAATGTTTTTTTATTTACTTGTAATTATAATATTTGAACAGCACTTGAAAAACATGCACAAAAAAAAAACCAAAATAAATAAATAAATAAACTCTATCCTCAGACCTGAAAAAGCCTGAACATGAAAGCAAAGCTTTTGCTCTAATTGAGGCGTTGGTAGATGGTAGTGGTGGCCTTGGATTTGCTACGTAGCAACAGAGTGGGACTCATAAGAGCTGGTTCGTTAGCGTCACGATCAACGTCAGACTAGGCCGCACACATGTCACATTAAAATCTTGGTGCAGTACATGCACTCTTGCCTAAAGAAGGTAACTAATATGGCCAAACATGCCTTCAAACAAGCTTGGGAGCTTTCTAGTATTAAAGAGAGAAATTAAACGTACTGTCCTGGTTCTAGGATCCTGTTGGGTATCTGCTCCGTGTTCCACAGTACAATTTCCTCTTTTTAAGATAGTCCTCGCGGGAGCGGTAATCTGTGCTGTCGTCGCCTGAGATTTCAGACCAGGAAAGTTGGGCAGATCCTTCGAACGTGACGGTGATAGCCTCGCATTATTTGGCCTTACGTGTATTCCGGCATCACGACCTCAGTGATATGCATTCCATGAAAATGATTTTAAAATAACTTTAGGTCCCTTTTTCACAGGCCCGAGTTCCCGGTTAAAACTCCGAACTAACTCAAGGGAGTGTTGTGTCTACATTTGCCATAATTAGCTTACTGTCGTAACGTGTTGTCACCGATGTGACTTTTTTTTTTTTTTTTTTTAAGTCGCGTGCCTATCATGGGTCGCCAATATCTCACAGGCAGGAGACATGAGCTGTGTCATATACATGACTGCCAGACACAATCCAGAGGGAGAATTGTGATCAATTAACTCTTAGGAACATTGCTTCCATCGCCTCTTTCTTCAAAGATATGTCACCCTTGCAAGATAAAACCAAAGTCTATGCACACAACCTTTTCACAGCATACTATTCTTTTATGCCACAACAGAGCAATATTATTTTATTTATGCCACAATTTATTTTAAAAATTCCATATTGCACTGCAGACTGGCTAGTCTTGTTTCCTCGTCCTTTTCTTGGCCGCCAAGAGATCTCCCATAATGTTCCTCTTGAGGACCTCGGAGGCACACAACACTCCCCCATACATGGCTCCAGAGAACCCACATATGAGAACGTCCTGTCCGGTCAAGTACAGACCAGGTATGTCTGTAGCAGGTCTCATCTCTGCGACCAACTCAGGATCAAACCTGGCCACGTTGTGATCAACACCGTAGATTTCTCCGCGAGGTGCATTCAGGTAGTAACAGTTGCTCAGCGGAGACCCGACCTCACTGTACACCTTCTTGTCCTCCAGGTGGGGGAACAGCTGCAATACTTGGCGCCACATCTGCTCCGCTATGGCTTCCTTCACCGACTTGTAATCATCACCCCTGTGCGTCACTCGTTGGTCCGCCCACTCCTGAAACCACTCATAAGGGGCTACAGTGATGATGACACAGGTGGACTTGCCGGGGTAACGGTCGTTGTATGTTGGGTCCTTTGCAGAGGGGAAGGACACAAACATCAGAGGGACAGGTTGCTTCATGGCCTCCTGATATGGCAGGCCAACGAAAGTGGAAAACGTTTGCTCTATGTTTTTCCCTTGGAAGACCCAGAAGTTGGTTGCCTTGATACCGAGCTCTGCGGCTGTCCCTTCCAGTCCGACAAACATGGACATGTACCCGATTCCATGTTGGACTTTGGAACATATTCTTGTCAATTTGCTCTTCCGCGCCTCAGGCTTAGGAAGGAGGTCAACTGTATTGTAGATCCCAGCATCCGATATGACGAGGGGAGCTGTGATCTCATAGCTGATGTGCCCCTTCTTTGCCCTCACCCCCACAACCTTGCCCCCCTCCACTAGGATCGCCACAACCTTCGCCCTCACTAGCACTTTCCCGCCAGCGGCTTCAATTGTAGGGATCATTCGAAATGCTATCTCGCTAGCTCCGCCCACCGGGTAATATCCTCCGCGTTTGAAGTGGTTGATGAGCAAGGCATGTAGCGTAACCGGAGCTGCGCTGGGTGGTGTGCCTGTGGTATGGAGTCACATCATTTTAGTAAAAAAAAGCTAATAAATCGCAAACTAACCATAGTCTCCAAACAGGTAGGTGATGACACTTTTCAGTTCCTCGTTAGTGGTCAGTTCGTTAAGCACCTCCGCTACCGTGCGCGTCGAGTAGGCAAGTGAAGGGAAAAGCTTCACTGCAAGACCGGAACTTAACAGGAACTTCGCAAACCACAGAGGCAACAGTTTCAGTAATACGTAACTAAAAGTGACGGACCTCAGCTCGTTGACGAGAACAAAGAATTTCACTATGGCTTCCTTGTCATCGGGAAACCGCCCTATTAGCATGTTCTTGAACTCTTCTTGGTCAGAGGCAATGGGGTACATGGATGGGTTTGCCAGGTCACCAAGAACAACCGTGTCCAAAACGTGTTCCAACTTAACCCACTCGATCCCACCATTGGAGAGCTCGTCTACGAGATGCCTTGTGACGCTCCCTTCCGCCATTTCTCCAATGTAGTGGATGCCGACGTCGAATTCGAACCCTTTGTCGATGAACGTGTGACAGCAGCCGCCGGCCTGGTCATGTTGCTCCAGCACCAGTACCTTCTTTCCTGCCTTGGCTAGCAACGCCGCAGAGGTCAACCCGCCAATGCCACTCCCTATAACAATGGCGTCCAACTGTGGGGGCACCTTGTCCTCTGCCAGAGCCTCCTTGAGTACCTCGTCTCGCTTAACTTGGCTCGTCTGAGTCCTCCCCCCTATCGGGCGCCCCGGGCGCGCATTTTTAAAGGGGTTTGTTTTTGCGTCGCCGCTGAACAAAATCCAGAAGTTCTTCCGGATAAAAATCGCACAGCATATTAGTAATAATGCAACCACGAGTCCTAAAAACCACACCGACATTGCTTGTAACGAAATAACTTCCCTTCCGCTTCCAAATAGGGTGTTTACGTACTGATCGCATAACATCGGATATCCATATGACGGCATAACACCTTCCATGGTACTAACCTGAACATTACAACTACTGGCAAACCACATCTTGGTGCACCTCTGGGAACGCAGTCATTTGTCACTCAATATGTGAAGGACAAAGTTGACAATTGGGTGAACAATGTGATTGCATTATCCCACATTGCTACTACCCAGCCACATGCAGCATATTCTGCATTTACCCATGGCTTAGTGCACAAATGGTCTTACCTGGCCAGAACAGTTCCAGACATTACAAGACTCTTCCAACCTCTTGAAGATGTTATTCGTACAAAATTTATACCATGTCTAACTGGCAGGGCACCACCTAATGATTTAGAACGTAACCTACTCTCACTACCTCCTAGATTGGGCGGTCTTGGCATCCCCAATCCAACTGCTACTTCTGATACTGAATACACAGCCTCTAGATCAGTGTGCAACCTCATCCTGTTGCACGATTCAAGCTACCCAACTGAGGCTATTGAACAGCAGGTTGAGGCCAAAAAGGAAGTTCACAGCTTAAAACTGAAACACAGCCAGAGCAGTGCGTCCAACCTCCGTCCCCAGCTGGCTAACTCCACTCAACGCTCAATGGATCTAGCTCAAGAAAAGGGAGCATCCAACTGGTTGACAACTCTACCTATTGATGAGAATGGCTTCACCTTACATAAAGGTGCATTTCGTGATGCTATTGCTCTTAGATACGGTTGGCTACCATCTAACATTCCCTCCACCTGCACATGTGGAAAGTCTTTTCACAGTTGAACACACTCTCTCTTGTCCACTGGGTGGCTTTTCATCAATACGCCACAATGAGATCCGTGATCTAACAGCTAATCTCATGACAGAGGTATGTCACAACGTTTCCATCGAACCACACCTCCAGCCCATCACAGGTGAGATATTCCCTGCTATGACAGCAAACACAGAGGTACAATGTATCAGAGGAGCGCGATCAAATCAAGGACATGCTATACACCTCCCAGCCTCTATTGAACTGACAGTCAGTGAATCTCTGATACCTTTGGTGTAGCATGATTAACAAAAACGTTCCAATGTTCCTCTATTGTGGTGTATGTACATGTATTGTTGTTGTCAATCATAATGCTTCCTCCGGAAGGTATAGTCTCGTACCCAGACCCAAACGTACGTAAGCATTATCGCGTACATAGGGTCTGGCCAACAAGTCGAAGAAAGTTGTTCTTGGGAATGTGTTCGATAATTTGGGTTGTCATAGCAACGGCTACGCCATCACGATAAAACGTGAGGTTTGTTTAAGCAGATCTGTCTTTGCTTAAGCTACAGAGAGAAAAGGCTACCACCGCAATGATACTCTCAGAGTGGTGAACGCGATGGGCTGGAAAGCGATTCTCAACAGATTTTAGACGTATTTCGTAATGAGTCCTTCCATATTGAAATGGCTTTCCCTTCGTTTTAGACACGTGTCCATATATCACAACCTTAGCCGCGCACGCACGATCAAGCACCAGGCTTCTCTCTGTAGTGTGGAGAATGCTATTGGAATCTAATTACCGTGACGTCACGCGGGCTCTCGATTCTGATTGGAGCGCCAACATTCCCGATCGACTTGTCGGCCAGACCCTCTGTACGTGATGTTAGCGATAATCATCGTTACGTACATTTGGGTCTGGGTACGAGACTACGGAAAGTACTCTGCTCTCATTGAACGCGTGGAAATTAGGCCCTACGCCCAGAAATTTTGAAATGGTATCGAAGCCCCATAGCAACGGACTTGACAACCGATGTCCTTAGGAATGTGCTGTGTAGAACGTACAAGAAATGTAGTAAGCAGTTTAATGCTGCACCACAAGTTACAAGCACCATTGACCCTTTTATATAGCAGAAATCAAATTGCCTTATCTTATGAACCGTTGGCTTTTGCACTCGAAAGCAAAGGTACTCCTTGCGGGGAACAGTGACCTCGTGGATTCAATAAACGATACTGACACTCGGACACAAGAACTGAGCAAAAAACAACTATTGTGATAAATTAAGTAGAATGTCCTATTTGTTTTTAGTAAAAGCTAGTGCTAAACAAATTTTCTGAAATGGTTTTAAAGCCTCTTGAAATCGGCCATTTTCTTCGTAATGTAGGCCTACGTACGGATATGCATGCATCGGTATGTATTAATCTAACAGAATTGCTACTGATTAAAATTGGTTTCAGAACGTATTGTCACATGCCATAGATAGCCCAATGGAGCTTTACATATCTGTGGTACTGAGTAGCATGCATATACACACATTAATGATGAGCAGGGCTAGGATTGTGTTAGCTTTTGTCTCCTCGTTGGAGGGGGAATGGCAGCAACCAATTGTGGCTCTTATCTCTATAACAGAATTAATGGTCTTTAACAATGCATTGCAGTTGCTTCACTTTGAATTAATCGACTCAGCACCCTCTTCTCCAACATATATAGACCTAAACAAACATGGGTAGCATTTGCCCATTAATTGGGCTCTCCAGTATAAATAAGTGTACACCCCTACTGATGACATAAATTTGTGTCCTAGGGGGTATGTTCGATATTGTAATGATATAAATCATGACCTGTGGAGAGTTATTATCCTAGTCTTGGGGGGCATGGGGGTGGTATGAGTCATGTCCGGTGTGTGTGTGTGTGTGTGTGTGTGTGTGTGTGTGTGTGTGTGTGTGTGTGTGTGTGTGTGTGGTGATGGTGCTATAAATCTTGTCCTGGGGGATGAGTGGGGGGGGGGGGAATTATAATCCATATCCTGGGGGAGTGGAGGTGGTATACGTCATGTCCAGGGGGGGCGCTATAAATCTTGACCTGGGGTGGGGGTGGAGGGGAGTGATATAAGTCATGTCCAAGTTGGGGGGGGGGGGCTGCTATAAATCTTGTCTTGGGGGGAGGTGGGGGTGAATGGTATTAATCATGCCTTGGGGGGAGTTATAATCCATGTAGCTATAAAATATGTCCGGGGGGGGTGGGCATAAATCATGTCTTGGGGAAGTTTAATCCATGTATTGGGGGTGGGGGTGGGGAATGATATAAGTAATGTCCAGGGTGTGTGTGTGTGGGTGTGTGCTATAAATCTTGTCCTGGGGGGGGGGGGGGGGTGTGAATGGTATAAAACATGTCCTGCGGGAACTACAAATCATATCCTGGGTGTAGTGTACTGAGACATACTGCAGTCCTGAGGGATGCACATGCATGTGGTGAGATGTGTGACTGTCCAGTAATATATCTCTCTTGAGGGAGGGTATAATTAGTATCTGTGTCCAATGGGGTTACTTTATAAATAACGTCATCAGTAGGGGTGTACACTTATTAACTGGAATAGCCCAATGTGTGGCATGGTCTTCTAGTGTATGCATTTTGAAGGGCAGTTTTCACTATGCACCTGTTGCTGCTACCCACTTGCATTGGTGCATACCAGTGTGTTGCATTGGAGCTCAGGGGGCTGTGTCAGAAGGCAGGAACACAGCTGACTGACACTTCAGCTGGTTGAAAATAGTCTGGCTTGCACGAGGTGGACAATGATCATGAGAGAAGAATGGAGGTGGGGCAATCTTCCAAAGTGCTATGAACCTATTGGGTGTGACTTGGACCTTTGGTTGGCAGCCTCTGCCAACAGTTGACCTCCTCACATGTCCTCGATGTGCGCACACACCTGCATAGTGATTGTGTGTATTATGAAGTCATAGCAGTTATTTATTTTGAAAAAGTGCATTTACCTTGCATGCATTCTTCATTGCATGGTATGTATATTTGCCACAGAAGTGGCGTTATACAACACCTGTGATGTATCTCCTTTGTCAAAGGACGGTTCTTTGCATAGAATGCTTACATTAGATACAAAAACATCGAGTATGCTGATATCAACAGTTGAGGAGGTGAGGCCAAAGGCAATAAGCAAATTATCTGCAATGTTTTGCAATCATAGCTGCATGGCTATTTGCTTCTATTTGCGCATTTTAGCCGTTGCCCACAAACTCTGTATATAACACGTACATATATACATAACGAGAATCGTATCGATTATTCATGAATACGATCGCGTTGTTTGGGACGACAGAAAATTCGTTAGTACTTAAAGACTGAGAATTCTAACAGCCACATCTCTCTTACTCATCGGTGTTGTAAGCTTACCTTCACGAAGTCCACTATACTGAATTTAGTACCCACCCCTCCAAAATGATTGCCGCGTGGCGTTCTGTAAACACCTTGCGCATACCATTGCCGTATGACGTGGAGTGTGTATGTAAAGTCTTTAAAACATAAAAATGAGTGTGGTGTGGTGTTTGAATCCTTTTTCATATTTTGATTTGCTGGTTTTACTGAGGTGTTAAGAGCTTCGAAACAGTAATGAGGTGTTTCTTTTCAGTTATTGACATACATACCGTACGTTCTAATTGTCAAACCAAGTTTCCAATCCACTAATATCCCTGGATCACATCAAAATGGTGTCGGCCGGTGATACGAAGCGCTGTCGATATAGCGCTAAACATCAGGTCGATATGATAAATAACTTTACCTTTTCACAGGCTTGTGTTCCCGGCTATTTTATGATTAAAACTCCGAACTAACGCAAGGGAGTCAGTGTTGTGTCTGCATCAATGGCGGATCTAGGAATGGGGCTATAGGGGGGGCGGTTAGTTGGAGGGGCGGCCGGGGGCGGGGCCCACCCACTCACCAGCAAGGGGGTATGGGGGTAGTCTCGTACCCAGACCCACCATGACGTAAGCGTTTATCGCTTACAGTATAAACACTACGACAGGTGGGTCTGGGAATATCGTCAAACATTTTTGTTCCAGCGTCCCTGATTTTTGAGGACGGAAGTTTACATCTAAATTTAGATATACGTAATGTCCGTGATTACACAAATTAATTCGCAACCACTCAACCCTGCGCGATGTCGAATGAAGGCTTGATCGTGGGGTCAATATTTAGGTTAGGATACCATGATCTCCGAGAGCATCAATTGGACGCTGCAAAGAAATTCTTGCAAGGGAATAACGTCTTTGTTGGAAAGTCCCTTATTTATGCTGTTCTACCGTTTGCGTTTGACCACCTACGTGGTAGTGAAGGCAGCATTGTTGTCGTTGTTTCACCTTTACTCTCGCTAATGAAGGATCAAGTAAGAGATATTAACTGTATATGAGCACTTTATGCATGGTTTCGTCTAAGGTTGCTGCGATGTGTGTGCGAGGACTTAGAGCAGCCTGCATTACTGGTGAAGCAAGCAGTGATCACCAGCTACAGGCCAGCGTCATGAATGGAGAGTTCCAGTTTCTTTTGGTATGGGGATAGATTGTGCAGGTGTCAACCAGGTTATTCACTGGAGGCCTTCGGCTGACGTGGAAAGATACATGCAAGAGCTGGGCGAAAAGGTCAGGCATCTAGTGCAGTAATTTATGTCAACAAATCTGACCTCAGCAATAGAACTACTCGGTAGTACTTCAAAAGAAATGAAGAAGTATTGTGTCCAACAACAGATGTGCAGGTGTTCTATTCTGTGTTCCTACTTTGACTGTTCTACAGTACAAATTTATGGTTGTGCATGTTGTGACATTTGTTCTAAGAACTGTGAGTGCACTGATTGTAAATGTAAAAGCTTCCCTGTCGAACTATCTGTATATAATTCATGCTATTGTTTTGACTGTGCCATAGGAGTGATTAGGTAGGGACAGCTGCTAAGCCATTGTTAACATTGCTGATAATGTGCATGACAGCTGTCATAACGGTGATATCACAAAGAGATATCAGACAAGATGAGGCGGTGCCAAGGATAGTGATTGGGTGCAATGGTGATTGTACCAATGTTTGTGTGTGTGTGTGTGTGTGTGTGTGTGTGTGTGTGTGTGTGTGTGTGTGTGTGTGTGTGTGTGTGTGTGTGTGTGTGTGTGTGTGTGTGTGTGTGTGTGTGTGTAAGGAAGTATAAGCCATCCCATGAGAAATTGTTCACATCTTGTTGTCATCTCAGCTCACAGTTCTCGAAGCATGGATTGTTTCAATGTTTGGTCGTGAGAAGCATGCCTCATCAATGCATTGCTAGAATTGCGGCCTAAAGACTTTCCAAGAGCTTCTTTGGAAGGAGACAAAGTGTAAGTCTTTTTGTAGCCTGACTCCGCCGTAACAACCTATAACAGAATAACATATACTTTTTAAAAACATCCGTACAGTATAACTAACCACTTTCACTGCAGCAGCGTGCTCAGTTGGCGTAGCTCTTCTTTTTGTACCGCTGCTCTCAAGCGCGCTGGGATCATTGGCTTGTCCTGAAAGCTTCGCAAGAAGTACATGCACTCTCCAAAGATGAGCACTTTTTCAACAGTACGATAGCACGTCAAACACACATAGCCTTCCGCAAACGTTTTTCGCGCATCTTCATGGTCCCAACCCGACTGCGTAGCTAAATCCACCAATTTTATGATGCAGCAATTCGTCGACAACGCTCCAAGCTTCTTTCTGTTCTTTCGTTGTAGAACAGGGTTGAGTGGTTGCGAATTAATTTGTGTAATCACGGACATTACGTATATCTAAATTTAGATGTAAACTTCCGTCCTCAAAAATCAGGGACGCTGGAACAAAAATGTTTGACGATATTCCCAGACCCACCTGTCGTAGTGTTTATACTGTAAGCGATAAACGCTTACGTCATGGTGGGTCTGGGTACGAGACTAGTATGGGGGAGCGTTGTAAGCTCCCCCATCGGGGCCTGGGGCGGAGCCCCAGAAGCCTTCACATTTTTCGCTTCAAAGCCGCAAAAAATCAGCGTATTCGCAGCGCAGTGAAAGAATTTACATACGCGCGAAAGACAACGAAGTTTATTGCGACAACGCGCCTCGTAACGGTCGTCAACAGGCGTCTAAGAATATTGGATATGCTCGCGTGAGCAAACCGTACTTCTCCTCTATATTGTCGTTGTGATGTATGTAAATCGCTTTAGAGGTATGGTGATGTAGCAAATGAAGCAGCAGCAGCTGTGAAAATGTACGGAACGGTGCACCTAATTAAACCTTTAGTGACAATCGGTAGACTATGTACTTGTACAAGACTGAAACTTTGTTATTGTTAATTATGATCGTGATTCAGTTAAGTTAGTATACACCTATCAGTGGCGTAGGAAGGGAATATAGAGTGCAGCGGCCAACAAAGGTGGTTCCCCCGCCTCCCCGGGGAGGGTACGGGAGGGGGGCACCCCTCCCGGCCAGCTAGGGGTAAGCTCCCCCATCGGGGTCTGGGGCGGAGCCTTAGAAGCCAACGCTTTTCAAGTTGTGTAGAAAACCCCCCAAAACAACGCTAAAACTGTAACCAGGTTATTTTGTTTTGAGACCTTGCCTCTGCGCATGTAATATAAAATACAAAACGGCTATAGTGCAGCCAAGGCCACTTTTGGTAACCGTTGTACACTAGCTTGAGCTAGCTCTCGCGATCGATTTGAAGACCACTTGCATGTCATTAACTATAGCAGCAAATAATTGAATTGATACATGCGAACCTATTATTATAATACATTTTTTGTTGTTGTGAAAAAGTGCAGCGGCCATGGCCGCTGCTGCCGCCCCAGCTCCTACGCCACTGCCTATGCACATGCAGGCAAGATTTCGAAGGAACGAATAAAACGTTCGCGGTTATTAAATAAAATTTCCGGTATTAGATTAAATTTCGTAATCACTGAAACTTTTAAGAAATTGCCGCCCCCCCCCCCACACACACACACAAAAGGTGTGCTTTCTAGATGCGCGTGCGTTACGTACGGTAGGAAGTGCGCGCGCACGCTGTGTGGGGGGAGGGGGGGAGGGGGGGCGGCAATTTCATGACAGGGGCGGCATTTAATATGAATGGGGGGGGCGGCCGCCCCCCCCCAAGGCTATGCTAGATCCGCCACTGGTCTGCATTTGCCATAATCAGCTTACTTTCGCAACGTGTTTTTTTTAAAGACGCGTGCCTATAATGGGTGGCCAATATCCCACAGGCAGAAGACATGAGCTGTGTCATACACCTGACTGCCAGACACGATCCAGATGGAAATTATGATTAACTCTTTGAAACATTGCTTCCATCACCTCTCTCTTCAAAAATATGTCACCCTTGCATGATAAAACCAAAGTCTATGCACACAACCTTTTCACAGCATACTGTTCTTTTATGCCACAACAGAGCAATATTATTTATACCACAATTTATTTTAAAAATCCCATGACTGGCTAGTCTTGTTTCCTCGTCCTTTTCTTGGCCGCCAAAAGGTCTCCCATAATGTTCCTCTTGAGGACCTCGGAGGCACACAACACTCCCCCATACATGGCTCCAAAGAACCCACATAACAGAACGTCCTGTCCGGTCAAGTACAGACCAGGTATGTCGGTAGCAGGTCTCATCTCTGCGACCAACTCAGGATCAAACCTGGCCACGTTGTGATCAACACCGTAGATTTCTCCGCGAGGTGCATTCAGGTAGTAACAGTTGCTCAGCGGAGACCCGACCTCACTGTAGACCTTCTTGTCCTCCAGGTGGGGGAACAGCTGCAATACTTGGCGCCACATCTGCTCCGCTATGGCTTCCTTCACCGTCTTGTAATCATCACCCCTGTGCGTCACTCGTTGGTCCGCCCACTCCTGAAACCACTCATAAGGGGCTACAGTGATGATGACACAGGTGGACTTGCCGGGGTAACGGTCATTGTATGTTGGGTCCTTTGCAGAGGGGAAGGACACAAACATCAGAGGGACAGGTTGCTTCATGGCCTCCTGATATGGCAGGCCAACGAAAGTGGAAAAAGTTTGCTCTATGTTTTTCCCTTGGAAGACCCAGAAGTTGGTTGCCTTGATACCGAGCTCTGCGGCTGTCCCTTCCAGTCCGACAAACATGGACATGTACCCGATTCCATGTTGGACTTTGGAACATATTCTTGTCAATTTGCTCTTCTGCGCCTCGGGCTTAGGAAGGAGGTCAACTGTATTGTAGATCCCAGCATCCGATATGACGAGGGGAGCTGTGATCTCATAGCTGATGTGCCCCTTCTTTGCCCTCACCCCCACAACCTTGCCCCCCTCCACTAGGATCGCCACAACCTTCGCCCTCACTAGCACTTTCCCGCCAGCGGCTTCAATTGTAGGGATCATTCGAAATGCTATCTCGCTAGCTCCGCCCACCGGGTAATATCCTCCGCGTTTGTAGTGGTTGATGAGCAAGGCATGTAACGTAACCGGAGCTGCGCTGGGTGGTGTGCCTGTGGTATGGAGTCACATCATTTTAGTAAAAAAAGCTAATAAACTAACCATAGTCTCCAAACAGGTAGGTGATGACACTTTTCAGTTCCTCGTTGGTGGTCAGTTCGTTGAGCACCTCCGCTACCGTGCGCGTCGAGTAGGCAAGTGAAGGAAAAAGCTTCACTGCAAGACCGGAACTTAACAGGAACTTCGCAAACCACAGAGGCAACAGTTTCAGTAATACGTAACTAAAAATGACGGACCTCAGCTCGTTGACGAGAACAAAGAATTTCACTATGGCTTCCTTGTCATCGGGAAACCGCCCTATTAGCATGTTCTTGAACTCTTCTTGGTCAGAGGCAATGGGGTACATGGATGGGTTTGCCAGGTCACCAAGAACAACCGTTTCCAAGACGTGTTCCAACTTAACCCACTCGATCCCACCATTGGAGAGCTCGTCTACGAGATGCCTTGTGACGCTCCCTTCCGCCATTTCTCCAATGTAGTGGATGCCGACGTCGAATTCGAACCCTTTGTCGATGAACGTGTGACAGCAGCCGCCGGCCTGGTCATGTTGCTCCAGCACCAGTACCTTCCTACCTGCCTTGGCTAGCAACGCCGCAGAGGTCAACCCGCCAATGCCACTCCCTATAACAATGGCGTCCAACTGTGGGGGCACCTTGTCCTCTGCCAGAGCCTCCTTGAGTACCTCGTCTCGCTTAACTTTGCTCGTCTGAGTCCTCTCTCCCTTCGGGCGCCCCGGGCGCGCATTTTTAAAGGGGTTTGTTTTTGCGTCGCCGCTGAACAAAATCCAGAAGTTCTTCCGGATAAAAATCGCACAGCATATTAGTAATAATGCAACCACGAGTCCTAAAAACCACACCGACATTGCTTGTAACGAAATAACTTCGCTTCCGCTTCCAAATAATAGGGTGTTTACGTACTGATCGCATAACATCGGATATCCATATGACCTTCCGCGATCCGGCAATGTTTGGAAGATACTAGGTTGTGCAAGCTATACATGTAGCCGCGCGCCGACAATCACTGAATTATATTCGAATCTAGATTAAAAGAATAAAATCAAGTGCACCCAATCTTTTCACAAAATACAAATAACAGTATCGAGAAAGTGATTTTTAATGTAGGATTGTGCTGCAAAGGAAACAAGGTACAGTACTGGCGTGAGGTTTGATATAGGATCTCACAACTAACTATACATTTTGCAAATAGGCTTGCTTCTTCATGTCATTTTTTTATTTTATTTACGACTGGGATCCTACACCAATCCTACTGTACCTTGTTTCCTTGCATTTTGCAATTTGCAGCACCACTGAATCCTACATCCAAAAAAATCACTTTCATTATTTTTTTGTTGTTTTTTTCTTTCTCCTTTTTATCCCTCCCCATCCCCACTTCCATTATTGATTGCAAAATCTGTGCCAGCTACAAAGTCACCTTTATACAGGGTCTTCATGAAAGAACACAACGCTTTTGCATCACTGTAACTTAGGATTGAAATTGATTAACTGCTTGATTTCTTTAACATATGTTGCAGAAGTTAGGCAAATACTAACAATCCAATTAGATTTAAGTTATTGTAAGCGGTTAAGTAATTGTATGAAAGCCAATATTTATAAACTTGTGATGTCACCCAAGCTTGGTATGCAGATGATGCAGCAGCTGCTGGGTCAACAGCTAATACTCGATGCTGGTGGGACATCATAACCAAAGGTGTACCAATGTTTGGATACTACCCTAATGCCTCGAAGACTCACCTCATTGTAAAACAAGAGTATGTGCAATCAGCAAAAGATTTGTTTGAAGGTACTGGACTCGCAGTAATTGCTGATGGTGATAGATACCTTGGTGCTGCCATAGGGACCAGAGCCTATATTGAACAGTATCTTAAAAACAAAATCTCTGAATTTATTGGCGAGGTAAACAAAAATTAGCGGCTTTTGCACTTACCCAACCTCATGCAGCATACTCTGCATTCTGTCATGGTCTCATTGGGAAATGGACTTACCTTGCTCTAACCATTACCTTGCTCTTCATACCTCTTGAGGATGCCGTACGAACTATTTTTCTACCTTCCCTCACTGATCAAAACATGGTGGCACTTCCAACTCAGCTGGGGGGCCTTGGTTAATCAATCCATCCCTAATGTCTTCGCATCACTACACCACTTCCATAAATGTGACATCTGCTCTTGCCAACCTTGTCATCACTCGAGCAACTTCAATGGCTCCTGATCTTGGGATCCAGCAATTTGAGGAAAAGAACCTGGCACGTAACCAACATAAAGCAATGGAAACAGCATCTGTCATCGAGTTACTGGCTATGCTCCCAGCCAAACAGAAATGATCTGTAGAGACTGCAAGTGAGAAAGGAGCATCCGGCTGGCTGGGTGCTCTCCCTATTGCAAGGCATGGTTTTGCTCTACACAAGAGTGTTTTTAGAGATGCCATCTGTCTATGCTATGCCGGGCTGGCCACCTGCTTTATTACCATCACATTGCATATGTGGCTCCATCTTTACTGTGGAGCATGCCATGAATCCTGTCAGGAGGCTTTCCTTAAATTCGACACAATGAAGTGCGAGACTTGACCTCTGCATTCCTCAGTGAAGTATATCATAACATACATACAGAACCTACCCTGCAGCCATTGCAGGGTGAGCACCTTAAATATAAGTCTGCAAATGTAGAGGTAGGAGCCCGACTTGATGTCGCTGCACAGAATTTCTGGGGAAAAGACCACCAAACTGCCTACTTTGATGTCAGAGTATTCAACCCCTTTGCTCCATCCATGTCAAAGTGCTATAGAAACATGAACTGGATATGAAGATGAAGAAAGAGTAAGAGAGATGGAGAATGGATCTTTTTCACCCTTGGTTTTCTCTACAGCTGGAGGTATGGGTTCAATAGCAACCACAGTCTACAAGAGAATAGCATCCTTAATTGCTGACAAGAGACAAGTACCCTATTCTACCACTCTTTTTTGGTTGCGGTGCAAGCTGAGTTTTTTCTACTCTGCTCAGCAATCATGTGCCTTCGAGGAACCAGGTCGTTTCACTCCCACTCACAACACCATTCTATAGCCTTGGCTTGTGCAGAGGCTAAGGTCCCCCACTTAACATTTTCTACTTTGGCATCATCTTTTTGTTTGTGTTGTTTTCTCTTACATGCATCAGTTCCCTGTTTATTATTTTTTAAAAGTGGAACAGCACTTATTTCAATAGTGAGTTATTAACATTTAAAATCGTGATTTGCTTTAAAGTTATTAAGATTGAAGCTGTTGTGGGTTAACTAATTTTAATAACCCTCTCTAATTACTCCATGATTAAATGAAGTAAAAAAAAACCAATTTGATTGTGTATTAGATCATGTAATGGTGAGTTACTATAACTCAAAGTTAATTACAATTGTAGTGGTCCTTTTTGCATTTTCAAGTTTGATTTGTTGTTTTGATATAAATCTTGTAATTAATTAAAAGTATATTTCTGAAATTAATTAATTTGATTTTATCTTTTGAACTGTAAGGTTTTTTTTTGGGGGGGGGGGGGGGGGGGGGGGGGGTATTTGCCTAACCATGGTTATTGTGTATTCATAAATTGATTTAGATTGATAATCCTATTTTTTAAAAATTTGTTCATTCAAAAGCGTGGCATTCTTTTGTGTAGACATGCCTTGTTGATTGATCACGACGTATGTCACGTATCACTCACGTGATTTACATTTAGCCTACCCTGACCCAAACATACGTAAGCATGCATTATCGCTTACAGTATAATACTACGTACGGAGGGTCTGGTCAACGTCGAAGAAAGTTGTTCTTGGAAAGTCATTGGAATGTTCAATAATTGGGTTGTCATAGCAACGGTTCGTCATCACGATAAAACGAGTGGTGAACGCGATGGGCTGGAAAGCGATTCACGACAGATTTTAGTAGTGAGTCTTCTCCTACTGAAATGGCTTTACTATCGTTTAGACACATGTCCAGATATCACAATCCAAGCACTAGCTATAGCTATTGGAATCTACGTCACGCGAGCGCTCGATTCTGATTGGAGCGCCAAAAACGTCGACTTGTTGGGTTGCGATAACGCTTACGTACGTTTAGGTCTGGGTACGAGACATAGACCTCAGGCGGGCGGCGCTTATTAGCGTCGCGTCCCTCGCTACGACTACTTTAATTATAAAATTGTGCTTGCGATACTCGATGCGATAAGACTCGGTCATGCGACCTTCAATGCTGTTTCTCCTGCATGTACTTCAAGTGTTGTCGGAGTCTTCGGCACAGTTGAGCACGGCCAAGAAACAGGAGCTGTTGAATGCCCACAATTTTTACCGGAGGAGCGTGACTCCACCGGCGTCCAACATGGCAATGATGGTGATTTAGGCTTTACTGACGTGGAGACTAACGTGTGATATAACTCGTTTCATTCTGATTTAGATTTGGAATGACGCACTAGCCTCGGTCGCGCAGGCGTATTCACAGAACTGCCACAACGTTGCAAACCCCAACGCCGCCAACTATTCTGGACTACCTTCCGTTGGAGAGGCGAGACTTATAGCAAGCTATGTGTCTACGCAGAATCAGACCACTTTGGTCGGCTCCGTGTGGATTGCGGAATCAGCGGGCTATACTTACGCCATTAATACGTGCGCTGCAAATGTCATATGCAGTGACTACCTCCAGGTGAGTCAGGTTACACCAGGAAAAATAATGCATACTGAAGTACAGCCTAACGGGTACAGTAGCTTTGCTTTGCTATATACATCCATTAATTAAAACACAGGTAGTGTCAGCCGCTTCCGATCGCGTTGGATGCGGATATACCGTTTGCAATACTCTCACGCGGCCCAGTGGTGCAACATTGCTAAATGTATATTTCCTCGTGTGCAACTATGCTACAGCGTAAGTTTTTTTGTTTTGTTTAAAATCACAGCTGTGCAGTTCAACGTGTGCATCGATATGATATGTCAACTACAATGTGTGGTCTGAATGCTCATCTTTTACTAGATATGTTAGTGGATCTCGGCCGTACAGCACAGGGACGCCTTGCTCGCAATGCCCCCCTGACAAGCCTGCCTGTTTGTACAGCCTCTGCGGTAAGGAGTGAAAAAAAAAGAAGTTAAAATATGTATTTCCTTTTATGGCACACGCTATTTAGTACCAATCAACTCATCTGGACTCCAGATCACCACATCAGGCGGAAATATAGAAGGTTATTCCTACCTTGCCACCTGCAATATTTCTGCTACTGCTGGGAGTGGGGGAACCTTTAACCTTCGACTGTATTGGACCTACAGTGGCTCCGAGGTAGTGAACGATACCGACATTGCAGTCACAAAGCTGATGTACGGTAACACGTACAGCGTTACTATGTCGTTCGAGCCCCTCCTCCCCCTGCACGCTGGGGAATATGTCTGCGTGGCTAACTTTTCACTAACAGGTCCAACCAGCTTTGACACCACAGCAGACCTGAATGTTACTGTACAGAAGATACTAAGTAAGTTGAAATATGTAACGCACTTGGTGACCAAATGACTTTCTCCTCTCATGGATCAGCCCCATATCCTTCTACAACAGTTCTTAATTCTACAGCCTCTAACAGCCCCACCCCCACCCCCACCAGCCCAAGTATAATGATGGCCACGGATCCATCCAGCTTAGGGACCACACCCACCACAACAAGTACTGCACACAATCTTGTTCCAAGATATTTAGTGGTGTCTCTTTGTACAGTTTGGGTGTGGTTGGTGTTTGAAGTAGCTCATGTCTGTTGAAAAGCCTTGCCACTGTGGTAGACAGCCAGCCTGCATGGATCCAGACACTGCAAACTTTATTGACTGCATGTGCTGCACTTTTGAAAATCCATTTTTCTATAGGCCGCTCCCATAACGTTAGCACGCAAGGATGTCAATCATGATATCATGACCCCTGGCTTAAATATAATCAATCCATCTAAAAGTTGATCACAGGGGGGGAAAAGCATCGAATCATTGCGTGATTGAACAGAGAATTACACAAAAATCACACGCTTCTATTGATTTTTGTGTGATTCTCTGTTCAATCACGCAATGATTTCTAAATGATTCTACGCTTTTTTCCCTGTGGATGGTTACCGGTGCAGAAGTACACGAGTCGTTCCGTTACATAGCGATTGGCCAAAGTGTTTAACGCAAGACATTGGGTGACAGGCCATCACTGCTAAATGTGAACTGGCTGCTGTCTGCTATACTGTTGGCCTTGTCAAGGATTCACGAACGACGAGCGATTTGATAACATAATGGCTCCTATTAAACATAAAACAGTGATGTGCGCTGCTGTGAGGTGTTTGGGTCTGAGTACGAGACTACTCCCACGTGGCCCGAATAAAGCAACATGATATAAATAAGTAATACACACTGACGTCATAAGTTGTTCAGGGTCCTTAGAAATATTGTTGTATGGACTCTCCCATGATTCCTTCTATGACTCCAATCACAGCTTGTGTCTGCTGCTCAATTTCAACAGATTCATCTGTGACAAAGGTTAAGCAAACACGAATGATGAAAATACCTCCCTCTTTCTTCCCTTCTCTTTTCCAACCCACAATCCCCCCCCCCCCCCCCTCCCCTGGCCCTACCTTCCATCAGCTCAGCCAGGAAAGGTATAATCTCAGGCAGCAGCACCAGAAGCTCCTCCCCCAGCCTAGCATACATCTCCTGGAGTACCTTGAGTGCTGCAAACCTAACCTACACACACCACAGCACAGTGTTATCCTGGAATTTACTATGGCATTACCCACTTACATTGACATCACTGTGCCTTGTCTTGAGAAGGATCTGGTAGTTCAGTGGTTTCCACAGAGAGTCCTTTCCTGCTGCCACAGCAAACTGGGCCAGACATGGCACCAGCTGTGACTCCACCCTTTCTTGATAATGGTGTGGACCTCCCAGCTGGTTGCTGACCTGGTGACATCAAATAGTCCAACGTGCAGTCTCCATAATTACAACATGCAGTCTCCATGATTACAACATGCAGTCTCCATGATTACAACATGCAGTCTCCATGATTACAACATGCAGTCTCCATGATTACAACATGCAGTCTCCATGATTACAACATGCAGTCTCCATAATTACAACATGCAGTCTCCATAATTAGAGTTTTGAATTTCAAACTACTAGACTCGTCCCCCTTGAAGTGACAAACCTGGTTTACAAGCGGCAACAGCAAAGTTTCAAACCGTTCCTTGGTCACAAAGGAGTTCCTGTCATACAGGAAACACTTGTGCAGAGTGCCAATGGCATAGTTGAGGACACAGCAGCCCTTTGCCGCCTTCTCATCACAGTCACCATCATCTCCACCGTGAAAGAGAAGCTGGTCTGGGCCTGAGGAACAAGCCAATGAAGGAACAAGCCAATGAAGGACCGACTAACTTGGAATGTCAGCCAACCCAATCACAAAATTAAACAGTACATGAACTGATGACATAGCTTTCATGCAGACATACATGTAGGCCATATACTTTACACCCTCTCCCACAGGTTCAGGTCCCAAAACCCCTTACTTCCGACTTCCAAGTTGTTCTTATCCAACACAAACGTCACGTTCTTCAAGATGTGGCCAGCAAACAAGAGGAAAAGGCTTTTGAGCTTATCTGCAACACTGTGTAGGAATGCAGAGATGAAAGAGTGCAGCTTCTACACACACACACACACACACACACACACACACACACTCACGTGTCAGCTAAGTGATAGAACGTGATGATCCTGTCTCTCGGAGCAGTGGGAGAGGTGGCCCAATCCAACAGCTAACAGATACATCAGATCGACCAGTTGCCCCCATAGTGCAGCTGCAAACTCACCTTTAGGAACAAAGGTCTGAATGTGGCCTCAGATAGCTTCACCATCAACTCTGCAAAGCCTTCCAAACACACATTCTCCACTGGTAAAACCTCTTCAATTGGTTCCTACATTTAAATGGAACAACACATCGTAACAATAATCAAGTGCACTCTATTAAGAATAACCACACCAACACAAAATAATCATTTGTACACACACACACACACACACACCCACACACACACCCACACCCACACACACACACACACCCACACACACTTATTTCATGTTACTTTAATAGGCTTGAGCAGTGAACATACTCCAGTTCCTTTTATTTCTCCCTTTCCATAACTCCTCTCCTCCCCCACCCCATTCCCCCCTCACTTTTGAATGACTCGCTCTGTAGTCAAGCGTTGCCATGAAGATGTCCACCAACACTTGGTTGTGGCCTCTCACATCTTCCTTGCCCAGGCAGGCAATGGTTGCTCGAAGCATGCCCAGAAGGGCTACTGTGGACTCCTGTAGAGAATATGTACACGAGACACCTAACATACGGAGCCACACACCTTGTAATGGTGTTATTGCAATGCTCATGGAACACCCACACCCCCCATACCTCCCCCTCCACACCCCATACCTCCCCCTCCACACTCCATACCTCCCCCTCCACACACCCAATATCTCCCACTCCACACCCCCACATCTCCCACTCCACACCCCCCATATCTCCCACTCCACACACCCATATCTCCCACTCCACACCCAATACCTCCCACTCCACTCACCCAATACCTCCCACTCCACACATACCTTGCTACGCATGACCAGCTGTGAGTACGTGTTCTGATAAGCTGGAAGGAGTGTCCTTGAAGGCACACTCCTTGCCACCAGCTCTCTAAGAGAAAGGGACATTGGAGAGATGGCACATAAGACTGGGGACTTGACAGCATACCTCACAGCTGCAGCTTCCTCCCTAACCTGCACCCTCTCCCTCTTGTCCGCATTGAGAAGGTTGGGGGCACACAGCTACACACACACACACACACACACACACACACACACACACACACACACACACACACACACACGTTTCTGTTATCATCGCTCTGTAGCAATCAGTGCCAACATAAGTTTAATTCCTTCAACTTGAACATCCATATAAGGGTGTGGGAGGGGCACAAGACCAACCTTACCTTCTCAATCATCTCAGCGATGTAGGAGCTCATGAACTTCGGCAAGACCTTCACGTACACAGACAGTGTGGTCACTGCACTTATATGGAGGAGCTCTCGCCTGCACACACACACACACACACACACACACACACACACACACACACACACACACACACACACACACACACACATGAATCTTAAATACAATAATTCATTTTCAAACCAATACTGCACCCTCCTGTTATTCTCCGTCCCTTACCCATCTTGAATGTTTCCGATGTACTTAAGGACACAGCCCATCAGCTGGGGGAGGAAGGGAATGAGGTGTGGTCCCAACGCCCTCATCAGCTCGGCCAAACAGAGCAGTCCACTAGCATAGATCTGGTCACCAATGTCCTCCCCGGTCAGGAGGGAGAGAACAGCACGACAGACCTGTGTGTGTGTGTGTGTGTGTGTGTGTGTGTGTGTGTGTGTGTGTGTGTAGGGAATAGCTGCACATGACTATCAAGGCACCATCATAGCTGTAGTGACTCAGTGACAAGTACACATCCACGGTGCTTAGATTTAAACAATGGCCCCGTAGTGCATTGCCCTCCCACTAAAGTGAAAACCTTTGCCTCCCGATGATGAAGTACCTCACCACAGCACTCATGCTACATGTCAGCTAGGCACATACCTTCTCAAACATGCCTCAGCTAGGCACGTACCTTTACAAACTCCTCCTTGTGTCGGGCCCCTAGCCTCAGGGTGAGGACCTTGAGGGCATAGAGGGAGGACTGACGTGTGATGGAGAGCACAGAGGGGTCTCCTAGCAGCCGCAGCAGTATGCCCACCACTGAAAGGAGAGCAGCGTCCTGGAGCGGAACCAAAACATGGCAATATACCCGAAAATAATATCAAGTGCAGCCACAACATGGTGACTGTGTGCATTTATCCCTCCTCCTCCTCCAGACATAACGGGTCCATACGTTATTCCTTTTCTCAGAGTACCACACACACACACACTACATGTCTACACCAATGGAGACAACCCAATGACTGGATGCTTGCTTACTGACCCAACACGCATACACCTCCCACACACTCACATGTTCCACTGTAAGTTTCACCTCCCCTTTCTCCATCTTTGCAGTCAGCAAGTCTAGACTCTTCCTCTGTACATCCCCACTGGTCTCAGACAAGAGCTGACAACTGATCTGGAGGAAAGACTCGACAGACAGCAACAATGCAACCTGAGGAGGGAGGGAGGGAGGGAGGAGCTATTATGAATCAAGCACCTAAAGTTAGTACCTACCAATGATACCCCCCTACAGCATAGTAGAGCATACCTCCCAGTACCCCTAGCATACCTCCCAGTACCCCTAGCATACCTCCCAGTACCCCTAGCATACATCCTAGTACCCCTAGCATACCTCCTAGTACCCCTAGCATACCTCCTAGTACCCCTAGCATACCTCCCAGTACCCCTAGCATACATCCTAGTACCCCTAGCATACATCCTAGTACCCCTAGCATACCTCCCAGTACCCCTAGCATACATCCTAGTACCCCTAGCATACCTCCTAGTACCCCTAGCATACATCCTAGTACCTCCTAGTACCCCTAGCATACCTCCTAGTGCCCCTAGCATACCTCCCAGTACCCCTAGCATACATCCTAGTACCCCTAGCATACCTCCTAGTACCCCCTAGCATACATCCTAGT